>OY757925.1:77348314-77410814 GCA_963585895.1 Sepioteuthis lessoniana | reverse complement strand
AATTGAATCATCTCATTTGGAATACTTAGTTTTTCTATTTCCTTCATATATATATATATATATATATATATATATATATCATTGGTTGGCAATGTGTCAGAGAAAAAGAATCATATTGGAGCTTTTGGAAAGAAATTAACTTGAGTGAAGTCGTTTAAAGGTAAATCTATAATAATACATTGAGTAAAAGCCAAAAGAGACACAGACTGATTTTGAGCACCACAACCTCCCCACTCCAATTTTTACGCGACATCAAAGCCGACTAACACTTCAGGTTCTTTCCAGCGGTAAAGTAAATATACTTTTGAATTTTTCTTTTAACTTTATAACTTTTTTCTTTTGCTTAAAATTTTTTTTTTCACGAAAGTTAAGAAAAGGTATCATTTGCTTACAATGTTACAAATATCGGTTCTTTTAGTTTTACGGTTTCTCAATCTACGTTTATGTTTCTAGATTAATTAAATTTAACGGCATGTCAACCTGTCTAAGTTTTTTTCATACCAAGAGGTTAGGGAATCGCATTCATTGTAATTTCATATTTGCATTTTTGTGTAATTGTTTCTTAAGCCTTTCGCAGGCAGAAAATTTTTTAATCGTTGTGAAGAGGGCAAATTGTTTTCAGAAAATTTTCAAAATAGAAAATATATTCAGACAAATCAATTAATCGTATAAATCAATATAAATATTTGATCTGCAATTGTAATCAGCTGATTAGTTTTTGCGGCATATCAACCCTTGTAGGTTACTTAATACCAAATCCTGTTTATACATAGATACTGAATGTAAATATGTTTTTGGTAACATTTAAAACAAACTAGAGCTCATTTGTTTGCACGCAGTTAAATGATTTCAAGTATTGCAATTTAAAACTAATAGTTCTATTTGCACACAGATAAATGATTCCAAGCTTTGTTGCTATTAAACATGAATAGATCTATTTGTACACAGTTAAGTTGTTTCAAGAAAGCATTGATATCTATTTATAATAATTCAATTTAATATTAATCATCTATTTAGACACAGTTAAATGGTTTCAAGTATAGCAATCTAACACTAACAATTTAATATAACACTAGTTAATCTTAAAACAGTTGAATGGTTAAACAGTTCAATTTGACCCACAGACGAGACCCTTAATAGATACTAATACTTCAGGTCAGAGTGGACCTGGGAGTAATGGCAATGAAGAGGTTCTCCACATTCCCCAGAGCGGCAGCACTGGAGCCTCTCCATCAGAGGACACAACTTGGTCGGGGGTCTTACTCCGTCTAAGAGATGTAGTCGGCGTATTCTATACCACATGCTGACACGGCTGGATCAACATTTGTGTGTTAGAGTACAATAGCATTAAAACAATAAAACACACACTCTCAATTTTGATATTTTGAAAAACAAGCTTTACACAATCGAACACCACAGTGAAGCCTCCTAGGATAGTTTTTATACTTTAATATTGAATTGGTTAATAAGCAACCAATTGGAAAATGCCTTATATTAGGCTATCAACAAACCACAAAAATGTCACTCTGCCTGTGAAAGGGATAAGAGTTTTTTTTTAAATAGTTTTATCGAATACGAATGATTTTGAAACATATCTATTTGTCCAATCGAAGGGACCCTAACAGATTTATTTGATCCATTGGAGGGACCCGAACAGATCTAATTGACCCATAAAATGGATTCTAACAGATCTCTCTGACCTATAGGAGGGACTCTAACAGATCTAGCTGACCTATAGAAGGGACTAACAGATCTATTTGACTTACAGAAAGGACCCTAACAGATCTATTTGACCCGTAGATGAGACTCTAATAGTTGTATTTAACCTATTGAAGGGACTCTAACAGATCTATTTGACCATTAAAGAGACTCTACAGATCTTCTTGACCCATAGAAGGGACTCTAACATGTTTTACCACTTCGTTCAGAGTGGACCTGAAATCAATGGCATTGAAATGTAGTCATGTATTTCTTTTTAAATTCGTTTTTTAAGTAATTTTTAAAGATTTGCTTTCTAATTCGATTTTAAGTTTTATTTTAGCATGGATGAAAAATTTCAAATGTTATATTTTTGTTGACTTTCTTAATTCTCTTATTACATTTGACGGAAAAGATGTCTGTCAATTAGGGAGTAAATTGGGTAATATTTAGAGATTGCACTGTCTTAAAACTTTTGAAATCAAGCTTCGTTGGTTGGTTGGTTGGTTGTTGGGGTTTATGGCATATCAACCTTTGTAGGCTATTTAACGCCAAATCCATTTTTATTTAAATAATCTGTTCCATTAAAAACAGTTCAGTTTAGCATGAGTACACAGTTTAACTGTCAAAAACTTTTCTATTTCCAACTATTCAGTTTAGCGTGAGTACAGTTTTTTTTGTCAAAAATAGTTCAATTCCAAATAATTCAATTTAGCGTAAGCACGCAGTTTAAATGTAAATACAGTTTAATTGTAAAAAACATTTCTATTTCAAGCTAATCAGTTTAGTGAATCAGTTCTAATTCAAACAATTCAGTTTAGTATAAGTACAGATTTTGTTTACTCTCAGTTAAATGTCAAAACAGTTCTATGTTATCAATTCAGTTTAGAGTAAATGCAGTTTCAATGTCAAAAAACAGTTCTATTTCAAATAATTCAGTTTAGCTTAAGCACACAGTTTAAATGTAAGTACGGTTTAATTGTCAAAACCATTTCTATTTCAAGCTATTCAGTTTAGTCAAACAATTCAGTTTAGCATAAGAATGCCGTTAGTTCTATTTAACCCATAGATAGGGCCCTATTAGGTGCTACCACGCCGGGCCAGAGTGGACCTGGGAGCAATGGCAATAAAGGGGTACTCTGCATTCCCCAAAGTTACAGCATTGCTGGAACCTCACCATCAGATAGTTTAGTGTCATATCCAGGACACCCAGGGATCAAGCTTTGTAATAAGCTGGGTAACGTAATGCTCGCAAGGAAATCAGAACTTTGTATTTTTTCCTTTAATTTTCAATACAACCAACAAAACTAGATATAAGAATGTAATATCATAGTTAATAACCTGAATGATAAAGGGGTATTATTATTCTCGTTAGTCCGCCATATCTGATATGGCATATACTAACTATATGAAAGGACCAGTTTATCATACAAATTGAATAAAAATATTAATATGTTCTACGTAAACAATATTATGCATAGATGATAGATAACCGTGAATCGCGACGTACAAGTCTACCTTTTAAGCTTGAAAAATCTGTTCAAAATTAGGGGTCGACTTATACGGCACGGCTAAAATCCAAACCTTAATCGCAAAGTAGTCAACCAGACCCGGGCCATTGGCCTAATGAGAAGAATATTTGCCAATGGTCCTGGAGGCCGGGGTTTAATCTTAGATCGAGTCATATCAAAAACTCAAAAAATGGAGCTTGATGCTGACTTGCTTAACACTCAGCATTATAAGTTAGGGATCAAGGGTAAAGTGGAGCAATCCAGGGAATGGAGTAGCACCTTTCCCTACACCTCGGTATAGTAGCTTTTGAAAAGGGAGCTTTTGTGTCGCCAACTTTAATTTACTTTACTTAGTCAACCAGTGGGACAGTATTCTTGACAATCGGTATGTACAAACTAACGTAACTTCTTAAGACTACTACAAACATTTCCAGCTTAGAATCCTTTTTGATGAACATATTTAACGAATTAACACAGATATTAATACAAAATAATAAAACTGTAATACAAATTAAGGTTCACTGACGGATTTTATTGGTTCGTTTTAATATACCGATCGGCATAAAACTAAATTTGAAAATTTCCAACAATATATGTCATATCATCATCATATCGCGCTGGTAGCACGGATATCCCTGACCTTCTCTCGCCACTCCTCCCTATCGTTCATCGCCCTAGGTAGGTCTTCAGGACAACATCCCGTATCCTCACATAGCTGCTGAATGTACGTTCGTGCTGGTCATCCTGCTTTTGCGCGGCTATGTGTGGGGATCCATAAGAGTACATCTCTTATGAGTTCATCTCTGCTTCTCCAGCAGTGTCCTGTATATCTGGTTCGTCTAACTTGAATAGTTTTCGTGATAGGGGGCAGGTGGCCGTACTGTTGGTGTCTTGTGGGGTGTTGCTGCCAGGACTTGTTCAGGATTGCACGCAGCATTCTTGTGTAATTGCCATCTAGCTTCTTCTCCAGCCGTTTTGTTAGCGTCCATGTAGTGCAGCCATATAGCAGTATCGATGTGACCGCTGCCTGGAAGAAACTGCGTTTCATTTTATCGGTTAGGTCTGATTTCCATATAATCGATAGCTTATTGATAGCTGTCCATGCTTTCGTTAACCTCGTTTCAATGTCCTTTTTGGTTGATTCGACGCTGCTTCCAAGGTAAGTGAATTTGTCTACTAGTTTAAGTGGGGTTCCTTCTAGAGTGGAGATGTCCCCCGTTTGGTTATAGCACATATATTCCGTTTTGTGTGCATTAACATAGAGGCCTATGCTTGCTGCTGCTCGTTCCAAACTATGCAGAAGTGTTTCGGCTTGGTCAGGTGTATTTGCCAGTATCGCTATGTCATCGGCGTAGTCGGCGTCGGTAATTGTTGTTGCGGGGTACCTTCTGCTTCTTTTCTTCGTCAGTTCGAAGCCATTCTCTTTGATTTTGTCAATCGATGTTCTAAGTACGTAGTCTAGACAAATGATAAAGAGGTACGGGGCCAGCGTGTCCCCTTGTAGTACTCCTGCTACAATGTCAAAGTATTCTGTGTCTCCATCCGGTGATCGTACTTTTACTTTAGTGTTTCTATAGAGAATCGTTATTGCCGCTACGGTTTCTTTAGGTATGCCGTACGCTAGTAGGATTTGTTCCATCTTTCCTCTGTGAATGGAATCGAAAGCCTTGGTAAAGTCGACAAATATTAATGTTGCTTGTAGGTTCTTTGCCCGTACACCTTCAAGGATTCTACGGATGGTTAATATTTGTGAGGTCGTGGATCTATTTCTTCGGAAGCCATTTTGGTTTTTTCTAAGTATGTTGTCGATTTTGGGTTCTATGCGTTTAGGTATTGAGTTTGGTCGTCCATGGGTTTATTCAAATACATTTACGTACATCATGCTGCTTCCCATGTGTACGCAAAAAAAGGGGGGGGGGAATTTTGATTTAAGTTTTCTTAAGTTTTAACTTGGTTAAATTCAAGATTAAGGAACTTTCGTCAGACTTTCACTGGTACTGATTTTTGCTTTTTTTTTGCGGTATTGGGACTTTTCCTAGGCTTTTTAGTTTTTATTTTTTTTCTCTCCACTACAGTTGGGAACTTAGTAGGCTTCAGGAATTATAGAGCTTTAAAATTTTTTTTTTTTTTTGTGTTTTAGGCTTTTACTTTTTCTTTTAAACTACTGTTAGGGCTTTCTTTACGAATTTTTAGATTATATTATAGAAGAGATTCAAAAACATTCTGCCTTGTTCGCTGACATTTGGAAAGAGTCTTAACATCAATTTGGCTTTATAGTAGAGTAAGCGTGTCTTTACATTTAAAACGCATAGTTTAAGCATTATTTCACAAACAAAATACATCATAACATTTTGTAAAATTCAGCATTTTAAATTGATAGGACTTAAAGACATACTGACCAATATTGATATATTTCTTCCTGTTGGCTCCTGAGTTCAAATGCTTCTTCTTCGTTTTAGCTTTTATTTACTACTGAATTTTAGGTAGTTTTGGAGGCGGTCTACTGGGGGGGGATATTCATTTCATTTTTTTTTTCTTCCCTCTCTTGGGGGGGTGCTTGTGGTAGCATTAGGTGTTTTAGGCTTTTACTTTTTCTTCTAAACTACTGTTAGGGCTTTCTTTACGAATTTTTAAATTATATTATAGAAGAGATTCAAAAACATTCTGCCTTGTTCGCTGACATTTGGAAAGAGTCTTAACATCAGCTACTGCCAATGTCTTGACACAAGTGGTTTAATCCTATTATATGCTTTTTAAAAAGTTATCTTAGGCGATCCTCAGGTATACCCACTGTGTAAATTTTATCCTACTTGTACTTACTATATATTTGAAGGTTGACCTATTGAGCTGAGATAGGTCTAATCTAGAATTTTGAGCTAAACATTTTGAGTTTGGCTTATATTGCAGATCGGCTTGTAAGCAAAAATTTCATCATCATCATCATCATGTCGCGCCATCAGCACGGATATCCCTGACCCTCTGTTGCTACCACTCCTTATCGTTCATCGCTTCCAGCTGGTCCCCAGGGCTAAATCCCGTATCTACACATGTTATATATTTGTGGATGGATTTTTTTAAATATTATCATTTTTCGTTTTATATATCTTATCTTTCGGTTTAGTTAGGCTTAGAATCTTTCGGCTTAGTGCATGGGTAGGTGCAGACATTAAAGCAGGTGTTCACGCGCGCACGGGAAGGATGTGACAATCACAGATGTCAATAAAAACCCCAGATAGGAAATAAGACTTGGGAAGTGAATAACGTTATGCCTGGAAGCGATGGGCTAGGATTCTAAGTGATTTTGAATAAAAGCTGGGAGTTGAGATTTGAACTTAGACGAAGTGAGCTGAGATTTGGACTTAGACGAAGCGAGTTGATTTTTGGAGCTCAGCGAGACCAGAGTTGTTGGGGTCTATGAGATGCGCCACGGGTGGTTAGTTTAGATGTAACAGTCAGCATAGTAAAAATTGTGTCTCTCTCTCCTCGTGTCGAAAAACCTAAACTTAAGGAAGGTAATAAAAGTTTCGAACCCGAAACAAGAGAGTCGTCAATGTTTTGTGTTTTTCGGATTCCTATGCGTATGAACATTATGAACATTCTATGAACATTATGTACTTTCACATATCCGTATCATGGCTATGCAACACACAGAGCTGCTGTATGTAGGTTCGAGTTGGTCACCCTGCCTTTGTTCGGCCATGTGAAAGGGACCACAAGAGTACATCACTTAGGAGCTCGTCCCTTCTTCTCCAGCCGTGTCCCGCATATCTAGTTCGTCTAATTTTGATAATTTTCGTGGTGGGTGGTCGGTGGTCCTACAGCATCTGCTTTGTTGGGTGTTGCCTCCAGGACTTGTTCAACATTGTAGTTGCCGTCAAGCTTTTCCACCCTCCGTTCAGTTAGCGTCCACGTAGTGCATCCATATAGCAGTATCGAGACGACCGCTGCTTGGAAGAAACTGCGTTTCATTTGATCGGTCAGGTCTGACTTCCCTATCGCAGATAGCCTATCCATAGTTGCCCACGCCTTTGCTAGTCGCGTATTGATATCTGTCTCAGTTGATGAGACACTGCTTCATTAATCTGATAAAAAATAGAATAATTTTGTTTAGTTTCGCTTTATGGCATATCAACCATTGTAGGTTATTTAATGCCAAATCCTTTTTATTCATATATATTAAATTTATAATTTCAAAACACATTTTGTAGATTTTTTAAAACGATCCTGAGCTCATTCTTTTTACATACAGTTAAATGGTTTCACTTATTTCAACCTAATATGAATAATTCTACTGAGTATTAATCATTTGTTTGCACATAGTTAAATGTTCTAAGTTTTGCTATTTATCACTAAGAATTCAATTAAACATCAGTCTGTTGTTTACACACAGTTAAATCATCAAACAATTCTATTTCAAACAATTCAGTTTAGCATCTCAATAAATGGTTCCAAGAATTGCTATGTATCACTAAGAATCCAATTAAACATCAGTCAGTTGTTTACACAAAGTTGAATGTTGAAACAATTCTATTTCAAGCTATTCAGTTAAGCATAAGCCATTTGTATGCCCTCAATTTAAATATCAAAGTACACAGTTTAAATTTAAAAAAGTCCTATTTCATGGATAGGACCCTATCAGTTACTACCGCTTCGGGCTAGAGTAGACCTGGGAGCGATGGTAGTAAAAGTAAAGTTGGCGACCATAGTCGAGGGTGACCCGAAGGCTCCCTTTTCGATAGCTACTACACCAAGGTGTAGGGGAAGGCGCTACTCCTTTCCATGTATTTCTCCACTTTACCCTTGATCCGTACCTTATAATGCTGAGTGTTAAGCAAGGAGGCATCAAGTACCATTTTTAAAGTCTTTGGTATGACGCGACCTGGGATTGAACCTAGGTTTCATGGGGCATTAGCGAACACTCTAACCATTATGCCAATGGTAATAAAGGAGTACTCTGCATTCCCCAAAGCTCCAGCATTACTGGAGCCTCACCATCAGATTATTTAGTGTCATAACAGGACACTCTTTGGGAGAGTCTTAACCCATTTGTAGAGAAGCAGTCGGTGTATTCTATAGCCCCAGCCGACTGGGCCGTGGGTTAATTTGAAATTCTACAAAAAAGAAGATACAATAGACGATGGTTTTAGGAATACTTTCACATAAAATCTCTAAGCATTAATATATTTTACCAACCAGATGCAATACCGGAAGTTATTTCACCACATAATTTAGCCATTAGCTATACAAACGTAACATAATAGCAATCAATCTTGGGAGAATCCAGTTGATGATAATCATCATGGAGTAGGAAATACAGACTGTTGTTAGTGAGTTCTATTCTAACTGAGCACACCGTATTTCTGGCTTTGTGTTATAATAGGATTGCTCGCTTAATAAATAACAGTATGCATCTCTCGTAGTGTAATGATCTAGCCGACCATTCTTTGTAACTTTGATACTTACTTGGCCCTCTCTATTTCTGGCCTTGGGTCAAACTAAGCAAAGATTAGTTAATAACTACGTACACAACGGCTGCTGTAATGGTTAACATGCTAGACTAACAGATTATTGTTTGTGAGTTCGATTTTCACTGGGTGCCCCGTATTTTTCAGCTTGTGCAAACCAAGATAGACCTAGTAAATAACTATATACAATTCGCGTCGTGTAATGGTTAAGAAGCTAGTCTAGCAGACTAATGTTAATAAGTTTGATTCTCACTGGGTGGTCGGTCAGTACTTAGTAAATTATTACGAAAGTAATCATATTTAGTTTGTCCAAAATTTGAAATACTGACTGCTTAGATGCATAGAAATAAATTTTAAAGTAAAATGAGACGAACATAGAAACGTGGAAAAGTTGAATATATATATATATACATATATATATATATATATATATATATATATATATATATATATATATATATATATATAAAGACAGAGAGAGAGAGAGGGGGGAGGGTGATTGAGAGAGAGATTGATACAAGTGATAACACAAATGGAAATATTTCTTTGTATTTTTTTAAGTTTTAAAATATATATTTATAAAGTTTTCAAAATATCTATTTAATAATTAACATAAATGTTTAATAATAATGATTTCCACACGCACACACACACACACACACACACACACACACACACACACATATATATATGCATATATATATATATATATATATATATATTTATATATATATATATATATTGTTGAGGTTTAAAGTTTTCACTACCTCACTTGGTGAGTTAATGCTGGAGCAAATTTTCCGGTATAATTAAATAGTGCTCAATATCAATGATAGCCCTTTTATATATATATATATATATATATATATATAATCCGAGGAGGAAATCTTAGGAGTAGGTGTATCCAATTTGAGTGCTCCATGTCAACGGCTTTTGATGCATAATTAATTTGGGATTAAAAATGCATCAACACTCAACGTGCAAAGCTAAAAAATCATTTTATATATAAACAAAAAGAAAAAAACAATCCCTTCCTTGGTGTCATTATAAATTCATTTCTGGCTGATAAAACCATCACACACACACACACACACACACATATATATATATATATATATATCATCATCATCATCATGTCGCGCTGGTAGCACGGATATCCCTGACCCTCTCTCGCCACTCCTCCCTATCGTTCATCGCCCGAGGTAGGTCTTCAGGACAACATCCCGTATCCTCACATAGCTGCTGAATGAATGTTCGTGCTGGTCGTCCTACTTTTGCACGGCCATGTGTGGGGGTCCATAAGAGTACATCTCTTATGAGTTCGTCCCTGCTTCTCCAGCAGTGTCCTGCATGTCTGTATATATATATATATATATGTGTCCAGACAAACACACACACACACACATATATATATATATATATATGTATATATATATATATATATATATATGTGTGTGTGTGTGTGTGTGTGTGTGTGTATTTTGGCAGCATTTCTTCATTAATACATATTTCGTAGAACATTATAGACATATTTTGTTATTGATCCTTTCATATTGCCGTATTGATTTTATAATTTTCGGCGGGAATTGGTTGCTGTCTCTTCCATAATTATTTATTTCCCAAGTAATTTCTGTCCGACAATGGGCCATCATCAGGGGAGCATCTATTACAAAAGGGATGTAACTTTTGTATGTACATTAGTACTTTGTAAGAAGAAGAGCGTCTGTACCGTTGCAGTGAGTAGCGTTTATTTTTAAATTTGTTTCTCTAAATAGTGTCCTCTGATGATAGCCCAAAGTCGGGCAGAAAGTATGAGAAATAAATAATTATGGAAGATACATCAACCAATTCCCGCCAAATATTATAAAATCAATACGGCAATATGAAAGGATTAACAAAAAAATGTGTAGACAAAAAATGTCTATTATGTTCAACGAAATATATATATATATATAACTTTTTCCAGGGAACGTAGAAAACTTGAAAAAAATTCAATAAAAACGAAACAAAAAGAAAAACTAAAATAATAAATGATATATCCTTTACCTTTTTTAATTTTCAAGCTAAACTGGCTTTTTCTACTTTGAAGGTGAATGTAAAATTATATTTCTACTGACTCTATTTTCATTTATTTAACATTGTGTCAGTCTATGTAAAGGTAAGAGAATTTCGCTTCGACCTCTGTTCAAAGAAGGTCAGATAATCTAGAATAGTGAAACATTTAATGGAATTCTCCAAGAAGCTATCCCACGATTTAGCTTCTCAGTAAATAAAATAAAGTAATGAAACTCAATAAAGGTAAAATGTAGTAACCTTTAACTCTGTTTAAATTCTTGTGAATTCTTTGACCATTCCTAAAAATCAACAGCTGGATGAAGGTGTATAAAAATCTCTCAGTGTATCGAGAGATTGTGGGTAAAAGCCTCTTTTACCCACAATCTCTCTCTCTCTCTCTCTCTCTCGAGAGAGAGAGAGAGAGAGAGAGAGAAGGAATGAATTTAAACGAGAAAAAGAATAAAGAAAAAAGGGAACCAAAGAAAGAAAAAAAGAAAGAAAAGTGGAGAGAATCAGAGAAAGAAAGGTGGTAAGACGAAAAGAAAAAAAAAAAAAGAAAGGTGGAAAGATGACGAGAAAGAAGGAAAGAACGAAAGAAAGAATGAAAGAAAAGTTGAGAGAATGAGAGAAAGAAAGGTGGAAAGACGAAGAGAAAGAAAGAAACAAAAAACAAAAGAGGAGAGACGAAAATAAATAAAGATTTAAAGACAAAGAGAAAGAAAGAAAAAAGTAAGGAATATGGAAAGACGAAGAGAAAAAAAGGAAGATAGAAAGAAAGTAAGAACAAGAGATATGAGGAAAGGGTAATGGCGGAGAAAAAGGAAAAGACAGCGAGAGAGAAAGGGAAGAGAAGAGTAAATAACTTTCATGAATGAAATCATTCTTGAATGAAGATTGGTGTTCCTTGTATTTAGAAAATCGTAGACATTCATTATCATCATCCTGTCGCTGCTTTAATTCTCTTGGCTCTCTTTCTCTCTCGCTTTCTCTTGTCATCCATCTTTATCGTCCATCTCACTTGGCAGGTCTTTTCGATGGCATCTAGGATCCGCTCAGAGCTGAATTTTTACGAGTTGGCCAACACTAGTATTTCTATGTGTAGTAGTCCACAGAAGAACGTCGCTTATGAATTCGGCCCTGCTTCTTCAGCAATGGCCAGCATGTCTTATTTGTCAATATGATTCAAGCCATAAAAGAAATTTGAAAGGAAAGGCCATGCTTAATGTCAAAGTACATTAAAAGAACACCGTAAAATAATTTGGGTGATTAATCAATTATATTAATTATTTCATTAATTTGGTAAAATTGTAAGGTAGCTAAATTGTTTGAATGTAATAAGTGTAGTTCTTCGCAAGGGTCAAATGCGTGCACAGGTGGTGATCAGGTTTAACACCTCACGTCAAAATACCGTTGGAGAAGAGAGGATATGGATAATAAACAAATCAAGGCTTGTCGGTAGGCGTGGGAAAATATGGATTTCTGACACATGCGATGGTTCAAGAAAGTATGATGCAATAAGTTATTAAATCAGAGAATAAATAAAAATGAGTTAATTTGAAAATTAAGCAGATGTTGAGTTTTGAAACCCGAAAAGAAAAGTTGGGGTTAGACGTTGGTTAGAGACGAGGTGGTGAGGTGGCTGCAAAGGAGATACGTTGATAAACCCTCACAAGGTCTTTCTCCTCTCGTTTGCGTCAGACTGCGATAAAATGTAAACAGTCTGAATAAAACTTTTTGTATTTTGAACAACAGAGTCGCCTATTATCTTTGAATTTTAATATTCAACATGGTCCATCGTATTACAACATCAATAAGAATAACTTTCACAATCTATAATGATGACGACGTATAGAGATGACGCTAAGCCATGAAAATATTCTCATCAATTCACAACAAGGTTTCGGCAACATATCACCTGACCTTAGAATCCTTTACCCTTTTTTAAAAAGAAGCATCGATACCATTAAAGACAGCTGTTAACTATGAAATAATAATTAGTCTTTCATGCCTTTCTAAATTGACGCAACAATATAACCATTGACCACTGTTAAGTATGAAAGGCTCATTAGAATACTTTACTCCTTCTAAAATAGAAGCATCGCTATCATTATGGACCACGGTTAATGCTAATCAGAATCATTCACTCCTTAAATAGAAGCATCAATATATTCATGGACCGCTGATACTTGCTAATCAAAATCATTCACTCCTTAAATTGAAGCATAAATATATTCATGGACCGCTGGTAAATGCTAATCAAAATCATTTACTCCCATCAATATCATCTTAGACGGATGTTATATCTGAAACACAAAGGTTTTATGTGTCCTCTATTATATTACTAAATTACTCTTTCTATGTGTGTGTGTGTTTATATGTATATATATATACAAACACACACACACAATAATATATATATATATATATATATATATATATATATATATATATATATTTGAGAAGAATATGGCGCCTGTTTGATTTCATTCCATCCAGAAATCAAATGTCTTGAAGAAGTGAACGGATAAAAGACGGAATTGGCAGAAACGAACTGTCTGTCCTATTAAATAAAACATGCTGAAAAGAGAAAATTCTGCATAGACACATACACACACACATTATTGGACATATATATATATATATATATATATATATAACATTCACTCCGAATAATTTTGAAACGACGGTTAGAGATGATGTAAAAACAATCGTAAAAAAGATATTAAACAAATTACAACCAGTCAAAAAAGTATTGCATCAATATTAATCTCATAAAAACGTCAGCAGAGCTGATAACGGGGAAGTCATGAAGGTTTCTGTTATAGAAGAATGTCTTACATGAGCTAATAACAATCTAAACAACCCAACAGGTACTCTAATGCCCCCCTCAGAAGAATATAAAAATAAGATCGCCAACTGAATTAATAAAATGAATTTTATAAATATCCTCGGTTTAAAAAAAAGTTAGAAACACACTCATAAACACTCGAATAGCCGGATTGTATTTACTCTTCAAAAGATAAATAACCCTGTAAGAAAAGTAATCTCCTCAATCGACTGCCCCACCACGAAAATATCCGAATGTGTGGATCTTTAGCTCTAAACAAGATAAATCCTACATACGGGACATTACAAATTTCCTTAAAATTAACATTAAATCGATTCACCAAAATACAGGGTGTTTCAGAAAAAATTGGTAACATTTCATTTTGAAAATCCCTCCAAGTTCACCTGATCTTGCAAACATTTTTAAAGGTTTATGTGAAAGGATTAGTCTATGCCCCCCATTCCCATTCAAATTTTGATGAAAAACTTTTGCCGATTATGAAGCCTGTTCGTTCCATTTACATAGACGAGGTAGTTACTCGGATATTTACACATGATAGCTGCTTTTTCAAAATAAAACAGAACTACTTCCTTCTGAATACACCCCGCCCAATCCAAGTGACTATAGAATACATCCCCGTACTACACAATTGTCTATAGCATACATGCTGCATTATTCAAGTTACAATAGAATACACGCGGCACTATGCAAGTGACGGGAAAAGACGATCGTTGAGTAATTGTTATCGTTATAAGAAAATGGATACTGCAACCTGAATTAAAACCTGGACAAGGCTGTTTGCATTTTATAAAACGGTAAAATCCTTGGGCAAAGTATAAATCAACTTATTCTCCTTGCAGCTTTGGATAAACAGTCTGACAAGAATCTTTAACCTTTATATGGCAAGTATTCCCGGAGAAGGGAAACTGAATGAAAGGCTCCGAAACTCAACTAAAAATCAACCTTGCCTTGCATCCTGCTTGTGAGGAGGGGTTGGGTAAATACATATATTAGTAACTACAGACAAGAAAAAATTTAAATGGGAACTATAAAAGAATGTTATATGTGTTTTCAACAAATCCTGCGGGCAGCTTTCTACAAAACATCTACTGTATAGTCATTTACTCCTCGTAAACCATCCAAGGAAGACATTTACCACTCGTAAACCATAAAAGGAAGACATGAAAGGCATGATGAGCATTGCTCTAAAAGTGAGGAAAAACTCATAAACAACGTTTTCCTATTGACTCTTACACACGGACATACCAGTATTGACCGACAAACAAAAAAAATTACATTTAATAGCTCTGTGCGGATATTGCCGGCCACTAGCTGACGCTCTCTAGACCTCTTCACGACCCGATTGCTGGACTGACTATCGACTGACCGTATCTGCTGTGGGTATCTGCTTATATGATTTCCCAACGCCAACGTGTTTCCGGTTCGTCCATTCTGGCTGTCAACCAAAGCATCTGCTTTTGCTTGTTGAGACAGGTGCATCCTGCCCGAGAAATCTCCAACTGATGACTCTGTCGAAGGTCAATATGCAACAGAAGGTATTTGCGCTGAGTGAAAAGTAAACATTATTGTTGAGAATTTCAAATTAGGTTGACGATAACCTACTCAGTTGGAGCTGTAGAATCCATCGATTACATATCTGTGGAGGGCTCAGACTCCCCGACGAATGTCCTGATATGACACTGAACAATCTTGGTCCAGATGTCTGGGGCTGCAGAATATACCAACTGCATCTCTGCAGAGGGGTAAGACTCCAGCAACTTGTGTCCTTATTTGGACACTATACAATCTTGGCCAAGTCGGTTAGGGATATAGAATATACCAACTGCTTCTCTGCAGAGGGGTAACGCCCTAACGTGTGTCCTGGATATGACACAAACAATCTTGGGCCACTTTGCTGGGGCAGTAAAATACCCCGGCTAAATCTCTGCAGAGTAGTGACCCTCCCAAACGAGTGTTCTGGATATGACACTGAACAACCTGATGTTGAAGTTCCAGTAATGCTAGGGCTTTGGGGAACGCGGAGTGCCCGTTTATTGCCACAATTCCTTGGTCTACTCTGCCATGGAGAGGTAAAACCTGATAGGGTCCTATCTATTGGTCAAATAGAACTGTTTAACTATTTAATCTATGTCCAAACAAATGACATGCTAAATTGAATTATTTGAAATAGAGCTGTTTGATCATTTCGCTGTGTGTAAACAAATGACTGATGTTTAATTAAATTGTTAATGAGACATAGCAATATAGGAAGGATTTAACTGTGTGCATACGGATGAGCAATGTTGAATTGAATATTTAGTTTTAAGAAAACAAAGTAATACTATAAACCACTTCACTGTGAGCAAACAAATGATAAATATTGAATAGAATTATTAGTGTTAGATAGCAATAATTGAAACTATTTAACAGTGTAGAAACAATAGTAATACTAGTGTAAAAACAAAGTAGTTAAATGAAATTACCTACAAATTAATCTCTTACATATCATGTATATCTATTCAAATATTGTGAAAACAAATAGCTGCTGCTAAATTGTTAAATTACATAGCAATACTTGAAACGATTCAACGGCGCGCAAAAAAATGTATCGACAAAATGAGCTAACAAATCATAAATTCAATATTTATGTAAAAGCAAGATTTGGCAGTAAATAACCAACAATGCTTGATATGCCCGTGGTGTAATGGTTATCGTCGTAGGAAATGGACAAAGCGAAACGAGTTCAAATCCTGGACCAAGCTAATTGCATTTCACGTAGCACTAATACCCTTGGGAAAGGTATGAATCCAATTATTCTCCCTCCAGCTATGGGTAAATAGTTGGACAGACTGGGTTCTTAGCCTTGGTGGGGCAACTAGGAGAAGGAAAACTCTGAATTCAAACCTGTTAAACTCCGCTTAAAAATTGACCTTGTGTCATATCTTGCTCTAGTGGAAGGGTCGGTAAATATGGATGTGCCATAAAACTGAACCAAACCAAATCATATACATTAAATGTATATGTATAAAAAAGATTTGGCATTAAATAACGTACAATGGTTGATATGCCACTAAACCCAACCATACCACATCATATATATTTAATAAATATGCACAAAAACATTTGGTATTAAATAACCTACAATGGTTGATATGTCTTAAAATATCCAATTAATTCGAATCCTCTATATTTATGTATACATATTCATAAAGAGGGTTTTTCATTAAATAAACATCTATGGTTGTTATGCTATAAAACCAAATCAAACCAAATGGGGTTGCCAAGTACACTTTCCTACGATGATAACCGTTACGTAACAGGCGTCTTTATAATGAACAAAGCAATTACAGAAACACTAGGAACTCTAATACAGTATATACTAACACAGAATTGTAACGGAAATCATTAGCTATTAAGCAAAGGTTGTGCAATGGGCAAGTCAGCATACCGTCATACGCTAACTTATATACGGACAGATTTTAAGAAACTTATATGTAGCCTGAAATTAAGAACGACGGTCTTCTTTTTTAACTGGACACATATTGATGACATATTCTTCATCAACACAGGGGGTAAAACAAAATTTAATTCCTTCACAAAAATCAAACGCGATTCTATTAAATTTGAACACAAAAAAACAATATTTTACTGCATTCTTACACATACACACACACACACACACACATACACACACACACACACACATATATATATATATATATATATATATATATATATATATATATATATATATATGAAAATGATTAAAAGCAACACATACAAGAAGCTCAGATAGACATAATTATCTCCATTATAAATCTTTCTACCCCAAGCATCTTAAGGTCAGTCTAGCATACTCACAATAGATGAAGATAATTAGAATATTTTCTGACAATAAAAGCTTTAAAAAAATCATATCAACGAATTGAAACTTGAATTTACAGCCCGTGGCCATGACCAAAATTCTATCAAAATCAAATTTCCTGAGAAATGTATCCCTTATATTAACAAAAGAAAAATCAAACCGCATCCCCTAAGTAACAACATTCAATAATACTCCACCCCCATTAGCAAAAATGATTAAGAATCGCTGAGAAAACTTTGCAAAAAACCAACAAAGAAATATATTACTCTAACCAAGTATGATTGCCTATCACAGGCCTAAAATCATTCGAGATACGTTAGAATGTAACAAAAAGTTAACAACAAATTTACTCAAAACAACACACACACACACACACACACACACACACACACACACACACACACACACACAGATATATATATATATATATATATCTGTATGGCATTAAAGACATTCACTCTGTATTTGAGTATTGTTATATATATCCTGATAAATCTATATACTAATAGTCATATATCGAGTACTCCATTTGAATGATATGAAATTTCTCATATATTCTATATATGAATATTCCAAACTCAGTCTCTGGACACTAATATATATATATATATATATATATATATATATATATATGTGTGTGTGTGTGTGTGTGTGTGAAGATAGCCGAAAAACAATCTAAATAGGTGAATTTATTATGATGTAAACTCGACATTAAACGTTTGGTTTCAGTAACTATCATCAGGACTTGGAAATCAGAATAGTTCACATAGCGATGGATGCTTGTTGAGATAAGAGGAACAAATAAAAAGTATACTACGAAATCCATATTTACTTTCAAATATAGATATAAATATATATATTTATATATATTAGTGAGTTAAGTTGGCGACCGTAGTCGAGGGTGATCCAAAGGCTCTGTTTTAAATAGCTATAACACCAAGGTGTAGGCAAAGGCGCTACTCCTTTCCTGGTTTACTCTACTTTACCTTTGATATGTACATTATATTTTTGAGTGGTAATCAAGGAGGTATCAAGTACCATTTTTTTTACTCTTTGGTATAACTCTAAGATTGAACCCCGTCTCCCGAGCCATTCACGATCACTGATCCCATTAGGCCAATGGGCAGGTATATCAATAATATTAGGTAAAACTTAACAGGCAAGATCCATTATGAATTTATATCAACATATTTTTTACAAGACTGTATTTTCAGATGTAATATAAGATTTTATGGAGTTTTCACCCTTAGACCGGGGTGTATATTCTCCATTACGTTAGACATTTAAGTAATTATAATTCAACACACACACACACACACACACACACACACACACACACACACACACACACACACACACATATATATATATATATATTTATAAATATATAAAAGGAATTTATTTTGCTAACCGAATATAATAATCCAATATATATATATATATAGAGAGAGAGAGAGACAGAGAGGAAGAGAGGGAGAGAGTTATGGAGAGCACGATAGACTTTAGCTCACAATTACTCACGATTTTCTCCACTCTGAATCTTTCCATCTCAAGCATCTTAAAATCAATTGAGCATACTCAGAGTCCAGGAGGTTTAGCAGAATATGCGCAAATGATAATGACTGGTTTAATCTTATCAAAAAATTGAAACTAGATTTTGCATCATGTAGCTACGACCGCCATTCTATCGAAAACCAAATTTACAGAAACATGGAGTCCTTATATAAAAAAAATCAACAAACAAAAAACAAAACAAAAAAAAAAACACCAAAAAACCCCAATTAAACCATAATTCATTGATTAACGTTTAATAAGACCCCTTCTCTATTAGCATAAATTATTAAGAATCTCTCGGTTTAGTTAAATGGATTTTAACGGCATGTTAACCAATCTGGGGTTATTATCAGCTTAGAGGTTTGGAAATAAGTTACATTGTATGTTTACATTTTTTTCTAGGGTTTGTTGGTAGATAGCGGTTAGAAAAAACGTGCGGACGTAAAATCCACTTCCAAATGGAATAGGAGGAACCCAACCAATATCAATGTTCAGAAACTTAAGAAGGCATAAAATGAATTAGCTAACGTATACCAAAAAAGGACAAGCAGAATGCATACAAAATCAGGTCAATAAGATGAAAGAGTCAGTTGAAGATAGACAATCTAGGATAGCATGGCTGACGGTCAACGAAGTGAGCAGTAGGAAGAGTACTGCGAGGGTTAAACGGAAAGCTACCAGCCAAGAAGAACGAACACACCTGTGAAAACATTTCAATAATTTACTCGGAAAACCCCCGCATGAATAATCAACTAGGACAGTTTATGCCAGAAGAACTCGACTAAGTATTAAGAAAGGAGGTGCCCGTGGTGTAATGCTTACCGTCCTAGGAAATGGACACGGCGACACGAGTTCAAATCCTGGACGAGACCGACTGCATTTCACATCGCACTAATACCCTTAGGAAAGGTATGAATCCAATTATTCTCCCTCCAGCTATGGGTAAATAGTTGGACAGACTGGGTTCTTCAGCCTTGGTGAGGCAACTAGTCTAGGAGAAGGAAAACTCTGAATTCAAACCTGTTAAACTCCGCCTAAAAATTGACCGTGTGTCATATCCTGCCTGAGCGGAGGGGTTGGTAAATATGATTAAGAAAAATTAAAAATAGGAAAGAGGCAGGGCTTTATGAAATATCCCCAGAAGTATGGAAGACATGTCAATTTGACGAGATATTGCTCCAACATTGCAATGCTATATATAACCAGAACACAATAGACTGATGGACAAAGGGATGCATCCTCCCTTTCCAAAGAAAGGTGACCTCGGAATAGCCTAAATCTAAGGTGGTATAAACCTTACATCCATAGGAGCCAAGATATACAATGCTCTACAACGCAACTGCATAGAACCGAAAATTGAGAAAATACGTTTGATGAATAAAAATGGCTTTCGGAGATATCGATCCACGACATCACAAATTTTTACTAAGCGTCGAATTCTAGAATGTGTACGTGCAAAAAATCTTGAGGCAACACTATTATTAGTCGACTTCTCCAAGGCGTTTGACTCGATACACAAAGGGAAGATGAAACAAATGCTTCTCACCTATGGCCTTCCCAAAGGAACTGTCGCAGCCGTAATGATGCTATATAAAAACACGAAAGTAAAATTCCGCTCACCGGATGGAGACATATACTACTTTGACATTGTAGCAGGTATGTTACAAGGAGACATAATTGCCCCATACCTGTTTATTACCTGTTTAGACTACGTGCTTAGAACGTCTATAGATTCAATGAGAGAAAACAGTTTCAAGCTGGCAAAGAAAAGAAGCAGAAGATACCCCTCACAAATAATTACAGACGCGGACTAAGCCGATGACAGCGCTTCTGACAAATATACCTGCCCAAGCTAAATCCCAGCTACATAGTCTGGAACGAGCAGCTGGTAGCATAAGCTTCTGTGTTAACGCAAACAAGACGGAATATATGTGCTTTAATCAAAGAGGCGACATCTCCACACTAAAGGGTGGGCCTTTGAAACTAGTGGACAAGTTCAGCTACCTCGGAAGCAGTGTCTCATCAACCGAGAAAGACATCAACACGCGACTGGCCAAGGCATGCACAGCTATCGATAGACCATCGGTCATATGGAAGTCACAACTTACTGATAAAATAAAACGCAGTTTTTTCCAAGCAACAGTCGTGTCGATACTGCTGTATGGATGCACTACATGGACGCTAAATAAACGTATGGAGAAAAAGCTTGAGGGAAATTACAAAAGAATGCCGCAAGCTGTATTGAACAAGTCCTGGGGGCAGCATCCTACAAAATAGCAGATGTACGGCCACTTTCTACCCATTACAAAATCTATCAAAGTTAGATGAGCCAGAGATGCGGGATACTGTTGGAGAAGTAAAGACGATCTCATAAGCGACATACTCCTGTGGACTCCTTCATATGGACGTGCATTGGCAGGACGACCTGCTAGAACTTATATACAACAGATCTGTGCCGATTCAGGACATAGCCTGGAACCCCTCCCGGGAGCGATGGACGATAGATACGAGTGGCGAGAGAGGACCAGGGAGATCAGTGCTGGCAGCATGACATGATGATGCTGTATGTATACAAATACATTTTTTGTAGTTAACACTTGTGATACGTTAGCATCTTCGGTAATCGTGAAAGGTTAATTTGTATTGTATCGATCAGGTTCACGTTTGTATACGTAAAGTTGGCCACCATAGTCAAGGGTGACCCGAAGATTCTCTTTTCAATAGCTACAACACTTGTAATATTACGGACGGGCGCCGTCATCAAATTCCGGCGGTCTCTAGGTTAAAGAACATTTGAGCACATCAGCTGTCATCAGTCATTGGGTACAAAGGTCTGACGATCCAAAAAATGTCACGAACCTCGCTCGTGCAGGCAGAGTGACCTGTGGAGTTCAAGCGTTATTTTAATATATTGACGCGTGAACTTTCACTTGTTACACTACTGTTCCACTGGTGAGTATCGAACCTTCGGAAACCTTCGAATTGATCCCATCAAATCGTTATATAAGAAAATCAAGTAGCGAGATTTTGGGAGTTCAAGACAGGTTTTCAAACAGGTTTCAACAGAGGCGCACGCCGCATGACACGTCCTAACCCAGCCTGTCATAGCAATCCGACTGATATGATAAATATTAACGGGCCGATGATAACAACGCCGCCGTCATCGCCAAGAAGAGGAAGGTGAACCTTTTCTACGTACGCTAGCTGAAGTGCAAAGAGGGAAAGAGTGATAAAGAAGACTTTTCATAGCGACAAAAAAAAAAAAAAAAAAAAAAAGAAAAGGCGAGGAAGAACGCTATTGAACGAACTTTTTAACAACAGTCCACAGTAATCCGCCAGAATAAAGCGACTACAATTTTCTTCCTTGAGATTCAAGTTTCGAGAGTTTCTTTTCTGCGAATTCATTTATTTTTGTCAGACACATTTTAATTTTTTCGGTCCTATGCTACACACTGAGATGTTGGCAAGGTCGTTCCTCCTTTTTCTGTATTGCTCTTATTTACCTTTGATCTGTACCTTATAATGCTGAGAGTTAAACTAGGAGAAATCAAGTACCATTTTTTGAGTCTTTGGTATGACTCGACCTGGGATTGAACCCTGGTGTTCCGAGCCAGATTCTACCCTCTTGGTCAGTGGGCCATTATATCAATAATATTAGGTAAAACTTAACAGACAAGATCCATTATGAATTTATTTCAACCGTCTTTTTACAGGGCTGTATCTTCAGATGTAATGCAAGATTTTATGGAGTCTTCACTATTAGACCGGGGTGTATATTTAACATTAAGTTAGACATTTAATTAACTATAATTCAACTTATATAAAAAGAAAGGAGTTTATTTTGTTCAGCGAATATAATCTTCCTATAGATAATGAATTAGATATCAATTATTGAAATAGCATGAGTGATGTGAGTTAAAGTTTCATATATAGAAATCTCTGGGAAATCTTTAAGATAGATCTCGAACTAAGACGTATGTCTCTAGAATTGTGTATGCTTGCATCTTGTTGGCTTTAAAATCTTAGAAATATGACGGAAAGTAAGAAAATCTTAAATAACAAATTTATCAGAAGCACATCCATGAATTAAATAATAAAATAATGCTAACCATGTAAGGGTGAACATAAGCTCCTCTTTAAACCTATCAACTAGAAGACCTTTAAAATTCACAATGATTCAAACTGAGTGTAGATAAGTCACCAAGTGTGCTTGGCTCTGTGTCGATGCTATCCTAACTTCATGTGTTCTCTCTCAATGATAGTGAGCACTCTTTATTCATAAATATGGGAAAGTGAATTATCAATATATATATATATATATATATATATGTTATCAACAAAAAAACAAATGAAGTTGGCGACCTTAGTCAAGGGTGAGGCGAAGGCTCTCTTTTCGATAGCTACTACACCAAGGTTTAGGAGAGGGTGCTACTCTTTTCCCTGGATTGCTCCACTTTACCCTTTATCCCTACCTTATATTGCTGAGTGTTAAGCAAGTAGGCATCAAGTACCATTTTTGAGTCTTTGGTATGACTCGACCGGGAATTGAACCCAGGTGTCCTGGCGAACACTCTAACCATCATGCCAATGTCCGTTATATTCATTCACGTAAATTGAAAAGGTGTGAATGGTGTGATTGAAAGCTTTACATATAAGAATCTCTGAGAAATCGTTGCAAAGATATCATCTAGTTCTTAAAACGAACACGTTGTTCTAAACAGTATGAAGGGAAATCACAATGGCCTTTCAATTTTGGTATATATAACAATAGATAAAGAATTAAATCTCTGAGCTATAACAAACCTCTCCCAATCGAATAAAATTTCCACTTAACAGAACATGATGGGAACACTAAATTCACTTTAACAAAAGTTGAAAAAAATTACCAAACATCACATCAGTTCTAAAAACCCATAAAGATAGATTTGATACTGACTGTTATATAATTAAGGAGTTATTTTTTATTTCAATCATTTTTCGTTAATCATATTTTATTATTTAGTTTGGTAACACTTTGAACTACTCGGCGTTTCTACTTCAGGTGCCATTGCCATATCCTTTCCGCGCGGAAAGGATATGGAAATCATCTGTTATAATAAACCCCCACACAGGAAATGGGGCTGGACGGCCATTGGATTGAATTGAGAGTGTGGATGAAGTCATGCCCGGAAGAGATATCCTGAGAATTTTGATAAGATTGTTGGCTGAGGTCTACCGTTGAATGTAATGGTTGAGTTTTTCGGATCTCTACCGGCAGAGATTTTAAGCACCAGATGATGTGCCGCATGTGAGCGGGGGTGTTGTCAGCATACTATGATTAGCATAAGCTTTTAAGAATTATGTCCCTTTCCTCGTGTCGTCAAGGACTGAAGCTAGAAAGAAATAACCTCGTTCGTACCGCCTTTATTTGTATTTGTATTATATTATTTAAATTCACACTTTCTGAATATACAACATGACTCTCAAAAAATAGAGTAAACCAGCACCCCACATAAAAACATTAAATTCTGTCCCCAAAATAAGATAACACACACACACACACACACACACACACACACACACACACACACACACACGTTGAAAACTATTTATAAAAATTTTTGGTGCAAATCTATGAGAAAATTGGATGGTTTACGCTACCAAAAGAAGATGATTAATTCACTGGATCAGTGTAGCTGGAGTGGAAAATATTTTTCATAATTCCCTTTTTTTTTTTGTTATTTTCTTTTTTTTTTTTCCCTTTCCCTATCATTTGGGTATTCTCATGAACTATGTTCCCAGCACTCAACCATCGTGTAAAGCTAACTACTGATCCTCCCTTATTAAACTTTTCTGCTGCTTTTTTTCAAGGCACGGGATCAATAAACAACCTCCACGAGAAGGCAGAAATTCCTGATCTGGCAGGAATTTGACTGCAAGATGTCCTGACAATGTGGATGCGGTGAGAGATTCTGTCGGAAGGAGTCCGAAAAATTCTCCCCGAAGAAGTTCCCAAGAACTTAGTCCTTCGCGTGCACTGTGGGATAAAGTTAATCAATTTCTGCCCTTGTCACCTCGTTTGACCTCTCTGAAGTGATGTGATTGCTTTTTAAGACTCAGATGAAGGATGAACTGATGGAATATGAATTACCATATTGTTGGGTTGCATCTATTTTGACACACCGTTTATACAAAAACATACCAACCAACGTGAATGTATTTATTCGTTTGTTCCTCACACACACACACACACACACACACATATATATATATATATATATATTGATAATGCCGTTTCTTATATTCATGAAGAAAGCGTGCTCAACATCGGTTTATATACATCGAAGTTAGGACAGCGTAGACCCAGAGTCAAGGACACTTGGTGACCGTCAGTTTTTATCCACTGCAATCACCAGGCCAAGGAAGTAACCGCCAGCAAACGCTATTGACTCTATTTCTCCGCTGTCCAAACTTAGATCTATCTATCTATCTATCTATGTTTAAGTGTGGGTAACAATAACCCAAGAAAATTACACAGCATAACGAAAATTTTATTAAGCATTGCGTTAAACCTTCTCTTACTTAGAAAATGAAACAATTCCCCAAACAATTTGTAATTGAGAAGTAATTTTGTGGAGTCTCCATTCATTTTTAAATCATTTAAATTCTTGATACAATGGAGATAACGATGTAAGCATCGGTAGATTTCTTCACTCTTTCCTCAATTGATGCTTTAAAAATTCAATAACGCTAGTTACCTATAATCATTTCGAGAAGTTATAATAGACCGTTGAAAGAAACCACAATTTCGAATCTATATTTTATCGAAATGTCTCTAATAAACAATCCCAAGATATACTCCTTTAGATTAATGTACAGAAATAGTACCTACTGGCCTCTCCACGAAGGAACTTAAGGTACAATGTCAGATTTATTGTGGAGCCAAACATGCATTGGACGAGGCAAGATTTGCTGCATTTTCTATGGTCGATACTATATATATATATATATATATATATACCGATCCCCTCAACACGAGCAGAATGCGACACAAGTCAATTTTCTTAGTGGATTTTGATAGATTTAAATTCAGAGTTAACTTCTCTTAGACTGGTTGCCATACGAAGGTAAGTCTGTCCTATTATTTACCTATAGCCGGAGGAAGAATAATTGAAGTCATAACTTTTCCAAAGTTTTTAGCGCTATGTGAAATGCAAACAGCCTAGTAAGGATACGAACTCGGATTGCATAATCCATTCCCTACGGTGATATCCATTACACCCTGAGTGCCTCCTCATATATATATATATATATATATATATCATCAAGTTGTGTTGCTAGCACGGATTTTCCAGACACTCTCGCTCCATCCGTCCCTATTGTTCATCACTCCCGGCAGGGGTTCATCGGAGAAAGTCCCTTATGCGTTCGTCCTTGCTTCTCCAGCAATGTCCTGCATTTATTGTTCGTCTTGGATTGTTTTAGAGATGGGACGTAGGTGGCCGTACAACTGTCATTTCGTTAGTTGTTGCTTCCAAGATTTGTTTAATAGAACTCGTAGCATTTCGCCTGCTAATCAAGGGATTTTATTTATAATAATAATAATAATAATAATAATAATAATAATAATAATAAAAACAAAAATAAAAATCTTAATTCTGCTTCTAAAGATAACTATGAAAAAAACACTGAGTGGCAACATTTTGGGACAATTTTTGTATTGTTTGGTTTCTTTTTATTGTGATATTCAACCTTCGTGGGTTATTTAAATCCAAAGCCATCCTGGTTGAAGAAAAAACATTAATAGTACTTATTACGATGTCAAAGTCCACTACGTTAGCCATTACACTACGTGGACACCACGTAATTGCTGTGATATAAGTGAACCAAACTTATGACATATTGTAAGACTAGAAAAAAAAATCAATTAAACATTTTTCCCAAAGATCCTTCTGTATTCTATGGTATCTAAACCATTTTGCTCCTAACAAACTTTTAAAATATCTCCTGAGTTTTATATAAAAAATTGCCGTTTTTGCTCGGCTAATCACAGTAGAAACTATCAGTAATTTTACATAAAGTAACTTAGTCGTCTTGAATGTAGATATAGAATCAAATACAGTATCAGATGCAGTGTTTGGTATACTGTGGTTGTTCGCCAATGGTTCAGGAGACCGAGGTTCAATCCCAGGTCAAGTCAGACCAAATACTTAAAAATGGCACTTGATGCCTTCTTGCTTAACACTGAGCATCATAAGGTACGGATAAAAGGTAATAGAATAATCCGGGAAAAGGAGTAGCCTCTCCGCTACATTTTGGTGAAGTAACTATTGAAAAGGGAGCTTTCGGGTTGCCCTCGAATACGGTTGGCTAATTTACAATATTTCAAGTTGGTTTGGTTTAGGGTATATCAGGGCACCAATGTTTGAGATTTTCCCCCTCTACAGGAGATGCAGTTGGCGTATTTTTAGTCACACCAACAGTGTAAAATAATTAGGGACGCCCGGTTAAAAATAACAACGGATCATCAGCGAATCGACAACGAGTTCTGATTGGCTGAAAAGAACTCAATTGAAAACGCCATAAGGCAGTGGATGCGGGATGGGAGACAGAAAAGGGATTAGTTGACGGCCGGACGTGACGAGATAAAGTCAGTCAGTTGAACACCGGACACGACGATGTGAAGACAGTCGAAAGTTACCATCCTCATTTTGGGGTGAGCTTCGAAAAAGGGTTTCACACCAGACGCAAAACTGGGAAAGCGAAACAAGCACGGTTAGAACTACCATAGAAACGTGAGTGAAAATTCAAGGTCTGTCTCTACTCACTTTCTCCACATGACATTTGTTTCTGTTTGTCTATCTAACACGGTCGACTCAGTTTTCATACTCTGTTTCTCTCTCTCTGACGACTACTAAAATCTGTAGTGGCGGATATACTTTTGTATTAGCGAATCAAGACGGGGTTTTTATGTGTTCGTCATTTTTTTTTGTGGTGGGGTTATCAAGAAGTCCGACTGACACCTAAGAGTTAGTACTGCAATCATGGATACGTTAGATATATGGTGGATGAAGCGTCCATGTTGTACAAATGTTTTTTGAGACCGCACCAGTACGAACCTTGATTTGAACACTAGCATTGCAAGCATCTATTTGTGCCGGATAATTTACAGCCGTCCATTTAGTGTCGTAACGTACAACAGATCGTTGTATTAACTACTGTAACAAACATCTATATCTAGTAGATACAGAGTGAAAACGATGTTGTTCGGCATTGAAACTCGATACTAGTATGGATTGAAAATTCTATCTAGAGCTGAATTATTTTGACGTAATCCTAAATGAATTCTGTGTGTAGTAATTACAAATTCACCAGCAAAACTACGACATACTGTTATATTTTGACCTTCGACCCAGCCCAAAAATGCTATTCCAAGGTGATACACCGGAAGGAAGTGACACATTCCAATGGCCAGTAATCGAAAGAGATCGCGTGGGCGGATTAAGGCTTATGAGGTGGGACAAGGTGAAGGTTCCATTGTGCCACTACAGTGATGCACCGGAAGAGAGTAATCTCTGAACTGCATGACAGTTATTTCCGCTTGATGACGATTAAACATTCGATTTCCTAGATCCAGTAGGCGATCGTGTGGGCGTTGAGTTATTATTTAACTCAGTTGAGTTCGGGGTGCCAAGCAGTTGCCAGCAGACTCCCAGAGAGTGAGAGACGAGATGTGGCAGGGAAGGCCACACCCGACAGAGGGGGTCCTCGGAAAAGCCCCGATGGAGTGGACCCCGAGACCTCTGGTTGAGCATCTAAGAGAACAAGAAAGACACAACGTGATGGTCATAACAGTGGGGTCAAAATATGAAGTTTATGTTTGGTCTCCAGCATCCTCTCACATGCAAACCTTCAACAACCCTTTCGAACCCTTGCAATAAAGTGAGAGGTAAATATATTTGAAAAGAAGTCTTCATGCGTCCTTCATTCCTGCGTCCTTTCTTCTTGCGTCTTTGTCCTTGCGTCTGTTTTATTATTGTGTCGTTATGATACGGCAAATGAGTATATAACAATACAACTGACCAAATGATCGTATCTGAATAAAAGATGGTAAACGATTTGCTAGAAAGAGCTACCATTGCCATTTGCCTAAGTTTGTTTGCTTCACAAAGATGACAGTTTTAAAAGCTGGATGTATTTCTGTCACACTTTGTATGTTTGCCCGTGTAATTAAAAATTAGAAGCCTTTCTCAATTATATAAAATTAGACATCAAACACAGCCAAATTATTTACTTCATTTTCAAAGGTCTTTTAGTACAAAATCTTGTGAAAACTTTATTAGAAAAAGAAATTAATTTCGTTTTCTAGTAGAGACATCCTTGAAGATATAATTGAAGCTAAGAAATTAAAATGTTCTGTAGTAATGTCAAAGATACCATATAACATCTACTCATATTTTCCCACAGTAAAAACAAAAAATCTAATCCCTTCAAGGATGTACGTCATTTTCGTTTTTATTTCTTTTTGTTGCCTTAACTCTAAAGATCAGTGTTCAAAGAATAAAAATAACATTTTACAAATTCTAAATTTTTCAGAATTTGTATTCACTCTGTATTTCTATTTTGTGTTTCTAAAAGGAAAGTTCTGTGAGTACGAAATATTTTATGCGACTGTCGCAAGAGTGGATTTTTTATTCTAAAAGTAACCAGAATTAAATCAAATGATATTCTTTTTTAACTCACATTTAAAGCGTCAGATCACCAAGGTTAAGCACCGATGATTCTGTTAAGTAGTCAGATGGGTGACCACTTCCTAACAGCAGGTACTATAACTCCAGAACTATGAACCAAGATACGCATACAATTTGAAAAGAGATCCATTTGATTCCTAATTTCGTTCGGTTTGGTTTTTTTGACATATCAACCATCAGTTATTTAATGGCAAATCTTGTTTTTACATATATTCATTAAATATATGATTTGTGAACACATTTTTTAAGTACACACAGTTAAATGATTAAACAGTTCTATTTCAAACAATGCAATTTAGCATAAGCCATTTGCTTGCACTCAGTTTAATTGTCGAACAGTTCTATTTGACCCATAGATAGGACTCTATCGGATGCTACAACTTTATGCCAGAGTGGACCTGGGAGCAATGGCAGTGAAGGCCAATTCCAAATTTCTCAATGCTCCAGTATTACCGGAACCTCACTGTCAGATTGTTTAATGTCATATCTGAGATTCGTTGTGGGGGTGGGGTTTATTACTCTTATTCAGAGATGCAGTTAGTGTATTCTACAGCCCCAGCCGCGTGGGATATTGACTTATAGATTGAACACTAACGGATTGAAACACTCCGTGGTCAAGTGAACCCGCGATTAATATTGATGAAGACGTACTCCTCACTCTCCATAGCTCCCAGACTTGAGACTTACCACCAGATGGAGTTTAGTGAAAAATTCTATGAGTCACAGTCAAGTCAGGCTTTAAGTACCGGTTCGGAGAGAATACTGAAAGTAATGATCTACAGGTCAATTACTTAGATGGGTGACCACATAGCGAGGCTTAATAAAATCAAGACATGGTCAACTTCCTTGGGAATCATTTGTTACCGCCTAATCAGTCACCTTAAGCAACGATTAGTCTATTTAGCTTACATCATCATCAAGGTATGAATTTCTCTCTCTCTCTCTCTCTCTCTCTCTCTCGCCATCCGTCCCTATCGGCCACCACTCTTGGTAAGTCCACTAAACGGTACTCAATGTCCACACTGAGATGATGAATGTAATTTTTTGGTGGTCGATCACCAGGATGTCACACTTTTTCTTGGTTAGCGGGATGGGAAGTAAGTGGCCGTAAACCATCCGTTTTACAGGATGTTGTTTCAACCATTTATTCAAAAAAGCATGTTTTACCCTTGTGCAGCTTCTTATTCAAATCTTTTTATAGAGACCAAATGGTGCAACCGTACAATAGTACTGACGCAACTACAGCTTGGAAGAATTTTCGGTTTCTTTTATCTATAATCGATAACCTATTCAGATTTATTTGTGCATATATCGGACATAATTTTCAATAGATGAGATATTACTATCGAGATATATATACTGGTTTACTAATTTTAAAAGTTTGCCATTTAATGAGGAGATAGCATCATCATCATAAAAACGCATGAACTCAGTTCACGAAGTGATCAATGCATCTAGACGTTGTTGTAAAGATTTGGCTTTAGCAGAAGTAGGTGTATTTTCAGGAAGCACTAGATCATCTGCATAGTCTGTATCAGTAATCATATTTACCCACGCCTCCGCTCGGGCAGGATATCACACAAGGTAAATTTTTAAGTGAAGTCTAACAGGTTTGAATACAGAGTTTTCCTTCTTCTAGACTAGTTGCCTCACCAAGGCTGAAGAACCTAGTCTGCCCTACTATTTACCCATAGCTGGAGGGAGAATAATTGGATTCATACCTTTCCCAAGGGCATTAGTCCTATGTGAAATGCAATTAGTCTCGTCCAGGATTTGAACCCGTGTCGTCGTGTCCATTTCCTACCACGATAACCATTACACCACGGGCACCTCCATAGTCTGTATCAGTAATAGTTCCTATGAGATATTGTCTGCTTCTTGACTTTTGTTAGTGTGAAACCATAAAAATTAAATCAAATGACTTAAACTCGAATCAAGGTGAAAGCGCCAGATTACCAAAGTTAAGCAATGATGATTCTGCTCAAAATTCAGATGGGTGGCCTCTTTGTAATATCAGTTATTATAAGTAACGTCAAACCTGTGCACCAACGCTAGGTTTATTTGAAGATTTGCGATCAAGTTACGGTTAAAATATTGACACCAGTAATACAGCAAAGTTGAGAAGCAATATGTTTGCTCTTTACATAGATGTGTGACGACTCAAGAACGGCAGGTACTGTTAGCAATGTGAGGCCTGTCTGCATGGATGAACAAATATAAGTAAAATGAAGACACACGTTGAAATTATTTATTCTTGTCAGATCACTAAAGATAATTTCACAGTCGGCTTGGGCTGTAGAATACACCGACTGATTCTCTGCAGAGGGATAAGACCCCCCCCACCAACGAGTGTCCTGGATTTGACGCTAAACAATCTGTTGGTGAGGTTCCAGTAATACTGGAGCTTTGGGGAATGTAGAGCACCCCTTCATCACCATCGCACCAAGGTCCATTCTGGCCCGGAATAGTAGCACCTGATAGGGTTCTATCAATGTGTTAAATAGAACTAAACTGCATACTTATGCTAGACTGAATAGTTTGAAATGAAACTGTTTTTGACGCTGGAGCTGTGGTTGCACTGAGCTGAATTGTTCGTGGTGGAGCTGTTTTGATGTTTAACTGTGTATAAACAGGAACTATAGTTGTACTAAACTGAATTTCTTGAGCCGGAACTTTTTGATTGGGCTTGGTAGCTTGAAGTGGAAGTATTTTTGACAGTTGGACTGTGTACTTCTGCTTGACTGAATTGTTTGAAGTGGAACTGTTTATTTGTGTAAAAATAGATTTGGCATTGAATTGCCTACAAAGGATGATGTGCCATGAAGCCCAAACAACCAACTAAAGTTAAACAGCGACGGATCTACTTAGCTTAGTTGGGTAACCATTAAGAAATAGAAGGTGCTGTTGTAAACACTGATTCCCGAGAGGTCGACGAACTTAAGAAAATGATATAAAATATTAAAATCAGGTAATTTTTCAAGTTAGTCTTGCAAGTTATTATTAGTAGTGTAGTGTAGTGTTGTGAGTTCGATTCTCACCGAATGCTGTGCTGCTGACCCTCCGTACAGTACTAATCTGTGTTAATAACGAGGCACCTCACTGTGGAGCAATAATTAACAAGATAGTTGAAAATTAGTTCAAATTCTTCTTGGTGCTCAATTCTTATGGCCTTGTACTGTATTAAGCTAAGTGCCAGTTAATATTGGGTTGACTCTAGGATATCATTTTCTTGATTATCAAAGTTATATATATATATATATACCTCTAGTAAAGTTCTTATCTATATATGAGAAAATTTCCCTCTTACTTGCTTTTCCTCCCATTCTTTATATAAATGCATATAATCGTCATTATGTTCGTCAATTCACTGTTCGTTCCCACGAAGATGGCTCTAGCTGGGGCCGGAAGTACTTCAGATAAATATTGGAATTCCTTTCATCCAGTTATCAAACGACAAATAATATAAATTTAATACATGTGTGTACAAACAGGAATTGTCATTAAATAACCTACAAGGGTTGATATGCTATAAAACATAACCAACCAGCTGTCAGAATTCTGGGCTGTAAAGGAAATTCTCTCCATTATGAGCCGATCCATGATTTTCATCGACTGTCCAGAAAATATCCAACCATTTTTAATCTCTCAACTGTTCGTATTTCATGCCGGTTATCTAATCAAGGTATCATATCATTTCTTTTAGCAACTTCAGTCTTTTATGATTTCTGTTTTTTTTTCTCCCAAAGCTAAAATTGCTGTTTAGAATTTAATTTTACTTTCGAGATATTTTTTCTGTTTTATGATTTTTTTTCTTGCTTCATTCTGATAATAGAAGCTAAAACCAATTTTCTCTCTATGGTTTTGGGAAGGGTTATTAACATTCAAAGAATTCTTTTTATTGAACTCCTTGTTTTTGTTATTCGCACGACATTTCGACGAGTATATTCTTTAGCTTTCTTCATGTGTAATAGGCACCGACATTAAAACAATTTTTTTGTTGTCTTATAGTACTTGTGCTTTCAATTCCAAAAAGAGAGATCTGAAAAAGAGACCCTTTCCTTACAGAGGTGTATATTACTCCTAAAAAATGTTTTGGTTGAAATGCTGTGTGAACAACCAAACAAATTTTTATTCATTGGAAAAGAGAAAAAACCTGAAAATCTCAGCTCTAAATAAAATTGCTAAGAAAATTGTTGGTGATATCACTTCTCACGTTCAAAATTGTTTATAAACTTTTATGAATTGTTATTGTAGATTTTAATAGATTCAAAGTTATTAAATAAATATAACCACCCTGGATGTGACCACAGTGTAATGGTTATTGTCGTAGGAAATGGACACGGCGACTCGAGTTCAAATCCTGGACGAGTTTGATTGCATTTTTCACATAGCACTAATACCCTTGGGAAAGGTATGAATCCAATTATTCTCCCTCTAGCTATGGGTAAATAGTAGGACAGACAGGTTTCTTCAGCCTTGGTGAGGCAACTAGTCTAGGAGTAGGAAAACTCTGTATTCAAACCTGTTAAACTCTGCTTTAAAATTGACCTTGTGTCATATCCTGCCTAAGCTGAGGGGTTGGTAAATACGATAATCACTCTGCCAGTAGGGCTTAGAATGCACTGACAGTATCTCCTGGATAGATTCCTCAACAAACAAGGTGTCCTGGGTATGGCATTAAACTGCATCTGATGGTGAGGCTCCAGTTCTGGTAATCTACAGAGTATAGAATACTGCTTCATTGCTATTGTTAGCAGGTACACTAACTTTGAGTTGAAATATATGTTAGTATCCTATCTGATGGTGAAGTTCCAGTGATGCTGGAGCTTTGGGGAATGCAGAGCACCCCTTCATTGCCATCGCTCCCAGGTCCACACTGGCCCCGTGTGGTAGCACCTGATAGAGCCCTATCTATGGGTCAAATAGAACTAAATTGCGTACTTATTCTAAACTGAATAGCTGGAAATAGAAATATTTTTGACAATTAAACTGTGTACTGATTATTTGAATAAAATGGATTTGGCATTGAATAACCTGCAAAGGTTGATATGCCATAAAACCTAACCAACCAACCAACCAACCAACCAACCAACCAACCAACCAACCAACCAACGAGTTACACAAACTGCACGTACAATGAACGTTGTTCCTTAACCTCTATTTATAAGATAACCCTGGACAGGTTGATATGCCGTTAAAATCTATGAATGAGTCAATGAATCACCTATCTGGTTTTAAGCTTATTCCTTGGGATTGGAGACCTTAAATACGAATTAGACCTTGTGTAGAAATTGATTTTTCGATTGAAATAAAACAATTCTATTTTTTTCTTTCACCTTTTTAAAAGTATTTTTTAAAATGTTTTTCAGGCCAGCGAATAATTCGACTTTTGTGGAAGCTTGACATAAAAAAGAGACAAGAAGAAATTAAAGAGAACAAGTAGACGAAATCTTCGATCAGGCCCCATGCCAAAACTATCTCGGTTGGATATTTCCGATTTAAAATTTGCTCGGCTTTCGATTAGTCTTCTGTTAGATACCGACAGAAGAAAAGACTTACGAGGATCATCGAATAAGTTTCCAGACTTTTTTCGTATGGGCACTTTTATTGATAGTACACACATGAAACTCTAGTCCCCTTCAAAGTAATATCCGGCTGCAATGCACTTGTTGTACCGTTCCAACAACTTCTGGAAGGCCTCATGGAAGTCCTCTTGTGTGAGCGTGTCAATGACCTTCGTCACAGCTATAAAATAGCGCTCAAAACAATAATATTATGGAATCAATATAATAATCATCCGATTAAAGTGGGAGGAATCTCCATGGCGTATTGGTTAACGTGCTGGACTATGCTCCCTTATCCAAACCCTGATATAGCTTAAATAGTACCCAATCACTTCTTTTAGAAGGATGGCTGGAGCATTAAATAACACACGAACGTTGATACGCCACAGAAAATATTATTATCAAAAGAAAAATGTAATGAAATCTCCTAATTCACCACAATAAGTTTCATGATTACTTGGTCTATACTTGAGGAGATATATTAAATCTCAAACTCCAGTGAAAAACCATCAGCTAACGCTGGTGTGAAAAACTCTCAAAAGAGTAAAATAATATAACAGAAATAGAAAGAAAAACAATTGTATTGATATTTCTAGCGATAAACTAACGAAATATCACGCGAGAAAACCTGAACAGGGCTAAGAACGGAATCTCTTCTAATTGCAGCACAAAACAACGCCATAAGGACCAATAATGATAAAGCAAAAATAGATAAGACGCAATAGAATAGCAGATGTGGGTTATATAGTGAGAGAGACGAAACGATTAATCACATAATAAGCAAATATAGCAAACAAGCGTTAAAATAATAGAAGACGGGACACAACAAGTTGGGGGAAGATGATCTATTGGGAATTCTGCAAAATATTGAAATTCGATCATATAACCAAAGGTTATATGCAAAATCAAGAATCCGCCCAAGAGAATGAGACGCACAAACTTCTCTAGGATTTCAAGAAACAAACAGATCACTTGATCTCGGTCAGACGACCAGACATAGAGATAGTTAACAAAAAAAAAAAAAAAAAAACGAGCCCGCTGAATAGTAGACTTTGCCATCCCGGTTGACCACAGAGTGAAAACCAAAGAAATCAAAGGATTTAGACCTTGCCAGAGAACTAGAAAAACCGATGGAACATGAAGGTGATGGTGATATTTATTGTAATTGGGGCACTCGGAACGATTCCCAAAGGGGTGGTTTGAAGGTCGGGAGAGTTGGAAACCGCAGAACGAGCAGAGACCATCCAAACTACAGCATTGTTAAGATCAACCCGAATATTGAGAAGAGTCTGAAGTTGATGATACTTGAGGAGACTTGGTCAAACTCCCGTGAAACATCATCGGCTAATGCTGGTGGGAAAATTGGCAAGGTGTAATATAATAATATAAAGCAAAAACTAATAATGCCCAATGGAAGAGTAACAGTTAGTCATATAGTAACCGAATGCAGTAAACTGGCATAAAAGGAATTCAAGAGTAGGCAGGATTGAGTGGGAAATGTAATCAACAGTAATCGTGCAAAAGATGAAAATTTGACCACACAGACAAATAATAACTGCATCTTTCCTAGAAAACAAGACGCATAAAATTCTCTGCGATTTTGATATACAAACAGATTACCCTATCTCGGCGAGAAAACCAGATTAACAACAACAACAACAACAAAAAAATTCCACAAGAAGATTTTGCCATTCCATTGAACAATAGGGAAAATTTTAAAAACAGCGTGAAGATCGACAAAAGAATTGAAAAAACTGTGGAACATGAGCGTGACGGTGATACCAATGGCAGTTGGTGCATTTGGAATGGTCCGCAAATGCATAAAAAATATACTGAGGGTACTGAGGATCAGTAGAAGAATCGAGACCATTCAGACCACAGCACTGTTAAATTAGCTAAAATAATTACAAGAGTCCAGGAGATCATAGAAAATTTTCGGTCTCTCAGCCAAAAATGGCTGGGGCTGTAGAATATACAGACTGCATCTCTGCAGAGGGGTAAGACTCCCCAACGAATGTCCTGACACTAAACAATCTGATGATGTGTAATACAGGAAAGTTATGAGCCCTCATTATCCTCTGAGCTATGGGTTGAATAGTACCACTACTGTTCTTGTAGGAGAATGGCTTTGGCATTAAATGATTAAATAATCTACAAAGGTTGATATGCCACTAATCAAAGAACCGACAATGTTTGATATGCCATAAAATCAAACCAAATAATACTTCCTTAAAATGAAAATTATATATTAAATGGCTGGAGAAAAAGATAGATGGCAATTACACAAAAATGCTGCGAGCGATATTGAACAAGTCTTGGAGGCAACACCCCACAAAGCACCGACTATACGGCCACTTGCCTCCCATCACGAAAACTATCCAAGTTAGATGGACCAGACACACGGGACACTGCTGGAGAAGCGGGGACGAGCTCTTAAGTGATGTACTTCAGTGGACCCCCTCATATGGCTGAACAAAAGCAGGACGGCCAGCTCGAACATACATACAGCAGCTCTGTGAGGATACGGGTTGTAGCCCTGAAGACCTGCCAGAAGCGATGAACGATAGGGAGAAGAAGCGAGAGAGGGTCAGGGATATCCGTACTGGCGGCACGACATGATGATGATGATATATATATATATATATATATATGCTACATACTTTCGTTAAGTACATTTTAAGACTTGCATTCAAGTATCTGTGTGTTCATATAGATGTAAGAATCATTCTTGAAACATTTTTCTTGCTGAGATCAAAGCATATCTAATTTCGTCTCACGCTGTTGAGTGAAATTTTAACCTCTCGTCCACCATTCATTTAGGTGTCGATTATAATATACTTTTTTTAAGGGCAATTTTTTTTCACCATTTTCCTTCTTCCTTTTACGCTATTTCTCAGTTTACCAGGAACATGAATATTTACATTTCTCTTAGCCAATTATGCTAATTTCATCCTATTAAGTGTGAAAATATGTTATACCAATTGTATTTAACGAAATAGTCAATCTACACTTCTTTAAAGTGGGAACGTTGCCCGGAGTAATGATTTATGAGCTAGGTCACCAAAACTCTTTTAGTGAGTTCCATTCTCACAGGATTCTGCAAGCTTAAGCTTTTGTTTTAGTTTCTTTGTTTAAAAGCATATCAACCTTTGCAGGTTATTTAATGCCAAAGCCATTCTCATAGAAGAACGGTAGTGGTACTATTTAACCCATAGCTGGGAGGATAATGTCTAATACCGGTATTAAACTTCCAGATGATCCGTTAAGGTGAAACTTTAGTAGGAGATTTCCGACTCGCGATTTAAGTTAATTTTATAATTGGCTCCACTCATGTTGAGCACTCTTGTAATTGTAGCATTGCAGCGTTTACGGTGGGTTTTATTTTTCTTTTGACCAACTGACTGCATTTCTCTTGATTTATTTCAACAGATGTGACGGGGTTGGCCTTTTCTTTCTTTCTGTCCTATGATATTTGTTCTTTTTCCCCCGGGCGGTGATTCGAGATAATTTTTTCTCTTGTTCCGGGCGGGTTTTTTTTCTTTTTTTCTGGTAACCGTGAATGCTGATAGATATTAGATTAGTAAATATATATATATATATATATTTTTTTTTTTGATTTGTAAGAGAATAGTTTGTAGGTAACATTGTTTTTCAACGAGCCAGAGCTCGATGGTATGCACACAATTAAATGGTTTCAAGTATTGCTATTTGTTGTTTGCTGATAGTTAAATGGTTTCAAGTATTGCTATTTGTTTTTTGCTGATAGTTAAATGGTTTCAAGTATTGCTATTTGTAGTTTGCTGATAGTTAAATGGTTTCAAGTATTGCTATTTGTTGTTTGCTGATAGTTAAATGGTTTCAAGTATTGCTGTTCATTATTTTTACACAGTTTATTGGTTTCGTTATTGCCATCAAACGGGAATAATTCTATTTACTATTCATAATAATCCCTTGTAAAATATTGAATAGTTGTTTTTAGCCATAGATGCGACCCTAGCAGGTACTGCAACTGGAGGTCAGAATAGACCTGGGATTAAAGGCAACGAGGAGACAATCCACATTCCCTAAAGTTCTAGGACTGAAGACTCAGCATCCGATGGTTTAGTGTCATATCTAGGACACTCTTTGGGCTTTTTAAAATTCTGCTGTTTAAGAATAGCTACTTGAAGCTATGATTATTACTTTTATTATTGTAACCGGGCTATTGGCCTAATGAGTAGATTATTCACCAATGGTCTGGGAGACCGGGGTTCATACCAAAGACTCAGAAATGGTACTTGACACTCAGGATTATAAGGTAAGGATCAAGGGTAAAGTAGAGCAATCCAGGGAATGGAGTACTGCCCTCCCCTACACCTTGCTTTTTTTAGCTATTGAAAAGGGAACTGTCGGGTCACTCTCGACTAAGGTCACCAACTTTTACTGATAATTATTATGAATGATTATAATTAGTTGTAACTTGAAAGTAAATAACTGCTTAAGATAATTGAAACTATACAAGTGTTTTCAAACCAATTATTATTAAATTGGAATAATTACCTGAAACCATAACTCTTTTTCAAAAAACGAACAAAAAAAAAAATGGAAAAAAGACTTATTAAATAACCCATACGCCCGTTTTTTTTTTGTTTGGCCATTCGTCAAGTGGAGTGGACCCTGCTGTTCCTTCCTACACTCAGCCGTGTGGGCATTTCACAGGTTGTACAAAAAGTCTTTAAAAATAACAACAAACAGAGGGTGGAAGGAAGAAACATGGAAATGCGGATGTAAAACTGTAAACGCAGGAAGGTGAAGTTGGCACTTTGAACCAGACATGCAGGACACTGCTGGAGGAGCAGGGACTAGCTCATAAGTGATGTACTCCTACGGACCCCCACATATGGCCGGGCAAAAGCAGGACGACCAGCTCGAACATACATTCAGCAGCTATGAGAGGATACGGGATGTAGACCTGAAGACTTGCCAGAGACAATGAACGATAGGGAGAAGTGGCGAGAGAAGGTCAGGGATATCTGTACTAGCGGCACCACATGATGATGATGATGATGATGTTTACTCATGGCTATTGTGAGAACCCTGCGAAAATCCTACACAGCTACCAAAAATGCTGACTCATCATCTCTGTGTCCTGGGTTTGACTTTCAGACTCTCTGCTCCGGAGTTTCGCTCCTAACTGACTGACTTCGGAGTCTCACTCCTAACTGACCTTCTGCTCTAGACTGACTGCTTTGGAGTCTTACTCCTAACTGACTACTTCGGTGTCTCATTTCTGACTGACTAATGTCCTTTGTCCTTCTTCCGGTCTCGTAGGTTTTTGCAGACACAGGTCTTTGTGCGGTATTCACGCCAAAATAGACAAAGAAAGGTCTTCTGGACACTCTGGTGCCGCTTTAAAGATGCCGGAGATAAGATCCTCATCTTTGGCCACCCATCCACGAGCACACACCGAGACTCACACATATACATCCATATATATATATCATCATCATCATCATCATGTCGTGCCGCCAGCACGGATATCCTTGACCATCTCTCGCCACTTTTCCCTAACGTTCATCGCAGGTCTTTTGGGTTACATCCTGTGTCCTCACATAGCTGCTGTATGTAAGTTCGGGCTGGTCGTCCTGCTTTTGCTTGGCCATATGTGGGGGTCCATAGTAGTACGTCACTTACGAGCTCATTTAAGAATGCTCATTATCTTGCCACAACTGTCTTTGGCATTAAACAATCTAACAAGAATTAAGCCCTGGTAAGTGTATCCTCTGCAGATGGGTAAGCCCTGCGAAAAGGGATGTACTAAGTATGTATTAGTTGGGACTACAGTTCTAGAGCTCTGTTGAGTGTGGAGTACTTGTAACAGAAGGAATTTTGTATTTTTGTTCGGCGCGTAATTTAATTCGACCGTTAGGATCGACGCATAATTTCACCCAATCAGGATGACTTATGCTATTAACCCGTACCACCTTTCTGGGCAGCACAAATTGGGAAGCCGTCAAACACCCTTTTTTGGCAGAACAACTTCGTTCGGGACAGACGTAATGCCTGTCTGCTCTTGAATAGCAGCAGCAGCATGGACACAATGAGGGAAGCAGTCTAATTTATGGACCCCTTGAGTCTAGTTCTCTTAGACCAAGGGTTCCCAGTTGAATATGAATTAGATGAATTCAGTACGCCACACACAGGAACAACTTTACGTCACCCACCAAAATTGGCTATGTCGACTGCGATGCAGAATCTCACTCCGACACCAAGCGACTACTTCACCTCTGGGCAACATTTTCTAGAGACATTCACGCCTCTCCCCGAAACAAGCAGAACCACAAACTCACGGTGACTTCTACGTTTATCTCCTCAAACAGCAAACACGACTTTGGCAACACTTATGGCGAACATATCTCTCTCGCACGTCCAACGACACGTGCTGCTTTCTCAACTCTGTTATAACTTCAAATCGTTCACTTACTTCTTTCCTTCCTACGAGACTTGCAGCATAAATGTAAACTCTTTATTCCATGCTGCCATTAAAAACCTTCATGTAAAAGCTAACGGCATCTTCGTCTTCTTACTTCTTCATCCTCCTTTATTAACAACAACAATTAGCGAGGGAATAACACACACGCAAGAATACATTACCTTCACAAAATAATAATAACAACAAATCCACTCGCTAAATGCTCATTCATTGCCAGGATCACTTTGATCCGGAGTGGTAGAACCTGTTAGGGGTCAAATCTGTGGGTCAAATATATGTTTTGTAAATGATCAGTATTCAATAGAAATTCTTGAAATCGTATATCTGAGTAAAAAATGGTTATTACTAAAAAGAAATTGTTATCTGGAAACATACAGTTGAATGTAATTTATGTGAATTTAAAGGAATACTTGAAACAAATTTACAATGACTCAAGTTTCGGAAATTAATAACCCACAAGAGGTTGATATGTCGTTAAATAAATTAATCAAACCAAACCCAGCCTAGTCAGCTGGGGCTGTAGAATACACCGATTGCATATCTGCAGAGGGATAAAACTCCGTCAATGAATGTCCTGGTTTTAATATTAAACAATCTGATGATGATATTCCAGTTCTAGAGCTTTGGGGGTATGTGGTATACCCATTAATTGCTATTGCTCTAATGGTTACTCTAACCAGCAGTTGTGGCACCTTATAGGGTCCTATCACTGGGTCAAATAGAGACATTTAAATTGCGAGCAAACAAATGACTTATGTTAAACTGAATTGTTAGAAATAGAAATGTTCGATCAATTAACTGTGCGTAAACAAATGACACTCTAATTGAATGGTTAGCATTTGATATAAATACTTGGAACCATTTAACTGGTGCAAACGAATGAGTAACGTTGAATCGAATTATTTGTGTTAAATAGCAATACTTGAAACTTTTTAACTTTATGCATAAATTGAATTGTTAAGGTTGCATAGCGATGCTTGAAAGCATTTAACTGTGTACAAATAAAACTGTTAGTGTAGAATACTTAAAACCGTTTATCTGTAAGCAAAATAAAATAATTGGTATTACATGGAAATATCTAGAATCATTTGATTGTGTGCAAAGGAATAAAAAGTCTTGAATAGAATCATTAGTATTCAATAGCAATTCTTGAAATCACTCCATTGTATGCAAACAGTGCTTAATATGAAGTCGAAATATTTCTAGTATATTGCAATAATTAAAACCTTTACCAGTTCATTGGACAAGTTGACCGGCTCATTTTACAAGTTGGTAGAGTGTTCGCCAATGATCCAGGAAACCTGTGTTTAATCCCAGGTCGTGTCTTATCAAAGACTTTAAAAATGGTACTTGATACCGCCTTGCTGAGCACTCAGCAATATAAGGTACGTATCAAGAGTAAAGTGGAGCAATCCAGGGAAAGGAGTAGCGCCCCCCTACACCTTGGTGAAGTAGCTATTGAAAAGGGAGCCTTCTAGTCACCGCAGAGGGGTATGACCTCAACCCTCAACGAGTGTCCTGTTTATGACACTAAACAATCTGATGCTGAGACTCCAATAATGCTGGCGTTTTGGGGAAATGCAGAGTAACCCTTCATTGCATTCACTTCCCGGTCAACTCTGGCCTGGAGTTGTTGTACCTGATAGGGTCAAAGAGAACTGTTTGCCATTCAAATTGAGTGCAAACAAATGACTTATGCTAAATTGAATTGCTATGCAAAAACACAATTTGGCTTTAGATAACGTACAGTGGTTCATATCATATTTACCCAAACCCTCCGCTCGGGCAGAATATGACACAAGGTCAATTTTTAAGCGGAGTTTAACAGGTTTGAATTCAGAGTTTTCCTTCTCCTAGACTCACAAAGGCTGAAGAACCTAGTCTGTCCTACTATTTACCCATAACTGGAGGGAGAACAATTGGATTCATACCTTTCCCAAGGGTATTAGTGCTATGTGAAATGAGATCAGTCTCGTCCAAGATTTGAACTCGTGTTGCTGTGTCAATTTCCTATGACGATAACCATTACACCACCGGCATATCGTACAGTGGTTCATATGCCATAAAACCAAACCAAAACCAACAAGGGTTGACATGCCACAAAATCAATAATTTCAATTTCATATGTCTGTTTTTGGCATTAAAAAGAAAAGAAAAGAAAAAAATGGAAATGGTTTTGTATGATTAAACCTTGTCTGGTTACATTTTGACGTATTGTATTTTTTACACATCATTAAGTTGTGGCTGCGATTACAGTAAAGTCAATCTCTTTCCAATGAAATAGTCTCATAAATATCAACATAACTCATGCCATTCACGAAAAAAAGAATTTATAAACTTTAAGATCGAAGTCAAATTTATATTATGATTATTAAAAACTAGTTTTTCTTTTATCTTATTTTTTGGGGTCTGGTTTCTGTCTTTCTTTAATGGCATATCAAACTTTGTAGTTTATTTAATGCCAAATTGAACATTATTGAAGAACATCATCATCATCATCTTGTCGTGCCATCAGCACGGATCTCCCTGACCCTCTTTCACCTCCCCTCCCTATCGTTCATCGCTCCCGGCAGGTCCTCAGGGCTACACCCCGTATCATCACAGAGCTGCTGTATGTAGGTTCGAGTTGGTCACCCTGCTTTTGCTCGGCCATGTGAAGGGGTTCATAGGAGTACATCACTTATGAGCTCGTCTCTACTTCTCCAGCAGTGTCCTGCATGTCTGGTTCGTATAACTTGGATAGTTTTCGTGATGGTTGGTATGTGGCCGAACAGCTGATGCTTTGTGGGGTGTTGCCTCCAGGACTTGTTCAATATTGCTTGCAGCATTCTTGTGTAGTTGCCGTCAAGTTTTTTCTCCAGCCGTTTAGTTAGCGTCCGTGTAGTACATCCATATATCAGTATCGACACGATCACTGCTTGGAAGAAACTGCGTTTAATTTTATTGGTCAGGTTTGACTTCCATATGCCCGATGGCCTATTGATAGCTGTCCATGCCTTTATTAGTCGCGTGTCGATATGAAACACTGCTTCCTAGGTAGGCGAACTTGTCAACTTGTTTCAGAGAGCTACCGTTTAGTGTGGAAATGTCGCCTGTTTGATTAAAGCACATATATTTCGTTTTGTATGCATTGATATGGAGGCCAATAAACTGGGAACCTATTTAACCGATAGACGGGTTAAGATTAGGACATTCATATCTTTCCAAGGGGATTTGTCCAAAAATAAACCAAATAACATAATTGGAGTTCGAACTGCATGGCAGGAGTTCAACAACTTCACCTGATATGTTTGTTGATTTTTATTGCTACTCTCAAGTATTAAAAAACAGCAACATACGACTGTATGAATCACAATAAGAACTAACGTCTGAGCCATCCTTATTATTTAGTAGTGAGTTCAATTCGCACAGGGTGCCCCATACTTCTGACTATGTGCCAAACTAAGATAGGCTTACTGAATTACAATTTTGGCATACCGTGTTGGATTAATTGTGAGTTTGTATTACTGCATCATTTTTATTTAATGATGAGTTTGATTCCTACTGAGTGTCCCATACAGCTGGCCTTGTGTTAAATCTAAGATAGGCTTATTAAATGTGGGTACCTCATCATAGTGTAAGAGTTTAGAAGCTACTCTTGCAAACAAGTTATTACTGAATTATGAATTCGCTCCTCACTGGGTGCCTCATATGATAAATCTGAGAATAGGGGCGAAGTGCATTGTGTGCTCTAATATCCAGTTAAAAAAGCTTGCAAACTATTTTAAAGATTTAGTTTCGCACTGGTTGTCTCATATTTCTGATCTTGTGATAAAAGTAAGCTCAGGTTAGGAGATGGGGGTACCTCATTGTGCTGACTCCTCACTACGTACCCCAGAATTACTGTTCTCTGCTTAAGCTATGTTTTTTAGTTGTCGGTATGCCTTGCGTTGTGTACTGGTTTACTATTGCCAATGAGTTTGAACTTCAATTGGGTTGTCATACTTTTAAGATTAATTAACGGTTAGCTGGTTAGGTTTTATGATATATCAACCCTTTTAGGTTATTCAAAGTCAACTCCCCTCTCTCTCTATATATATAATAACTTATTGAATAATAGCACTTACGGTAAGGAAAAAACCCGCAAGTAATTCGAAGATGAAAATATACAACAAATCACTGTCTAGAGGAAAATATATATATATATATATATATATATATATATATATATATATATTGGGGAAAAAAAAGAAAAGGCCAACCTTTCATACCAATTGAAAAAAAATCAACAGATACTCAATTGAAAAAAACACCGTAATTGCTGCTAAGCTACAACTGCAAAAAAGTGCTCAATACAAAGTAGAGCAAAATAGTGACAAAAATCATTGTGAGTCTGGAACTAATCTACTACAGTTTCGCCTAAGCGGTTCATCAGGGTACCTAATCCCTATATACATATATATATATATGAATTGTAATTGAATAGTTTGTAGATAATATTTTTAAAAGAGCCAGAGCACATTTCGTTGCACACAGTTAAATGGTTTCGAGTAATCTGCTTAGCACTTATAATTCTATTTAATATTAATCATTTGTTTACACACACTGAAGAGGTTTTAAGTATTGCCCATGCTGATTATTTTGTTTGCACACAGTTAAATGGCTTCAAGTATTGCTATTTAACCAAAAGAAACCGTAGCAGCAATAACAATTCTCTACAGAAATACCAAAGTGAAAGTACGTTCACCGGACTGAGACACGGAATACCTCGACATTGTAGCAGGGGTACTACAAGGGGACACGCTAGCCCCATACCTCTTTATCATCTGTCTAGATTACGTGCTTAAAAACTTCGATCGACAAAATCAGAGAAAAGGGCTTCGAGCCGACAAAGAAAAGAAGCAGAAAGTACCCCGCAAAAACAATTACCGACGCCGACTACGCCGATGACATAGCGTTACTGGCGAATACACCCGACCAAGCCGAAACACTACTGCATAGTTCGGAACGAGCCGCCGCAGGCATTGGCCTCCATGTTAATGGACACAAAACTGAATATATGTGTTATAACCAAACAGGCGACATTTCCACAGTAGACGGAACCTCTCTGAAACTAGTAGACAGATTCAGCTACCTAGGAAGCAGCGTCTCACCGAGCGAAAAAGACATCGACACACGGCTAACAAAGGCATGGACAGCTATCGATAGGCTCTCGATCATATGGAAATCAGACCTGACCGATAAAATGAAACGCAGTTTCTTTCAGGTAGCGGTCGTATCGATACTGCTATATGGATGCACTGGACGGTAACTAAAGAAGAAGCTAGACGGCAATTACACAAGTATGTTGCGAGCAATATTGAACAAGTCCTGGCGGCAACACCCCACAAGGCACCAACTATAAGGCCACCTGCCTCCCGTCACGAAAACTATACAAGTTAGACGAACCAGACATGCAGGACACTGCTGGAGAAGCTGGGACGAGCTTATCAGTGATGTACATCTATGGACCCCCGCATATGGCCAAGCAAAAGCAGGACGACCAGCTAGAACATACATACAGCAGCTATGTGAGGATACGGGATGTAGCCCGGAAGATCTGCCAGAAGTGATGAATGTTAGGGAGAAGTGGCGAGAAAGGGTCAGGGATATCCGTGCTAGCGGCACGACATAATGACGATGATGATTGCTATTTAACACAAATAATCATATTTAACACCATTCATTTGCACACAGTTAAAATAGTTCCAAGGATTTCTATGTAATACAAATAACTCTAATTTTTCCATACAGTTAAATGGTTTGAAGTATCCTTATATAACATGAATAATTCTACTAATTATACATCATTTCTTTGTACACAGTTAAATTGCTTCAAGTACTGATATTTAAAACCAATAGTTTTATTTAATTACAGTTATATGGTTTCAAGCATCGCCATGTAACACTAAAAAATTCAATTTACCATCAGTTATTTGTTTGCACACCGTTAGATATCTAAAAAGTTCTATTTAACCCACGGATGGGACACTAACAGGTATTACCGCTCTGAGTCAGAGTGGAACTGGGAGTGATGCCAATGAAGGAGTACTCAACATTTTCTAGAGTTCCAGGACTTGGAGCTAATCATCAGATTGTTTAGTGTTTTATCCAGGAAACTCATTGGGGAGTGGTCTTACTCCTCTGCAAAGATACAGTCGGCGCACACTACAGCCTCAGCTGACTAGGTTGCTTAATGAATGATAATGTCTGACAATATTTGGCTCAGCGTAGAACATCTACTGCTATAACTATTACGGGCTAACCAGCAATCCGAGATGGATGAAAAAATTATTAGGAATGGATTTCAGTACCCCTTAACAGTTTTTCAATTAGGTTTTCTTCAAAAGATAGTTGTCCATAGTGACCTGAAGGCTCCCTTTTCGATAGCTACTACACCAAGATGTAGGGAAGGGTGCTACCCTTTTCCCTGGATTGTTTCACTTTACCTTTGATCCATACCTTATAATGCCGAGTGTTAAGCAAGGAGGCATCAAATACTACTTTTGAGTATGACTCGACCTGGGTCTCCCGGGCCATTGGCGAACATTCTAACCGTGAGGACAATAGACATTATACGATCTAAACGGATATTGTTAGGAATTATTTATTACAAAACTCGACAGCATTAAACTGTTTTACCAAAGATATAACTGTTCTGTCAGCATAATTTTTAATACATTGACAGTATTTCTTTGTAGAGAGATACCCACCCTAAAAAAAGAGGTCCTCTCGGTATGATAACGGTATTTGTTGTCGAGGTTCGAGTTTGGTAAAGTTGGGAAGTGTAGAATAACCTTTCCTTGACGTTACTCCCAGCATCATGGATCCGGATTAGTAGTACCTGAAAAGGGTCTCATCTATCGGTCAAATAGATCTGGTTGAAAATCACTTGGATTTCATTGAACTATGTGCAAAAAATAGATTAAAAAAAACAAAACAAAACGAAAAAAAAAACAAAAAAAAAAACAAAAACAAAGACAAAAACAAAAAACAACACAAAAATATTAATATAAACGTATAATGAACCGTTAGGAATAAAATACTCCTAGACATGTTAACGTGCCTTTAGAATAAATCAATCAGCTAATCGATCAAAAATTTAAAAATACATAAGCGTCCAAAAATAAGCATATCTCATAAATGTTTATTCATGTAATCTTAGTTTTAATTCCATAGGTGTTCTAGGGGTTAAGTTCCCTTGATGAAGTGTTTAACCTTCTGAACTGAACTCAAATAACAAGCTAATACATTTAACTTTTACAATTTAAAAAGGGTCCATCGGTGTAGATCTTTTTGATTAAGTCATTAACCCTTTCCCTTAGTGGGAAGAGTCTACGTGGCCAGGTGGAAAATAAGCTCGACTGCGATAACGTTGTTAGTTCAAACTCCAATAACGCTATTACGTTCGATGTGGAACTAATACAAATGGTGAAAGGTATCAACCTCCTTATCCAATGGTTATGGGTTCAATAACACCACGATTAAAGTTGACAAGCTATTAAACAAAGAAATCAAATTAATAGGTTTTTTAAAAACTTTTAATTAGAGAGTTTTAATACTGAAAAGATTAAAAGTAATAATATCCGTTTTGATTGTATGATGTTTCACAAGAAATCTGAGAATTAATCTTTATTTATTGCTGACTTTTTGTCCTCATCTTGGTAGTCTTTTTTTTGTTCTTTTTAATTTCTTCTCACTACGTTTCGGCCAAATTTCACCTCTGGCCTTCTTCAGGTGATTGGACAACAACTATGGAAGGCAGTAATTATTGGGGATACGGTTACAAGACTCAGCATTCCTATCCGAGGTTGCGGTTAATCATCTGAAGAAGGCCAGAGGTGAAAGTTGGCCGAAACGTAGTGAGAAGAAACAACAACAAAAAAATAAAACTACCAAGATGAGGACAAAAAGTCTGCAATGAATAAAAATTAATTCTCAGATTAAGAAGCCTCATCTCAAAAAGGATTCCCCAAAAAAAGACTTTCACAAGAAAGTATAAAATCCTGGTATCTGTAAATATTTATAGACGCATGTGCACTTCCGATAGTATAATGGTCTAGCAAGCTAGACTATCAATCCTCCCAGAGTGAGTTTGAGTATCATTGGGGGCCTCATTATTTCAGCCTTGTGTCACACCTAAGCAAAAAGCTTTATAAATTACTGCTTTTTGTAAATGTGTTCATATTTGTGGACGATACTGAAATGCTATAGATGTCAATAAGTTTTCGTTGGGATATCTACATCTTATTTTACAACAGGAGAAAAGTTATTTAAAAAAAGAAATTACTATTTTATTTTTACAGTTAGTTTTATTGCTGAAGTTTTTGGTTATAAATTATGCATACGAGTTTTCTATGGATACAGAAACGTAAAATAAATACACAGCGCACAATAAGAAGATCGGTTTTAAAAAGAAAGAAAAAGAGCTCGTTAGTTTCTGGGAACCCCTTTTGATCTGCCATATTTTAAAATCTTTCATCTTTTGTACATACACTGAGTTCATTTTGCGCACGTGAACATCAAACATATTCTTTCCAATGAATATGTTTATCTTAAACAAAGTTTTTTTTTTTACAAAAAGTTAATTTTTTCCACAGTTTTCTAACCTTTCCTCTGAACCCAAGACACGAGGGGTTTATTGTTTATCGTTGAATATTGTACAATCAAAACAGATATATCTATTATCATCGTCAAGGGATGACGATAGCACGGATTCTCTCGACTCTCTTTCGCCATCCGTCCCTATTAGCCAACACTCTCGGCCATTCAATTCGACAGCACCCAGTGACCTCGCATTGATGATGAAATTCTTGCTGGCCGTCTAACACTGATGTATTCAGGCACCTTATGTGGTATAATGGTGAGTAAGCTCAACGAGCAAACCTGCCCGAGTGAGTTCGAGTCTCATTGGGTGCCTTATTCATAAGGCCTTGTGGCACATCGAAGCTAAACGGTTTGTAAATTGCAGCGCAGGTTTGTCCTGGTGTAGAATAGCATATGTCACTGAATTCGTCCTTTCTTCACCAGCATTGACCAGTATGTTTTCCTTGTCTCACTCAGGTGGTTTATGCGAAGGGAGGTAAGTGGCTGTACATCTGATTTTTGGTAGCGTACGGTTTGCAGCATATTTTAAAAACAGTACCCACCATCCTTATTTATTTCCTATCAAGACTTTTCACTAATCATTTTGTTAGAGTTTAAGTGGTGCATCCATACAGTAATACTGACACAGCTACAACCTGAAAGAATTATCCTTTCATTTAAAAAAAGATATCATTTGGTATAACTTATTATTAAGCTCTGCAGTATTTAAACAATATACTTTCTAAATATTGGGTTAAAATAGAATTTAACTTATTAAATAACTGAATAGTGGGTTAAATTTTCAAAAGCTACAATATAATTAGAGCTTGTGGCCAAATCTAACCTACGTTTAATTTAGGGACCTTCCTATGGTCGTCAGCCTTAAAGTAGTGGTTCCTGCTAGATCTGTAGAGTTAAGCAACAATATATTTGCTCAGTACAGAGATGGGTGAGGATCTAGTTAGTAGGGTTTCTGTATGCATATGTATTTTATACACATTAAATTATGGTTGTGTTTCGAGCAAAGTCCAATTCTTTCCAGTGAAGTTATTATGTTTGGTTTGGTTTGATTTCTTTGTTTTAATGGCATATCAACCTTTCTGGGTTATTTACTGCCAAAGCCATTCTCCTAGAAGAACAGTAGTGGTACTATTTAACCCATAGCTGGGAGGATAAGGGGGTTCATACCTTTCCCAAGGGTATTGGCCCGAAAGTGAACGTAATAGCGCGACTGGAGTAAATTATGTAAATGAAAGCAAAACATTCACGAGAAAAAAGAATTTCTGAACAGTTTCCTCGTCTAGTCGGCTGGGGCTGTAGAATTCCAACATCTTTAACTGCATCAGTATGATATCTGATCATGTTTAATTAGATGACGGCATATTGTTTTATTTCAAGTAAAATTAAATGCTATCGAATAAGCAACAAATAATAAAGCAAGTATTACCGCTCCAGTATTCCCATGAAATCATGGTAGAGGCAGTTGGCTGGGATTTTTGTCTTGACAAAATTGTCACGATGAGAGCTGATGTGCTAAGGATTATTTCCCAATCCGTTTGCTAGCTTATCCATGTGTAAACCTGGGAATATGAGGGTCACATTTCATTTAGCTTTGTTGATCTCTCTCTCCTCACGTTTGCGTGACGAATGCCAATTCTAGTTGGTAGTTAGTTACAATGGTATATGGAGGATTGGTTTATTTTTCATCCATTAGAGTGACGCACAGAGAATATTAAATGTTGATAGCTAGTTACAACGGTATTAACATATGGAAGATTAGCTTATCTCTCACCCACCTTTAGCGTGACGCACGCTATATTCCAAGGATGATGGAAGTAGGTATTAATATATCTAGTTATTAATATATGTAGGTAATCATATATGTAGGTATTAATATAGTAATTTACAAAGCTCTTTGCTTCGATGTGGCACCAGGCCGAATAATGGGGCGCCCAATGAGACATGAACTCATGTAGGTATTGATATTTGTCGGTATTAATATATGTCGGTATTAATATAAGTAAGCAAAATTGGCGACCGTAGTCAAGGGCAACCAGAAGGCTCCCTTTTCAATAGCTACTATACAGGTGTAGGGGAGGGTTACTCCTTTCTTTGGATTGCTCCACTTTACCCTCGATACATACCTTATATTGCTGTGTGTTAAGCAAGAAGGTATCAAGTACCATTTTAAAAGTATTTGGTATGACGCGACCAGGGATTGAACCTAGGTCTCCCGGACCATTGGCGAATACTCTACCCACTAGACCAATGAGCCGGTTGGTGTTAATATATGTAGTTATTAATATATGTAGGTATTAATATATGTTGGTAATAATATATGTAGGTTATAATACATGTCGGTAATGAGATATGTATGTATTTATATATGTAGGTAATAATATGTAAGTAATAATATATGTAAGTATTAATATATGTAGGTAATATTAAATGTAGATATTAATATATGTATAATTTTGAAAATTGAGAAAACTAAAAGTTTAGTTTTCATCAGTTTAGCTCAACAAACTAGATTCTATGATGTGTATAAAAAACTGTACCCTCGGACTATTGTCCGCAATTGTTTATTTTGGCTGTTGTACTCCCTGGGCTTTGGGCACGTTCTTTACGATGCTTTATGTCCTGTAGTGGGGCACTCCCGACCGGCTGTGGTTTCGTGCCGCACAGTTCGTTTGGGTGTGTTCCATCACTGGATACAACACATCTGGACTCAGGGAGCCGTCCCCCCAGGCTTTTAACCTCTTCGGGGGTTTGGGTTTATCGCCCAGTGCCTGAGGCGCCCCGAAAAGGGGAATGCCGACGGGGTCCGAGGCATTTTTGGAGCTGCCTGACGCGTGTGGGCTTCGGCCCTGCGACAAGACTCACTTTAAAAACGTCCCTGTGTCACATTCATACGCTGGTAGGGCGTAGGATAAATACGGTACTCCCTGGGATTCATCAGAATTCTGTTGAATTCATTAACCCAGAAAACAAACCTCATGACGGAACAATAGTCTAACAGATAAAAGTGTTGGTTAAGTACATTTAGTTATCTTAAGATCGTGGATTCAAACCTTGAAAGTTTAAATCATAAATTCTGGTTCATGGCATTGTAATGTAAGAAACTTTTGGTTTGTCATTGCATTAACTTTCTGTGAAACCATTCGAGTAAGATTTGTTGACGTTAAGAAATAAACGGAAAAAACGTCTTTGATGACAAGAGACAGGCCAATATATATATATATATATATATATATATATATATATATATATGTGTGTGTGTGTGTGTTTCTAAAGTACCGGTATTATTACTCTTGAAACTGTGTGCCTTTATTTGAAAAAAAAAAATAATAAAATGTTTCATGACTCCGGGGAATCGAAACTTCGAAAAAGAGAGGACAACAAAATACAAGTTAAAACTTTTATCGTGAATATTTTAACATGGCTGTCGCAGTCGACGGAAGTATGAAAATTTATGAATAAAGCTGCTGACAATTTGCGTACGTGTGTGTGTATGTGTGCACCACCAACAAGGATAACTGGAGAGGTGACAGCGATCAAGTTAAAGTATCGGTTCCCGTTAGATCATAAACATTTAAGCAGCGGTGAACCTGCTTAGATGGGTGATCGCTTAGAAAATGTTGGTACAATAAGACAATGCAAATCTTAATAAATTTGAACTTAGAGTTAAGTCAGAGTGAAAATCTCGATTCCGGCTTGATCACCAAAGTTAAGCAGTGATGGGCCTGTACAATATTCTGATGGGTGAGTTCTCAAGACTAGCAGTTACTGTAAGCCAGACTAATGAAAACGTAAGTACTGATTACTGTATTTACATGGGTGACAATTTCCGAAGAGTACGTACTCTAAACAATCTGAGGCCTGTACTCGACTGAGAAAAGATTAGAAAATTATAACTAGACTATTGACTGACGGTCAAGTCATGCTGAAAACACCGGTTCTTAACTTAACGAAGTCAAGAAACGATATATCTATTCAGTACACAGGTAGGTGACCATTTTTGTAAGTCAGACTAAGAAAGCAACATTATTCTATTGATCGTGTAGAACGAACGTTCTATTGTAAAACTTTTGATAAGAATTCAGTTAGTAGGGGCATGTCACCCTAAGGACGTATTGATCCACCTTCCTACTATTAATTCTTTAAATTGTATCAGCTTTACCTTATGGGCATCCTTTTTCGCATTGTTCCACAAAACTTTGGTTATAATTTTACCCTAAATAATGACTAGGAATAGTTTTACTGTCTTTGAAATATAAACAGTCCGGTATATCATTGCTAAATTTAGTATGCAGGATTATTGGACGTAGGGGAATGTTTCCATATGACTACTGTCGAAATTAAAGGTGGACTGAATGGTCGAGTAATCGGGTTGCACCCACGGATCAAAAGCACCAACTGGCTTCAGTTACAAAAGTCTCATTTTTGAAGTGTTACCCAAAGGAATCAATATATATATATATATATATATATATATATATCCAATCGCTCCATGGAAGCAGAATGAGACACGAGATTTATTTTTAAGCGGAGTTTAACGGGTTTAAATTCAGGGTTTTCCTTCTCTTAGATCGGTTGCCTTAGCAAGGTTAAAGAGTCCATTCTGCCCTTCTATTTATCCATAGCAGTTGGGAGAATAATTGGATTCATTAGTGCAATGTGTTATAGCTAAAATGTTTTAACACTTCAAATCTCTGCACTTCTATTCCATAGTCCGATAGATATATTTCTTGGTATTTGTCGGACTAGAAATAAATTCGCTACCAGATTTTTTTAATCATTTTTGAGGCATGAATAAATGTCTAATTATTAAGATTTTACATATCTATCATTTCTATACTATCCAAGTTAGACGAGCCAGGCACGCAGGACGCCGCTGGAGGAGCAGGGACGAGCTCATAAGTGATGTACTCCTATGGACCCCCACATATGGACGAGCTAAAGCAGGACGACCAGCTAGAACATACATACATCAGCTGTATGAGGATACGGGATGTAGCCCAGAGGACCTGCCAGAGGCGATGAACGATTGGGAAAAGTGGCGAGAGAGGGTCAGGGATATCTGTGCTAGCGGCACGACATGATGATGATGATGATGAATCATTTCTATTATAACCAGGCCGACTCTGACTCGGATTGGTTGTAGCGTTACGTTTATATCGATAGATCAAATAAATCTGTTTGAAAATCATAAGTATTTTGTTGGAATACTTGTAAATCATTTGTATCAAGAAGAGTTACTTAAAGCTCGAAATATTTACTATTATTTCTATTTTTTACTTGAAACTATATCATAGTGGGCAAACAAATGACTATTATCAAACAGATATGGATGGAGGTGCCCGTGGTGTAATGGTTATCGTGGTAGGAAATGGACACGGCGACACGAGTTCTGATTCTGGACGAGGCTGATTACATTTCACATAGCACTAATACCCTTGGGAAAGGTATGAACCCAATTATTCTCCCTCCAGCTATGGATAAATAGTAGGACAGACTAGGTTCTTCAGCCTTGGTGAGGCAGCTAGTCTAGGAGAAGGAAAACTCTGAATTCAAAACCTGTTAAACTTCGCTTAAAAAACTGACCTTGCGTCATATCCTTGCGTCATATCCCTTGGTAAATAGGATTATCAAACAGATATTATTACTTGACGTCATATTCAATGTAAACATAGAACGTACGTAATTTCTTAGCCTCTTGGTATAAAATAACCCCAGGTGGATTGACAAATTGTTAAAATAAGTAAATGAATATTCGTTAAGAATATTTGCAACTATACAATTCGTTTACTGATCATATATCATCATCATCATCATCATATCGCGCTGGTAGCACGGATATCCCTGACCCTCTCTCGCCACTCCTCCACATCGTTCATCGCCCTAGGTAGGTCTTCAGGACAACATCCCGTATCCTCACATAGCTGCTGAATGTATGTTCGTGCTGGTCGTCCTGCTTTTGCACGGCCATGTGTGGGGGTCCATAAGAGTACATCACTTATGAGTTCCTCCCTGCTTCTCCAGCAGTGTCCTGCATGTCTGGCTCGTCTAACTTGAATAGTTTTCGTGATAGGTGGTAGGTGGCCGTACAGTTGGTGTCTTGTGGGGTGTTGCTGCCAGGACTTGTTTAAGAGTGCACGTAGCATTCTTGTGTAATTGCCGTCTAGCTTCTTCTCCAGCCGTTTTGTTAGCGTCCATGTAGTGCAGCCATATAGCAGTATCGATGTGACCGCTGCCTGGAAGAAACTGCGTTTCGTTTTATCGGTTAGGTCTGATTTCCAAATAATCAATAACCTATTGATAGCTGTCCATGCTTTCGCTAACCTCGTTTCGATGTCCTTTTCGGTTGATTCGACGCTGCTTCCTAGGTAAGTGAATTTGTCTACTAGTTTAAGAGGGATTCCTTCTAGAGTGGAGATGTCCCCCGTTTGATTATAGCATATATATTCCGTTTTGTGTGCATTAACATAGAGGCCTATGTTTGCTGCTGCTCGTTCCAGACTATGCAGTAGTGTTTCGGCTTGGTCAGGTGTATTTGCCAGTATCGCTATGTCATCGGCGTAGTCGGCGTCGGTAATTGTTGTTGCGGGGTACCTTCTGCTTCTTTTCTTCGTCAGTTCGAAGCCATTCTCTTTGATTTTGTCAGCTGCACAAAAATGCTACAAGCTATATTGAACAAATCGTGGAAGCAACAACCCACGAAATGCAGGTTTAGGACCACTTACCTTCACCGTGTCATTTGCCTAGTGGGTAGAGTGTTCGCCAATGGTCCGGGAGACCTGGGTTCAATCTCTGGTCGCGTCATAGCAAAAACTTTAAAAATGGTACTTGATACCACCTTGCTTAACACTCAGCAATATAAGGTACGTATAGATGGTAAAGTGGAGCAATCTAGGGAAAGGAGTAGCGCCCTCCCCTACACATTGGTGTAGTAGCTATTAAAAACGGAGCCTTCCGGTCGCCCTCGACTAAAGGGAGACAACTTTACGTTTACTTACTACCTCTTATCTCTAAAACCATTCAAATGAGACGAACAACGCATGCGGGACATTGTTGGAGAAGCAAGGACGTTCTCTTATAGATCTCTGCAAAAAACTTATCTACAACAGCTCTTTACAGACAAAGGATGTTGTCCGGAAGACCTGCCAGAAGCGGCTGATAATAAAGACGAATGGCGAGAGAGAATCAGGAAAATCTGTGCTAGCAGCATGACTCACTGATGATATGTAAGAACATGATTTGATATTAAATAACATGTAAGGGTCGATATGCCATAAAACCCAACCAACAACAACTAACAGCATATATAAAAAGTATGTATTATTCAAGGAATAAATAACATAACTAATATATATATATATATATATATATATACTTTCTTTAAAGAAAAAACCAAATACCGGTTATTTTAGGATTAGAAATTTATTTCCCTCCTTTTTTCGTTTCTGGTGTGAACCAAAAACACGAAGAAAAATATAACAGGACTTCTTCGTGTTTTTGGTTCACACCAGAAACGAAAAACAGGATGGAAATAAATTTATAATCCTAAAATAACTGGGTTTGTTTTTTTCTTTAAAGAAAGTATTGCTCTGTAAAATTAATTACATTGAGCTCTCTATCAGGAAAATTTAAATGTTCAGCTCTTGAATGATTTTCTTGTCCTGAAGGAATTACTCCCAACTCTGGTTTAACTGGAACGAATAATACTATATATATATATATATATATATATATATATATATATATATAAAATTAACTTAAATCGCGAGTCGGAAATCTACTAAAGTTTCATCTTATCGGATCATCAGGAGTTAGGCTTCCTGATGATCCGATAAGGTGAAACTTTAGTAGAAGATTTCCGACTCGCAATTTAAGTTAATTTTATAATTGGTTCCACTTGTGTTGAGCACTTTTGTAATTGTAGCATTGCAGGATTCGCGGAAGGTTTTAGTTTTCTTTTGACCAACTGACTGCGTATCCCTTCATTATTTTCAAGGGGTCGGACGAGGTTGGCCTTTTCTTTCTTTTTGATCTATAATTTTTTCTTTTTCCCCCGGGCGGTGATTCGATATACTTTTATCTCTTGTTCCTGGCGGGGGTTTTTTCGTTTTTTTTTTTTTCTGGTACCGTGAATGCTGGTCGATATTAGATTAGTAAATATATATAGATATATATATATATATTAGGTTCGGTGTTTAATCTCAGACTAATACATTCTTTTCGATAGAATAAAAAATGTATGGTTGTCCGTCAGTGAGTCTTAGAATACGTTGACTGTATCACCTACGGGAGTATGAAATTAAAATAAATTTAATATTGAGTCTGTATCTATGGAGCTCTAAGGAGCGAGCATCCTTTCATTAGCACTATACCCATGTACACCCTGCTAGGGTAAGAATATATAGTTTGGCTTAGTTTTATGGCATATCAACTATTGCAGATTATTTAATGCAAAATCCATTTTCATACATGAAAACAGTTCTATTTCAAACAATTCAGTTTAGCTTAATTACGTTTTTTTTTTGGTTTACACACATTCGTTTGGTTTGGTTTGGTTAGGTTTTATGGCACATCAACTAGTTTAGGTTAATAATGCCATTTTTATACATATAAACAGTTCTATTTCAAACAATTCAGTTTAGTATTAGTACAGTTTTTTGTTTAAACACAGTTGAATATCAAAACAGTTCTATTACAAACAATTCCGTTTAGCATACAAAAATAGTTCTATTTCAAGCAATTCAGTTTAGCGTAAGTACGCACTGTAAATAACAAAATAGTCCTATTTCAAGCAATTCAATTTAGCACAAGTACACAGTTTAGTTCTATTTGACCAATAGATAGGATCCTATCAGGTGCTACCACTCCGAACTCGAGTGGATCTGGGAGTGATGGCAATGAAGAGTTACTCCGCATTCCTCAAAGCTCCTCATTACTGGAACCTCACCATAGATTGTTTAGTGTCATATCAGGACACTCATTGATGTGTCTTGCCTCTCTATACAGAAGCAGTCGATGTATTCTACAACTCCAGCCGACTGGCCGAAGGAATTTATAAGATATAATATACCCGTGTGTAAAAAACTTAAAACACTACACACAAATGTATATGTAAACATAGAAAGTGTGTAATTTCCTAGCCTCTTGGTATAAAATAACCCCAGGTGGATTGACAAACTGTTAAAATTAGTTAATCAATTAAATAATCTTATTTTGTTTTTACCTAAATTGTATTAATTTTGTTTGAATAAAAAGCAAATGAGAAATGTTAATGCGATCTTTTCGAACTATATTAAATTATCTCAAAGAATTCTTTATAATACTATTAGTCTCTCTGTCTATATATCTATCTCTCTTTGCATTTATGGAACCATAAAAAAAATAAACAGACAATAACGGCACATTATAGTAATTTACGGAGCTCTTTGCTTCGATGTGGCACAAGGCCGAATAAATGGAGCATCAAATGAGACTAGAACTCATTCTTGCAGGTTTGCTTGTCAACCTTGCTAACCATCACACTGCCCTAGGTGCCAAAATAACAGCACATTATAGCGTGATGTTTATTAGCTCAGTACCTTAAAATACCTCTTTATTCCTCGAGACAAGGATAAATTTAACATTAAAAACAACCTAAGAAGATTGTTATGCTATCAAATTAAGAAATTATATTTAATTACTGTAACGTGGAGAATAAAGCTATTTCCAGTTCAATTTCCAAATGAATTAGGTTTTTTCAGGATCTGTATTTGCGTGGAATGTAGCTTTTTGAATAACGAAAATTTTTGATATAATGGAGACAATTAGAATTCTTCACTACTTTCTAAGTAGAGAAACATTCGTATTATCATTAGTAAAGTTGGCAACCCCAGTCGAGAGTGACCCGAAGGCTCCCTTGTCAATAGCTACTACACCAATGTCAAGGGGAGGGTGATACTCCTTTGCTTGGATTGCTCCACTTTACCCTTGATCCTTACAATGCTGAGTGTTAAGCAAGGCGGCATCAAGTACCATTATTTGAGACTTTGGTATGAACTCGACCTGGGGTTGAACCCCAATCTCCCGGACCATTTGCGAAGACTCTACTCACTAGGTCAAAGGTGTATTATCATAGATCGCTTTTATAACCGGAACCCATGGATTCGCGGGTCGTCAAGTAGTAAATTATAAATTCTTGATTGCTTTATCTTATTTTAGATGTAGCTCTGAAGTTTATCCGAATTCCTGTGATAAACTATTGTAGTTATTACCAAATCATGACTAGTTATTTCTTTTCATCTTATTTTTGTTCCTCATTTAGAGTTAATACTAGTGGGCGTAGTAGTTTCAAGAATGTCTGGATTTCTAAGATGATTATTCATTTTTTTTACTCGTTTTTCTTTCTTCTGATTTTTTAAAATTTTCATTGCAGGTTGTTTTGTATTCGACGACTGTAGAAGTAGCATAGAAAGAAAAAAATAACTAAGATAGAGAAAATATGATACATATAAATAAGAATAGCAAGCGTCCTCTAAGAAATTTAGAAAAGTTAAAACTATTACATTACATTGTTAAGTCAGAGAAGTTGGCGACCGTAGTCGAGGGCAACCCGAATACTGTCTTTTCAATAGCGATTACATCGAGGTATTGGGGAGGGCGCTACTCGTTTCTCTGGATTACTCCACTTTACCCTTGTTATGTACCTTATAGTGCTGAGTGTTAAGCAATTACATATCAAGTACCATTTTTTTTGTCTTTGATATGACTCGACTTGGGATTGAACTTCGGTCTCCAAAGCCATTGGCGAACATTCTATCCTCTAGGCCAAAGCAAAAGTTTGGGGTTCGAACTCGTTAATTACGATATCAGTCTAGCATGTTGGCAACTATTCCTCCCCATCTCTCTCTCTTTCTTTCTCTCTCTCTCTCTCTCTCTATATATATATATATATATATAGATGTACAAGTACTTGGAGTGTAATGGTTATTATACTAGGAAATGGACATGGAAACCCAAGTTCAAATTCTAGACAAGGCTGTTTGCTTTTCAGATAGCGCTAATACACTTCGGAAATGAATGAATTGAACTATTCTCCACAAGCTAAGGTAAATATTAGGGCAGACTCGACTCTTTAATCTTGGTATGGTAACCAATATAGGAGAAGGAAAATACTGAATTCAAACTAGTGGTACTACGCTCACAAATTGACCTTGTGTCATATCCTGCTCGCGAAGGAGGGGCTGAGTCAATATATACGTGTCCTGGACATGACAGTAAACTCCATCCGGTGGCTAGGCTTTAATTCTGGAGCTCTGGGGGGGGGGAGTAAGCTTTTTATTTTCAGATTCCCTTGAACTCAGACTAGCATTTCGATTCCCCTATTTATGGATTTAATAGATTTGATTAAGATTATGTATAATATTTATCCAGTCACCCTCTCAGCCGGACTTTACACAAGGTGATTTTATTGTAGGGGGCAATGCACAGATCGAGAATCATTCGCGGCCATCACAAAAAAAAATACTTGATCCCGTCGGTATTCATCATTCTTGGGACACCTCAGGCGCTAAGCGTTGAACTCAGCTCTGACTTGCTGGTATTACATAGGGTAAACGCCCCCTGGGAACAGGCGCTTTACACCATAGGTTTGGTTTCTCTGTTTAATGGCATATCAACCTTTGTAGGTTATTTAATGCCAAAGCTATTCTCCTTGAAGAACAGTAGTTGTACTATTTAACCCATAGCTGGGAGGATAAGGGGGTTCATACTTTTCCCAAGGGTATTTGCCAGAAAGTGAACGTAATAGCGCGACTGGAGTACGAACTCGCGTACTACGATTCCGCAGTTCATCGCTTTAACCATTACATCACGAGGACACCCCCCTTAACACCATATCACCACCCGTCACGAACGCCATGGGAAGCCAGGAAAACCAGGGGTTAGAACGTTTGAGTGAGATCATCATCATCTCATCATCTTGTCGTGTCATCAGCACGGATGTCCCAGACCCTTTCTTACCACCCCCCTATCGTTCATCGCTCCCAGCAGGTCCCCAGGGCGACACCCCGTATCCTCACAAAGCTGCTGTATGTAGGTTCGAGCTGGTCGCCCTGTTTCTCCAGCAGTGTCCTGCATGTCTGGTTCGTCTTATTTGGATA
>OY757925.1:77328314-77343314 GCA_963585895.1 Sepioteuthis lessoniana | reverse complement strand
TGTAAAATCTCAGCTATTTTATTTTTCAGGGTACAATGCGTGCTACAAACGATTGTTACTGAGTTCGATTCCGAATGAGTAACCATACTTAACGTAGCCCGGTCAGCTGGGGCTGTAGAATACACCAACTGCATCTCTGCAGAGGGGTGAACTCCCCCCACCCTGTCTAACGAGTGTCTCTGATATGACATTATACAACCTGATGGCAAGCTTCCAGCCTTGGAGATTTGTGGAATGTGGAGTACCCCTTTATTGCCATTGCTCCAGGTTCCTCACACCAGGAATGGTTGCACATGATAAGGTTTTATTTATGGGTCAAATAGAGCAAACTATGTATGGAAACAAATGACTGATGTTAATTGTGACTGTTATATAGTAATACTCGAAACCATTTAAACGCACGAAAAAAAAAGAGCTGTGGTTCGTTTAAGACTTTTATCAACAAAAATTTGTTTACAAATCTTTTAGATATTTGATATATATGTATAAAAAGGATTTGGCATTGAACAACCTACAATGGTTGATATGTCATAAAAGACAATTAACCAAATCCTGTATATCTAATATATATATGTATATTGAGGATTTTTCATTTAATAACCTACAATGGTTGATATGTCATAAAAGACAATTAAACCAAATCCTGTATATCTAATATATATATGTATATTGAGGATTTTTCATTTAATAACCTACAATGGTTGATATGTCATAAAAGACAATTAAACCAAATCCTGTATATCTAATATATATATGTATATTGAGGATTTTTCATTTAATAACCTACAATGGTTGATATGCCATAAAAGAAAACTAAGCCATACTTTTGTCCCAAACTCGGCTAAACCCAATAAATGACGACATGACGAAGAATCTGATGACTGTGTTGAACGGGTTAATATAATTCTGATTTACAAAGGTGCACATTCTCTCCTGATGACCCCAAAACAAGCATGGTGTTAAACTGCTCAGTGGAAATGAGAATGGCTAAAGGAGCATTTTCTATCCGCTTACTTTCTGGTGAGTTTCTGTTACTTGGTAAGTAACTTCCTTCTTCTGAATTACACGTCCACGAATCTTTTTATCATTTCATTTTGAATTTCTGTTAAGATATTTTCAGGGACGAACTGAGCTATTAGATAATCAAAGAGAGACTGAGAGTCGAACGTGCCAAGAGATCCAAGCAGCAAAATTCTCATTTTTTAAATGTCTTTAAATGAATCAATGTGTTGTCGCTAAAGTGTTTTTACATAACGAATCTTTACTGTTGTATTAATAAAGTCCGATAGATATGTTGGTTGGGAGTTTGTAAAACAAGAAATATACTCTTCAATAAATTTTCTACATTTTATGAAGCATGGACTTTTAGAAAGAAGTGTCTGATTAAGATCGCACATACATATATGGAATGGTTCATTGGGTGAAACGGGCTATGGTGCCTATGTACCTTTTTGTCTAGAGATATAGATCATTGTTTGTCCATCGCTCGATGTCAGTGTATCTACCCCGTGGTGTAATGGTTATCGTCGTAGGAAATGGACACAGTGACACGAGTTCCAATCCTGGACGAGGCTGATTGCATTTCACATAACACTAATACCCTTGGGAAAGGTATGAATCCAATTATTCTCCCCCCAGATATGGGTAAAATAGTAGGGCAGACTAGGTACTTCAGCCTTGGTGAGGCAACTAGTCTAGGAGAAGGAAAACTCTGAATTCAAACCTGTTAAACTCCGCTTAAAAATTGACGGAGAGGTTGGTAAATATCTATACTCCAGTATTTTTCTTACTTTTTGAAGTCGGTACCCCTTTCTATGATTGGGTGTGTCTCATAGACCCCCAGATGAATAAATTGAAATTTATTAAGAATATTCAATGAAAATCACATCCAATATTTTCAATGTGTAATGACATTTACTGAGAGGAGTGTGCTTAATTTGCTTGGCACAAATTGTCAATTCTTGGTGATATTTTTCACAAAGAGACAATTCATTTTTAAATACAGATATAGATCCGCATTTGGTCATCATATTAGGAAGAACTAAAACTGTCGTTTCGCACGAATAGGTTGCTACAAAAGTTAGCAAAGTTTTGACCGCCTAGTGAGACTGCAATAGATACACAGAAACCACGCTAAGCCAAAATTTGGGGAGTGGTTGCTGTTTATACTGATTCTTCATTGGTGTGTAGGAGTATCTAGAAATATTAATATGGAGTTCTATCACTAATTGGATAATTAGTTTTAAGATTGCCTGGTAGCATCTGCGAACACATTCAGTTGATGCTGCGCACTCTTTATGGTCTCTGGATCACAATTTGAAAACCACTTGTATCACCTATTACGTCTGCTTAATCCTGTATAGAGGCAAGTTAGTGTCTTTCTTTATGGCTGTTCATTTATCATTATTTGGTTTGAATATGTTTCGATTCGGTTTTTAATAATAGACGTCTACTTCTTATTGTGCGACCAGTGAGAGTCACATTACTTCAATTGCGCCTTGTGTACGAGAGAGTAAGTGTTTTAATTTATAGAAAATTGAAGCAATCCTTAGATTCCTGTCAATTCGTCTTGGAACATTGAGGTACATGATTGTTTTTCCTATCTTCAAGGTTAGAGAACACAACCAATCTAACTAATTACTTGGGGGAGAAGGGCTGGGCTGATGTGTGCTCACCTAGGTGATGCCCAGAATACCTTAACTGCAACCCCTCGCCCCACCCCCCAATAGGCGATCTCCTTAGAGTTATCCTTTTCAAAGCTTAATATATTTTGGTACAAGGCCAAGAATGAGGCTCTCTATGATGATAGAACCCATTAGTAGGTTCCACTGCCGAAATCTTTGAATGTCCTCCATGTTCTCACTAGCCCTCGGGAATGTGTGACTAACAGGCTTATCCTGCGAACCGCTCTTATTAGATTCAGCCTAGCTAAAGTTATTGGGTACCTAGTAAGGATCGAACTCACTTCATTATGATCACTAGTTTGCGAGACTAAATTGTTGACCGAGTTGGGTGCATAATTTATTATTCTATTTTTCTAAATATCAAAACTTGTTAAATAAACATTACGATCACCCGGTCGGCAGGTTTTAGAATACAATGACTGTATCCCCCTGCAGAGGGGGTAAGAACCCCTATCAAAAATGGGGTCTCTAGATATGACACTAAACAGCATCTAATGTTGAGGCTCAAGTTCTGGAAATTTGGAGAGTGTTCAGTAGCCCTTCACTGCCATTACCTCTTGGTCCTCTATGACCTAAAGTTAGGGTCCAATCTGTGGTTCGTATAGATCTGTTTAAAATTATAATCGAAAGGACTGTGGGCTAAATCAATAAATAAACAAAAAATTCTTAATAAACAACAACACAAAAAAATGTAAATGCGAACTTGGAATGAATGTGATTCCCTAACCTCTAGGCATGAAATAACCCTAGAGGAGTTGACATGCCATTAAAATCAATCAACCACTCAATCAATCAAGCATGACGAGACTAAGAAGTCACTGAGCAAAAACACAGAAAAAGAATTTATTTACAAACTGTATCGAAATTATTTGATTGGGAAAATGGTTAGAGTGTTCACAAATATCCGGGAGACCAGGGTTCCATCCCAGGTCGAGTCATACCAAAGACTAAAAAAATAGTACTTGATGCCTCCTTGCTTAACACTCAGCGTTATAAGGAATGGATCAATAGTAAGTGGAGCAATCCAGCGAAAGGCGTACAGCCCTCCCTAACACCTCGGTATAGTAGCTATTGAAAAGGGAGCCTTCAGGTCGCCCTCAACTATGGTCGGCTAAATTACTATATTTAAAAGTAGATAATACCGTTAGACTTATTCTAAAAAGATATCCTATTTAGTTTTGTAATAACTTTTTGGATTCGGTGATACACCGAATTATAATCTTGCCAAGGTCGAGACAATTATTATCATTGCGTTTAGAAGAGCCCAACAACTTCAATGTGCTTCACTCCTCCACCCCAATGTAGTCCAGTCAATATGATTAGGCATCTTTTTAACATAAAACGTACGTTAAAAAGATATCAAGACTGCAGTCGCATTTCCCAAGACGAAAAGGAACAATGTATGATATACCAATTTTATGTCAATATAGTTTTCTTGGCGTTCAACTCAATTATTCCAGGGATTTTTTAATTGGTCAAAGCATCTTAGAAACTCTTCTTTCAATTTTGTGTGAAAGTCTACTGCTGTAAAGCTTTGAGTGTCCTCCATGTTTTCATAGCCCTGTCAGTGGGGCTTAGGAAACGCTGATTGCATCCCCTGTGGAGGGGTAAGACCCTCCCCCAAAAAGATGTCCTGAGTATGACACTAAACTGCATCTGATGGTAAGATTCCAGTTATGGAATCCTTGGGAATGTGGGTTAGCCCTTCACTGCCATTACTCTCAGGTCCACTCTGACAGAAAGTGTCAGCACCTGTTAGGGTCCTATCTACTGGTCAAAAATATTTGTTTGAGAATTGTTTGTATTCGATAGGAATGCAATTCCCTAACCTCTAGAAATACAGTCAATCAATCAATCATTTATACTATAGCTGTAAATGAATTAATTGTATTGGATCGGAATACTTGAAATGCAGTTGTGTGCTAATGAGGAATTTAGGACAAATGAAAGATTGCAAATGGAATTAAAAAAGAAAAAAATGTAAAAGATCAATGAAACGTTGAATGTGTTTATAATTAAAATCAAACATTCACAAATTAATGTAATACAGGCATTATATAGCCCATAAGGAGTTGATATGCCTTTGAACTAATTAAGTGAACAATTGAATACTGGGGATGATACATTTAGAAAACGGAAAACAGTTTGAAGCAAGCAGTTTCTATCAGTGTATAGAATCTCCAAGACAAATAATTGAAAAAGTGTACTAGATATTTGTGAAATGTCTCAGCCCATTACTTAAGAGCATATTTAACAGAAAAATAGTTTCAGAAAATTCCGGAGAAATCTTTTTAGAAACTGCCAAACAACTTCAAGAAGGAGGAAGTTAGACCATGGAGTAATTTTATTTCTAGCATGCTTTAATGAGTCGTTTTTTTTTAAGAATGTTTGTTTCTTCTTAAGTTATCAGTGACACTCATATTATCTCAATCACGAGGTAGTGTGGATTTTAACTTATTGAAAATTATATCAATCTTTACTTTCTTGTTGGTTCGTTATGGAGCACAGAGCCACATCAACACCTATCGTTGATAGTGTGCTGGTTTCAGTTGTAAATAGGTCTTTCAATTCATTGTTTTTCCTACCTTCAAAGCAAGGTAGCTCAGTCTACCCAACTAATTACTTAGGGGAGTAGAGCTGGGCTAATGCATGCCTTGTAAGTGATATCTAGAATACAAAGATCATACATAACTCCCACTCTAATAACAGGGTCCTTTGGGTATGATACAAAACTGTATCCGCTCCTGGAGTTCTGGAGTCTTCTTTTCGTTGACGGCTGGAGCTGTAGAATACACTGACCGCCTCTCTGCAGAGTGGTAAGACCACCCCCTCGTCAATGTGTATCCTGGATATGACAGGAAGCAATCTGATGGTGAGATTCCAGCAATACTAGAGCTTTGGGGAATGTGGAGTACCTCTTCATTGCCATCCCTCCCAGTTCCACTCTGGCCCGAGGTGGTAGCACCTAATAGGGTCCTATCTATGGGACAAATAGAAACAAAACTGTGTACTTATGCTAAACAGAGTTGCCTGAAATAGAATTGCTTTATGCTAAACTGTTTTTTGACTTTAAAATTATTTACTTATGCAAAACTGAATTGTTGGAAATACAACTGTTTCTGTGTATAAAAATGGATTTGGCATTAATAACCAATAATGGTTGATGTACCATAAAACCAAACCAAACAAATTCTTTCGCTGTATAAACATAATTCTAGAACCACTCTGAGTATGAGTGGTTGTACAGGTTAGGGTCCTATCTATGGATCAAATCGATCTGTTCAAAACTTATTTGTTGTATATAGGAATACTTGAAACCATATAACTGTGTGCAAATTATTAGTGTTAGTTAAGAATACTTGAAACCATATAACTATGTGTAACTTATTTCAGAACGTGGGAAAAATCATATAATTGTCTGCAAATTATTAGTATTCTTTATTTATCTCTGCCATCCACCGAACAGGGTTTGACGCAAGGACTCTTTTATTGTGGGGGTTTTAGTGCAGGGGGAAGTCAGGATAAGTTTCGGCTCGTGCCCTGCTGGACTATGATTGTCATAAACTCAGTGCAAAGTGAGCCAAATGAGCTTGTTGGACATAAATTCACTACATGTAACGTGAGTCCGGTACGTGTGTCTGTTCATAGCTTAAACAAGAACAGAGTGGCCTAGTGCACAAATGCCAGATGTATCAGCTAAAAAGCCAGCTAAGTATTAGATTACTAGTATTTGATAGAAATACTTGAAACCATATGACTGTGCTAATTATCTGTGTTAAGAATAGCTGCTTGAAGCGATTATTATTATGACTACTGGTTTTGAATCCATTTTCTTTATTATCCAAAGGGTTAGAGACACTCGTAGTGTAACGGTATGGGCGTAACGATTATCTTCGTAGGGAAAACGACACAATAACACAAGTTCAAATCCTAGACGAGGTTATTTGCATTTCATTTAATGCTTATACCTTTGTGAGAGGTATGCATCGATCTATTCTCCCTCCAGTAAATAATAGGGCAGACTAGGTTCTTTCATCTTCGTACAGTAATCGGTCTAAAAGAAGGAAAATACTGAATTCAAACTTGTTAAATTCCTCTCAAAAATTGACCTTGTATTACATCCTGTCCGTGGCAGAGTGGCTGGGTAAATGCATCGACCTATTCTCCCTCCAGTAAATAAGAGGACAGATTTGGTTCTTTCATCTTGGTACAGTAATCGGCCTAAAAGAAGGAAAATACTGAACTCAAACTTGTTAAATTCCTCTCAAAAATTGACCTTGTGTTACATCCTGTCTGTGGCAGAGGGGCTGGGTAAATGCAGAGAGCTATTTTAATAATTTTGCATTTTTTTGAAAAAAAAATTAAGAATAAGAAAAAAAAAGACAACATTTATTCCACTCCCTTATACAAAAATTGCTTCTTTTTTTTAAATTACAGTTTTCTATTCTGATGGACGATGCATGAACCCGTTGGATTCTCGTTGCAGCAGCGGTTCATGACCACATAGATTCTTTTATTTTACGAGAGAAAGATTCTCATTAGTAGTTAAACGTTGTCTCAACTTTCTAGAGAATTCGTATTATTATAAAATGACATTTAGCGTGAGCTAAGTCCCCATAAAATTATCATTCAAAATTATCATCGGAAAAGTTGATTCATTTTGTAGATTAGAGCATTTTAAGCGTATTTAAAATACTCCTGCGATCATGTGTCCTTCGTGTCCTTCATGTTCGGGTTCGGGTTACGGGTATAAACTTACAGAACCACTCGTAGCTAAGAAAATAATTTGGTTTAATGGTTATCGTCGTAGGAAATCGACACGTCGCACCCAGTTCAAGTCCTGGACGAGGCTGTTGGCGTTTCGCATACCGCTAATACTCTTGCAGAAGGTATGCATTCAATTATTATTCCTGTAGCTACGAGTAAACTGACTTTGAGTCTTATCCTGCTCGTGTGGAGGGGTTGGTAAATATACATAAATAAGTACACCTCTAACAATATCCTCTTTTTAATAAAAGGTTAATTACTTCTTATCATTATCATCATCAAGGCATACGAACAGCACAGATTTCTTTGACTAGCCATCCGTCCCTATTGTTTGTTTCTCTGTTTGGGTTTTATGGTACATCAACCTTGGTCGGTTATTTAATGTCAAATCCATTTTTATACAAATGAACAGTTCTATTTTAAACCATTCAGTTTAGCTTAAGTATACAGTTTAATTGTCAAAACATTTCTATTTAAAGCTATTCAGTTTAGTCAAATAGTTTTAATTCAAACAATTTAGTTTTGTATAAGTATAGTAAAATTAAATGTCAAAACAGTTCTATTTCGAACAATTCAATTGAGCGTGAGTACAGTTTCAATGTCAAAAATAGTTCTATTTCAAGTAATTCAGTTTAGTACAAGTACGTAGTTTTAATATCAATACAGTTTTATTTCAAGTAATTCAGTTTTGCATAAGTATGCAGTTTAGTTCTATTTAACCCACTGATAGGACCCTATCAGATGCTACTTCTCCGGGCCTGAGTGGAACTGGGAGTGATAGTATTACTGGAACATCTCCATCAGACTGCTTAGTGTCATATCCAGGACCCTCGTTAGGTATTTTTACCCCTTTGCAGAGGTGAAGTCGGTGAATTCTACAGCCACAGCCGACTGGGCAACCGTCCTTATTGATCATTGCTAATATAAATCTTCTAAACGACATCCAGTGTCCGCACAGAGCTAATAAATGTTGATTTTTGCCGGTCGGTTAACACTGGTATGTCCATGTGAAGGAGTCCACGAGAGAACGCCGTTTTTGAGTTCGTCTTAACTTCTTTAGCTGTAGGTAGCATGTTCTTGTGGTCTTGATTATTTTGTGAGATGGGAGGTAAGTGGCTATATAGTTGCTGTTTTGTACGGTGCTGCTTCAAGGCATCAATCCAAAACAGCATGCAGCATCTGTGAGTAGTTTACATCAAGCATTTTCCCGAAGCATTTCATTAAGTGATGTAACTATATAATTGTAATGACATAACTACAGATCGGAAGAACTAATGCTTTTGCTATGCGTAAGTTAACATCTCTACCAGATGTGATATTACTACCGAGGTATATGAAATAGTCTCCTAATTTCATAAACTGGTTATTTAATGAGGAGATGGTACTCTCTCGATGAAAACTTATGGACTGTTTTATCTGAATAAATTGCTTCTAAACCAAAGATTTCATCACTCTATTTCAATATCATACAACCAAACCGTATATAATTAGGCATGATTCATTACCAAACTCTACATCAATAAAACTCAGTAAGCAAAGGTAGAATTGTATAATTCATAAAGGTATACTAATTGCCAAATATCCATATTTTGGGGTGCTGAATCATTTGGGAAAAGCATAAAACCATTATTATCTTCAAGCTATGGGTAAATAGCAGGGCAAACTGGCCCCTTTAGTCTTAGTACTACAACGAATCTAAGAGAAGGAAAACTTGAAATTTAAACCAACACTAGACTTTAAAAACTGACCGTTTGTCGCATCCTGCCCACGTATAGAGGATTATATATATATATATATATATATATATATATATATATATATATATATATATATATATATATATATATTGTTCGTAATTTGGGGAGTTTGATATTTAGTTATACCTAATAATATCCGATTTGGTTATAAAATATTCCACTGGAAATAATATAATGCTTGTTATCTTTGGTTTAGAAGGATTTTTAACAAAAAAATTGTGTATTTTGTAGGTGATGCTGTATGTTGCAGACATGTTTTATTCAGTGAAAATAGTAATTTATTAAATCATCTCTTAAGGAAAACATAATTTACTGTTAAGCGAAGTTTCATTAAATTCCTATTAGGGTGTACTTATTTATGGGGGACACAGTACAAACACATGTCTATGTGTGCATGTAATGAGAATTTTAAAGACATATCGATTATATTAGCATTTACTGAAAGAAGTCAGCGAAAGATATTAGCAAGAAACGCGAAACTGTTCATATGAAATCTCTACGAGCATCAACGTTTGGTTCGGTATATAAAAAAAATCCTTTCGTTAGGCTGGCCTCAGAGATGAGTCCCGCTATCGCCCGGATTTAGAATTATCTAACTGTATCCCCTGCAGAGGGATCCCTCCCCCTGGTGGAGTTTCCATGGTATTAGACTAATCTGAATCCAGTGGTAAGGTTTCTGTTCTGAATCTATATTATGTGTAGACTACCCATTCATTGGCGTTATTCCCAGGTCCACTACGAATCGGAGTGGTAGTATTTGTTTAAAATTATTAGTATTGGAATGGAATGCTTTAAACCATAAAGCTATATGCAAACGAATGATTACTAGTATGAAATAGGGGTAGTAATCATATCTGGAGGCGCACTTAGCATAATGGCTATCATTACTGGACATAGCATCTGAGACCCGAGTTCAAATCCTGGACAAGGCTTTTGTGCTCATTTTGTGCTAATGCCCTAAAGAAAGGCATGAATCCACCGGTTATTCTGCTAGCTATGGCTAAATAGTTGAATAGAATTGTTTCTTTTGCTTTAATTAGGCAACTAATCTACGAGAAGGAATCCTCTGAATTCAAACTAGCTGTGCACTGTTTAAATATTGTCCTTGTGTTGTTTCCAGCGCTCGAGGAGTGTGGCTAGATAAATACATACTTGAGACACTATAATTTTTTATAAGTTAATTGTATTAGATTGGAATACTTGATATTATATAACTTTGTATAGGCTAATGATTGAAGAGAAATAAAAAAAAGTTCTATAAAAGAACATGCAATAGAACATTGAAAATATACTTCCGATAGTAATAAGAGGAATTAATCAAATATCAGCATTAGATAACCCATGAGGATTTGATAAACCGTTAAACATATAAACCAAACTAAAACCAAGCATCTGCAAACCAAATTAAAAATAACACGAAATAAAGATTGAAGAATGACTCCCAGTCAGTAACGATTTTTACATTCACCCACACACACACACACACACACACACACACACACACACACACACACACACACTAATGTGAACGTGTCTTCTATACTCATATGTATTTTACATATACTACAAGTTCCTGTTTACAAGATGCAAATATAATATAGAAAATATAAGATGATAGATATGTTTAATAACGATTTCAATATTTAGTGCATGGTATTTATTTCAACAACTATTAAGAGTCACATAGAAAAATAGAATAGCCATTAGACCTCAGGGTAATGGTTGACTGGCTTTTCAAACAGACCGTTACTACTGTAATGAGTTCGATCTTAGCTCGATGCTCAACACGATGTTCCACTTGTGTTAGACTTAGCTAAACTTAGCTTAAATATTAAAAAAAAAAACACTTCATCGTGAAATTGTGGTTTTCTACCTTGTCAAATATGCCAAGTCTGCTGTTTACTTGACGCTCCATGATTGTATCCTTGCGCCAGACTAAGCAAATATACATGAACATTAAAATACATGCTTCGCCGTGAGCAGACCGTTACTCTAGGAATAAGTTCGCCATTCACTGGACGCCCAACGTTTGTATCATTGTGCCAGACTTAGCTTAACTTATCCATCAAACCTCTCCCCCCCAAAAAAATACAAAACAAAAGTTTATCGTGTAATAATTGTAGGCAAGTAAGTCAAACGGACCATTACTACTGTAAATTTGATCATTACTTAGTGCTCCACGTTCGTAACCTTGAGTCAGGTTTCGCTAAACGTAACAAAACACCCCGCCAAACCTAACAAAAAAATAAACAAACAAATTTATTGTGGAATAATAGCAGGCAAACTAATCAACTACTACTATAAATGGGATCGTTAGTGGGCGCTCCACGCTTGTAACCTTGTGCCTGACTGATGACATTAAGTATCTATGTGTAGAACGTATACTAAAATCGATGACAGTAACGTACAACTGTAAATTACGCATATTCTACAAGTATAGATTGTTTGTAAAAAAAAACTCTATATGATCAGGATAAAATGCGAAATATAAAAATCTAATCGAATCGGATAATTCAAGATGAAGATTTAAATTAGAAAAAAAAATGTATTCATTACGAACCGTTTCACACACCAAAAAAGGAATTTCTTAGAATAAAAATCTCATTTGGAAATGAGTGACATTTTGAATACTATGGGTACCTCACTGGTTTGCTGGTTTGTCTTGAATTCCTTTTGGGCATGTTTACTTTTTTTCGCTTATGATAAGATGAACTATTTCATCTCTGTCATTACATAACCTGCACTTATTATTCCTAGGCGTAATATGAGTTATTGCTGTGATATAATTAAATCTTATTACATTATTTTGTAACTTTTCTCTTCAGGTTTTTCCTTCTAAGCCATGTCTAGGTCATCTCGTATGTAATTTCATTGATTTCTCGCTTGTTTTTGAATCGTATTTACTTTGATCTTTTAGAAATTTTAGCTGCTTTTTTATTGTCACTTTTCTCAGTTCGAAATTAGCAAGAAAGTGATAAACAGCATATGTAGCATTTAGACTTACACGATCACTTATTGTTTATTATTGCCTCTGATATGCACTGTTCCTCAATGTAGTAGGAATAATCCGACTGAGAATGCGATAAAAAAAGCAACTAAAATTTAAAAAGAAGATGAAAGAAAATACAAGTTATTAGCCATCATAACTAATAAGTCTTTATTTAGAAAATGATTAAAACATTTGACATTTAAAATGTTTTTGTGAATAAAGATTCAATATATATATATATATATATATATATATATATATATATAAAATAAACTAAATCGCGAGTCGAAAATCTTCTACTAAATTGACTCCAATTCTGTTGAGCACTTTAGTAATTGTAGCATTGCAGCATTTGCGGAGGGTTTTTGGTTTTCTTTTGACCACTGACTGCGTATCCCTTGATTTTTTTCAAGGGATCGAACGAGGTTAGCCTTTTCTTTCTTTTTGACCCATAATTTTTTTTTTTTCCTGGGCGGTGATTCGAGATACTTTTATCTCTTGTTCCTGGTAGGGTTTTTTTCTGGTACTGTGAATACTGGTAGATATTAGATTAGTAAATATATATATATATATATATATATATATATATATATATATATATATTCAGTATATATATACATATATATGTTAATATTTTTTAAAATATTAACATTTCTAAGCGACTTCCAATATGATACCAGGATTTTAAAGACTTCATCTGTTCACCATCCCTGTCAACACATTATTGGAATCTTTCGTAAGTATTCTTCTTCAAATCATTTCTGCTTTTCTAATAAAGATAATTCCATAGAAATATTAACATTTTTTTAAATCACCAGTTAGAGATTCCCAGAACGTGTTGGCAAGGAATGGGAATATGTAAAGACTGTTTGAAATTGTATCATAAAAATACTCTCATAAGGAAGTAAACGTTTTTAATCACCCTGTATTATTTTCTTCCTTACAGTTTATTTAAACGAAAATCTCTTAAATGAGAAATGTTACAATGAATACACTTGTCGAAAATAGAATTGCTGCACTCTGAAAGATGATGACCTTGTCATACGCGCATGTGGTCTGAGACGTGGAGATACATCCTTTATTTTAGAACCTGTGCAAGTATTGATCTGTGTATGAGATCATTTAAAAGAATTCAGAAAAATTACAAATACTATATTCTAGAGCCAATAGAAATACAAATTCTGAGTGTTACACATTTTTTCCGTATGTGTATTTTCATCAAAGTCAGTTGATATATGAAATAACAGAACACAGAAGTTCTTTTTAATCACACTTGTATCCTAAATTATGAAAAATAAAGTCAAATAATAAATTATTCATATAATTATAGTAACAAACACCAAGAATAACTGAATAACATTACACATTACTTAAAGAATCAGCACGACCTGTGTATAGGTTGAGTTCTCGGGTTAACAGCGTTCCATGATGATATTGATGCTTCTATTTAGAAAAGAGTGAAGAATTCTAATTAGAATTTCATATTTACTTGCTTATATCAATAAACTAGATTATATATATATATATATATATATATATTTGTGTGTGTGTGTGTGTGTGTGTGTATATATATATATATATATATATATATATATATATATATATATATAGATACTTAAATTACGTTCAGCGCGGACGGAGACCTTTCAGAATTCAGTCGCAAATAGGAGTGGAAATCGCTTTATTCGCTAAGAGCAGTTTAGGAGGATTGTTCTGACAGATATCTCGCTATGGTAATATGTTTTTTCTTGGCTACGCTTACCCGCAACTATCTATCTATCTATCTATCTATCTATCTATCTATCTATCTAATATTAGTGACATATACATATACACACTTACGAACACACATACACACACTCATATGCAAACAATAGAATGGGTTAGATAGAGAATGTTACGTTAATTTTTTATTCAATATTTCTTTTTTCTTCATAGGGATTAAAAGATTTTGAGAACTTTTGATGGTCTTTTTTTTCCGGTCAAAGCACTTTTGATATTATCTCGGTAGTGTTAAGATCAAGAATCAGACATGAATTTTTATTGTGTATGGACACATACACACAGGTTTCTCTTTCCATATCCCCCCTCTCTCTTTCTTTCTATCAACCCCCCTCTCTCTCTATATATATATATATATATGTATATATATACGTATGTATGTATGTATGTATGCATATATGTTTTTTTTTTTAATAAAAAACATTTTTTTTATTTCTAAATATTGAAATACTGTTATAATTACTTCGTTGAATTTTTGGTATAATACATACTTGCACCCCCATATATATATATATATATATATATATATATATATATATATATATATATATATATATATATATATATGAGTGTGTGTATGTGTGTATCCTTGTAGATAGATAGATAGATCGATAGATAGATATGTGAAAGGAAGTATGTGTCCGAAGATCTATCTATCTATCTATCTATCTATCTATCTATCTATCTATCTATCTATCTATCTATCTACAAGGATACACATTCACATACTCATATATATATATATATATATATATATATATATGTGTGTGTGTGTGTGTGTGTGTGTGTGTCTGTGTGTGTGTGTGTGTGTCTTCAGATACATATACCTCGCTTCACACATCTATCTATCTATCTATCTATCTATCTATCTATCTATCTGTGCATTTGTACAGGAATACGCACACACAGACACAGACACACAGACACAGACGCGTACATATATATATATACACACATACACACATAGATAGATAGATATATAGATAGTGTATTAGACGGTGATAAAATGGACTACTTTGTC
>OY757925.1:76950814-77323314 GCA_963585895.1 Sepioteuthis lessoniana | reverse complement strand
GGGAGTTATAGATGAAAACGTACTTCCAGAGTGTTCCTTTCAGGTGCACGAAAACTTTCTTTAATGTTTTAAGTCAATTGAATCCGTGGACACGAAGTTGAATGAACGAGATAATCCATTAAAGATTTACTTTACGATCTACATAAGTTTTCTTTCTTTCTTTCTTTCTTTCTTTCTTTCTTTCTTTCTTTCTTTTAAATCGAGAATTTAAATAGAAATTTATAACCACTGAAATTTAGAAAAAGAACGTTATATTATTTATATCATTATGAGGGAACGATAACAAAAAAAAAAATAAAAATGTCGTTTCAGTTCCCTCCCATTTTTTTTTTTTGAAAAATGTTCCGGATTTGCTCTACAACTTAAAAAAAAATCTTTTCTTTTATCTTTTTTTCCTTCTCATTCGGGTTTAGATTTTTCTATATCTTATTCTCTCTTTTTTCTTTCTCCATCCTTCTTTTTTCCTCTTCTTTTTCTTCCTCTTCTAACTATTATTGAATATAATTAACTATCATTAGTTAATTAGTTAATAATAATTAACTATCATTAGTTATTGCTACGAACGGAACGTCACATAGTAAGACGAAATCGAGAACTTGACATTCGGGTATCTCCGCAATTATATTACTTCTCTAATCAACCGAGCCCTAATGAATAGACTGATCTCCGTCGATAGCAAAAGCATTAAACACGATAACCATATACAACGGACAGGCAGCATCAGCTGACGATGTTAAGCAACCAAGCGTTCTGCATGCACTCCAGTCTACTGCTGTTCTCGTTATAGAAACAAGCAGTCGAGCAACGAGCAGAGTTGAGAGAAAGAGAGAGCTAGTAGTCCAAGCAGCAGCTATTGAGGAACAGAAGTAGCAGAGATGTTTGTGTTTTTAAATGACGCTGTACTCGCAAGTTCGGGTCATCATCAAGGCAACATGAAAAAGAAAGAAAGAAAACCAACTATAAAGAAAAAACAAACAAAAATAAGCCCAAAACAAAACACCCTCTTAAAAAAGTCCAGAAAAAAAAAAGTACTCTATGAAGTAAGCTCGTAAAGTAATGAACAATAGCTGCGTACTTTTGTCCGGAGTTATTCACTTTACTGTCCAGTGATATAACTGCCATTTGCCAGACATCATTTTATGAACGGTGGCGATAAAAATAACTCTTCAGGACTTAGAATATGCACACTGTATACATTGCAGATGGGTACGACATTCCCACTTCCAAAAAAAAAGAAATGTCCTGGGTATGAAACTAAACAACATCAAATGGTGAGGCTCCAGTTCTGGAAATCTGGGGAGGGAGGAGTCGCCTCTTCATTGCCATTACTCCAAGGCTGACTCTGACTCGGAGTGGTAGTACGAGTTAGGGTCCCATTATTGGAATTTAACAGATTATGAGCGAAAAAAAACTTTTATGAAAAAAACAACAACACAAAGACTATTAATATGAACGTACAATGAATGTCATTCCCAAGCCTTTTGGTATAAAATAACCCAAGATGGGTTGACATGCCGTTAAAATCAACCAATCAATCATTTTAAATAATTTATGGTACCGGTATCAGGAATAACTTACAATACTATTAGAACTACGATTTTGATTTGTTTATTGACTCTTGTACCTTAAAAACAGTTTTATTTCATCTTTTTTTTTTCTATTTTGATTAAGATGATCACTGAAAATGAAAACGAGATGTACATATACATTTATTTGCAAATAAAGCAATTTCCAGACCCATTTCATCTACACTTATCTACACACGTGAATACATTTGAGTACACACATTTGCACTCACACATAAAAAATACATATCAGACATAAATACTTAATGTTCTTTTCAACTGCGAATCTAAAATATATATCAATCTGTGTATTTACTAAAAATATTGACAATATTTTAGAAATTTACTCTATCTGAGTTCACGCTTTATAAAAAAAAGTCCCATTTCTCTCTCTGTATCTCACTAACATTGTCCTTATGCATCTATGTAAGTACGAACCTGAAAAAAACGCAACACCATAGCGTGGCTTTCATTAGAGTAATACACTTAACAAATAAAGCAATTTGTAGACTAATTTGTTATTGAATGGTATTTTTGAGGGTTCTGCGATTACATTTAATGTTATTTAAAAAATAGATTATCCAAATCCCCGTTATAACGGATATAACTATGACATGTCAATCACAATGGGCGGCTGTTAAAACGAGAACCTAACAGCTGTTAAAACGAGAACCTAACAGCTGTTAAAACGAAAACCCAAGTAGTTTATGGGTCGTCTCGTAAAAACTTTAAGGCTTATACTTATTTTTACGGATAAAAGAAAAATCCGGTTTGAATTCAAATGCATTTGACTTGGTTTGGTTTATTTGTTCGCTTGCATATAAACCTTCGTGGGTTATTTAATACCAAAGCCATCCTTATAGAATGATGGTAGCTGGGGGGGGTGATAAGGGGGTTCACACCATTTCCCAGAGGACTACTCCAAAAGTGAAGGTAATAAAGCGACTGGAGTTCGAACTCGCTTATTATGCCACAGTCCAATACGTTAGCCACTACACCACGGAAATTCACCCAATTACATTTGGAGGAAACTATATCATTGTATATCTTATATATTATTATATATCTTGAAACAATCGTGTAAGAAAGTTTTCAAGTTGAATATAAAATCTTTGATTCCCTCCAACGCCATTTCACTAAGAATAGAGAATTCTCTCTTTCTCTTTCTCTTTCTCTCTCTCTCTCACCCCCCACACACTTTAAATATCTATCGCTCATTTTCTTCTTCTATCTTTCACTGCTTCTTTATCTCTCTCGTTCTCTTTCACACTTTAAATCACTCTCCGTCCTTTCTTCTTCTCCTCTCTTTCTTTGCCCCCTCTCTCTCTCTCTCTCTCTCTCTCTCTCTTTCTCTCTCTATATTCTTGTTTATATTCAGTCAGAAATTGAAGGCCAAAAGTTTTAGCGCGTAGAAACAGAAGAGGAAAAGACCAATTCCTCATTTTATAGACTTAAAAAAAAGTCACATCAGATGTCAATAAAAAAAGAAAGAAAAGAAAAAAGTAAAAAAAAAGAAAGAAAGAAAGATAGATAGAAAAAAAGAAAAAGTAAAGAAAAGTAGAAAGCATAAAGAAAGAAAGAGAGAGAGAGAGAGAGAGAGAGAGAGAGAGAGAGAGAGAGAGTGAATATAAACAGATATGAAGAAAATAAAAAAGAAAGAACGAAAGAAATAAAAAGAGAAAAAGAAAGAAAGAGATAAACATATTAAAGAAAAAAGGACGTGAGAAGAAGAGAAAAAAGAAAAAAATAGAAGATAGAAGAACAAAAGAGAAAAAAGAAGAAAGAAAGAAAGAAAGAAAAAAAGAAAATAAAAACTAAAGAAAGAAAATTGAGTAAGGAAAAAATGAAAGTTAGAAAGAAAGAAAGAAGAAAAGAAAGAAGAACAAAATAAAAGAAAAAAGAAAAAGATGGAAAAGAAAGGAGAAAAAAGAAAAAGAAAAAGAAAAAGAAAAGAAAGAAAAAGTAACAAAAAAAGGAGAAAGAAAGAATAGAAAAAAGAAAGAGCGAAAGAAAGAAAGAAAGAATAAAAGAAAAAGAAGAACGAAATAAAAGAAAGAAAGAAAGAAAAAGATTGAAAAGAAAGGAGAAAAAATAAAAATAAAAATAAAAGAAAGAAAAAAAAAGTACCGAAAAAAGGAGAAAGAAAGAATAGAAAAAGAAAGAGAGAAAGAAAGAAAAAAGAAAAGAGGAAAGAAAGAAAGAAAGAAAGAAAGAAAGAAGAAAAGGAAAAGAAGAACGAAATAAAAGAAAAAAGAAAAAGATTGAAAAGAAAGTAGAAAAAAGAAAAAGAAAAGAAAGAAAAGAAAGCAATGAAAAAAGGAGACAGAAAGAATAGAAAAAAAGAAGAGAAAGAAAGAAAGAAAGAAAGAAAGAAAGTAGGCTGATGTGTACATCTTTATCAGTCTATCAATTCACCCGTGTAACAAATGCTTTTGAAGTTTGGTTCATAATACATGAGAAGTTAACTCACACAGACACACACACGGACACATAACCAAACAGACACACAGACACATCTTCAAACAGACACACAGACACACACTGAAGTGCGCGCAGGTTATATACATTGATTGAAAATAAAACTGCAACGTTTTTTTTTATGCTTCAATCTACTCGAACGTGCAGGTAATATAGCTGGATTAGTGAATGATCACATACAGAGATCAATACCTGCACAGGTTCTAAAATAAGGGGTGAGTCAAAAGTATTCAGACCCTACGTACCACAATCAGAATCGGTATCGTACATTAGGGCCTAGAATTTCATTTTCCATCGGCATATATATATATATATATATATATATAATATATATATATATAATATATATATTATATATTATATTATATATATTATATTATATATTACATTATATATTATATTATATATAATATTATATATTATATATTATATTATATATATTATATTATATATATATATAATCTCATCAGGCGATTGTATTTTTCTCTTCCTCTCGCCAAAAAATTTATGTAACAGACAAACACTATTTCTTTTAGATTATATTCGTCTCTACAGGGTGATATTGAACTCTTTAAAAAAATATTGAAGAAACGTTTTTAAACGTGTTTGTTCAAATACATATTCACGTATATATATATATATATATTTACAAAAATTATTTCGTGAGTCAGGAACTCACCTACTACAGTTTCGCCTTAGCGGCTCATCAGGGGAGTAGTTACCCTGATGAGCCGCTGACTCACGAAATAATTTTTTGTCACTATTTTGCTCTACTTAGTATTGAGCACTTTTTGCACTTGTAGCTTAGCAGCAATTTTTTTTCTTTTGACCAATCGATTGCGTATCTGTTGATTTTTTTCAATGGGTGTGACAAGGTTGGCCTTTTCTTTTTTTTTTTTTTCCAATATATATTTTTCTCCCCTTGACAGTGATTCGTTGTATATTTTTATCTTTGAATTACTGGCGTTTTTTTTTCCCTTACCGTAAGTACTATTATTCAGTAAGTTCTTTAATATATATATATATATATATGGGGAGGGGTGTTTCGGTTTCTTAGTTTTGTGGCATATCAAACTTCGTGGGTTATTTAATGCGAAAGGCATCCTTATAGTGCGGAAGTTGTAGCATTTAACCCATAATTGAAGGTGATAAAGGGTGAACACTTTTCCTGTGGGTATTAATTCGAAAGTGATGGTGACTGGGGTTCGAACTTGCATACTACGATGTCGTAGTTCAGTAAGTCAGCCACTACACCACGTTAACTCCCCCATATATGCATGTCTGAGTGTATATATGCACCCCCCATATATATAGTATTCTTTGGTCCAGTTAAACCGGAGTTGGGAGTAATTCCATCAAGACAAGAAATTATTCAAGAGTGAACATTTAAATATTCCTGGTAAAGAGCTCAATGTAACAATAATACAGAGCAATAAATTCTTTAAGAAAAACAACAAAACCGGTCACATAGGGTTATAAATTTATTTCCATCCTGTTACGCATTTTTGAAATTTCCAAAAACACGAAAAAAAATTGGCAAAAAGAGTTTTTTTTTATCTAAAAGATCTGAAGAAGTCCTGTTAATTTTTTTTCGTGTTTTTGGAAATTTCAAAAATGCGTAACAGTATGGAAATAAATTTATAATCCTATGTGACCGGTTTTGATGTTTTTCTTAAAGTATATATATATATATATATATACGCTCTCTACCTTGGTTGATGAACTGCATCGATCGCACTGTTCAAATTCACCGAATTTTTGAGTAACACACACGCATCTTTTGCTTCAGTGTGTAAATACATATTTCAGTGACTGAATGTTTCTTTTTTTGCTGTCTGTCTATGAACACATACTTTTTCTGTATACTTAGTGACTATGTGCGTTCGGTTATGATTCGTCTACGGATATAATTGAACCGTGATGTTTGCCGTTACATTTATGGAAGTCTCTATCGGAAATTTCTATTTTTAAATGATCGTGATTATTCTTATATATTCGTGTAGACACATGTCAGTTCGCTTCATAATTCAAAAGTTATGTTTCTTGATTCCTGTTCTATTCTCAGGTGTCCGCATTCAGTAAACTTTTACTTGTGATCAAGTATCGTTTATGCACTTATATGGAAATGTAGGCATCTGGGCATATTTAACGGTACACTTCAACACACCCATTTTTGATGTAATACATTTTCAGTTTGTTTTGGAAATTTATTTTGTGAGTTTAATGTCTAAATCGGCTTCCATATACGGTAAATTGACTCGTTTTATTTTTGCTTGTTCAAAGTAACTCCATTAACTGAAGAATTTTGAGTTTTTGACATGTTTTAACACTAAAGCAACAAATTTGTATCTACATTAGAGCGCGTAAGCACATACACACAATCATATATATATATATATATATATATATATATATATATATGAAGAAAATAGGAAAACTAGGTTATCCAAAAGAGATGAATTTCTGATGATTTATCATCTTTCAATCTCCTAGAAGTTCTTCACATGATAAATCATAATAGATTCATTATTTTTGCGGGATTACATTGTTTTTCTATTTTTTTCATACTGTCGGATTCATTTACTTATTTACTCATATATATATATATATATATATATATATATATATATATCCACACACATGAATATATATATATATACATATATATATATATATATATATATACACACGAACACATATATATATATATTTATTTACACTCATATGTTTATTATGCACACACACACACACACACACACACACACACACATATATATATATATATAATATATATATATGAGATATGTATATCTAATTCCATGGAATTTAGTATATATCTAATATATATTTATTTATTTTTTTATTATTATTATTATTATTATTATTATTATTATTATTATTATTATATAATAGCTCTATCCTAGATATTGAGCACTCTCCACATTATATTGCACTTGGTTCAACATAAACCCACAAAGTGATTTAGTGACAACCAACACAGTTATAATATATATATATATATATATATATATATATATATATATATATATATATATATATATATATATATATGTATATCAACTATTTGCAAAAGTTTCCAGTTAAATTCGATTTTATGCTCTAGTTGGAGATTGACTGATAGGCTATTCTAAACGGCATGTTAACCCGTCTGGGAGTATTTCATACCAAGAGGAAATTACGTTCTTTAAACATTCAAAGTTACGTCTTTGTTTTGTATATTAATTTCTTAACAGTTTTTTTTGTTGCATACGCTCCGGCCGAATAGTCATTATTTTTAAACAGATCTATTTGACCCATAAAAGGGACCCCAACAGGTACTACCAATCAGGGTCAGTCGATCTGGGAGTAATGGAAATGAAATGAATCTACATACTCCTCAAATAACCTGAACTGGAACATCCCAATCAGATGCAGTTTAGTATTATTATCAGGGCACCCCCCTTTTTAAGGAGGTGTGGCTTACCTTTATGTTGCAGATAAATTGAGTTTATTATAAAAACCTGCTGACATCCAGACCTAGTTCATTGAGAATCTTTTCAGACACGTAATGAATAAATACATCGATAAAATACCGGACACAATGGAAGAGAGATCAAACGTAAAGATTAATTTGATGGAATCTTTTTTTTTTAAAAATTTTTTAAATTCTTTATACATGTCAAGCCGTTACGCTCTTTACGAGCTTCATCAGATAATGATTCATTGGGATTTTTGAAAAAAAATTATTAAAACAATATTTCATCTCTCTCTCTCCCCCATCTCTCTCTCTCTCTCTCTCACACACACACACATTCATATATATATATATATATATATATATATATATATATATATATAATTACTATTAGAATTTAACGTTAAAAGACTTTTCAAATGGTTAAATATAATGCACCATGCACAAACATGTAGAACAATATCACAATATTTTGAACTGTAAAATTGCTTAAAAATAACTCACGACTCACTATGCCGATCCTCAGGTGAGAAAATATTGGCTGGCACGCACGCACGCACACGTACACACACACACACACACACACACACAAACACACACACATACATACATATATATATTTATATATATAGTGATAAAGAAAGTGATTAAATTTGAAAATAAATAGAAATAAATATTTTTTCGTTATTATGATACAGTTTTATAGATCAATAGGTGTATATATATATATATATATATATATATATATATATATATATATATATATATATATATATATATATATATAATCAAAAAAATATTCAAAGGTTGTATTTACTTATTTATGATAGTATGTTCGTATAACGTTACGGTTTTTTTGGTAAACCATCAACTGGGCAATGTTAGCATGAAATGTTATAATAATTTCTTAAAATACCTATTCTTTACGTTCTTTTATCTTTAATAATAATATATTTCAAAATGTATGTGACGTAATTAGTAAGCGAAATCTTACTTTTTAAGATGTTATTTTATTTTATCTTATTTACCTATCTATTAAGAAAGAATATCATGTTTGCAATAGATTTAAACAGTTGAAACCCTTATAATGAAGAATTTTAAAAATCTAAAGAATAACCTTTGATAATTAAAAAAAAAAAAATTATCATTATTATTATTCTTTATTTTTATATTAGATAAAATAATCAATTTTTTTGCTCTTAGCAATGAAAATCTTGTTTAGAATATATTTTCTCTGAAAAATCATCTCAAAACTATTAAAAGTAAGTATAAAAAATTATTTAGATAAACTATTTAGAACTAATTCAACTAAAATACCTATAAAGTTGATAAAACAAACGAACAAACTAGCTTCCATTTAAGAGTACTATAAATAGAAGTAATGTTTGATTCCACCATTTTTTTGTGTTGTTTATTACACATATTAATTACCATTTTAGATTCTTTAAGATTAAAAGTGTTTGGTTTCTAAATCATATTTTACTAAAGCGCTTATTCCCTACTCGATTTTAAAATCTTTGATGTATTCATAAATGTCTTTTAATCGATTATGAAGTCTCACCTATATAGTTTTTATCACACCCCATACTTAGGATTGTAAATTAGCCATCTTCAGATATGATATAATTCTTGTTTTTTTTTTTTTTTATTAATGATGTTCCTAATTGTTTTAAAAAAGTTTGTAACAGCTTGAATAACTAAGTTCTTTAGATTTTTTCGATGATCGGTGTACCTAAATTATTGGTTTAAAATGATATATCTATGTTGTGGATTATTACTGGAAAAATTGTTATAGGAATTTGTTGGGATAACTTTTTCGTTTAAGGGTTTGAAAAGCTTGTATTTTAGTACGTTATATTAAAAATTTGGGCAATGAAATTTCGCAAGGGAATTTTCTATTTTATCAAGTGCGTCTTTTAGAAATATATAAATATATATTTAGAAAAATAAAGAAAATTCTAAGATCTAAGGTATCATTTTATAATTCGAATAAAAATATATATAGTCATTTTGAAGTAGAATATTATTAACGAAAATAGAACGCTTAGATTTTTCTCATTTTTTCGTTTAATTTTTTATTTGAAAATATTTTCGGATGAGGCATCATAACATTGCATACAAACTTTGCCCTGAAGATGGTTTAACATAAAAAAACAAAAAAACAACTGAAATGCAAACTTAGCGAATTATCATTTATAAATAAATACATCCTCTGAATATTTTTTTTTTTCATATTTCTATATTTACATATCGTGGGATTGATTTACATTTCCCACTGTCTCATATATATATATATATATATACGTAACACTTTGAAGAGATTGAGCAATTTGTTCATTTTTCCAGTTATTCCGTATGCCGTGTGTCTTGCCGATCATTTTCAACATTTCTTGAAATCAATTTACCAGGAAATGATAAGTCTCCCATTTTCTATCATTTCTCTCTCTAGGGAAGCCATTTCGTGTCTTTCAGTTCCCCGAAACTTTAGGCATCACTATCTTTCTTTCTTTCTTTCTTTCTTTCTTTCTTTGCACACTCGCACACACGTACACACACGCACAAATACGCACACACACCTATATATATATATATATATATATATATAAGTAAAGAGATGGATAAGTGTTTGCATTTGTATGTTTTTCAGTTCATCGATCCTCCTGCCATTTCTTTCTTTCTTTGTACATATATATGCACATGTACATGAATACTTATGTGCACACACACACGCACACACACACACACACACACACACACACACACACACACACACACACACACATCTATATACGTCAATATATTTACTATACACACTCATCTCTCTCTCTCTCTCTCTCTATATATATATATATATATTAGATAGATGTTTGTGCTTCTATATCTTTCAGTTCCCCGACGTCTTAGTGATTACTTTTATTTTTTATTTCTTTGTTTTATCGTTATTTGTTTCTTCGTTTCTTCATATGCACACATTTATGCATGTTTTTTTTAAGTATATATATATATATATATATATATATATATATATATATATATATATATATATATATCCCGGCTTCGAGCGTCCTGCATGTCTAGCCACACTGAAGAGTTCTGATAGAACGAAACAGTCTGTCTGTGGATGACTATATATATATATATATATATATATATATATATATATATATATATATATGTGTGTGTGTGTGTGTGTGTGTTAGTGTTATTGGAGTTATGAATATATATATAAATTTATATATATATATATATATGTATTTATATTTATAACTCCAACAACAACAACACACACACACACACACACGCACACACACACACACACACACACACACACACACACACACACACACATATATATATATATATATATATATATATATATATATATATATATATATGCATGTATTTTTGTTGTTTATGCTTTTGGTGTGACCTCTCGTGTGTGGGTTTATTGTGTGTCAATAGAAACCATATTTCTAAATGTCTGTATATTATTGTCATTTTTAAACAAGAAAGCTTAACAAAAAATTGTATGTCGTTTGCCCTTTTAACTGACAGATAATTTACAACGTGTGAGAAATTATCTCAAGTTTTGCAACTTAACGAAATATGTATGTATATCTATTCATAACCACGAAACTTGTAACCGAAGATTTAGATTTTATACGTACATTTTAACGATAAATCTTTTTACTAAAATACTTCGCCTCGACACTACCTACTTTAATAAACATTTTAATTCCTTTTCTTTTTTACCCTAGGTTTGATCAATAACGACTGTTGCCGCTAGGGGGTCAAATTTAACAACCTCAGCCACAGCTATCCCCAGCAGCGATTATGCTTTTTGGCGCGTGAATGATTAAGCCGGCACGGGCACTTTACTCGTAAGTGCATATGTTCGCATACACGCGTGCACATATGCACTTAGATGCAGATGCAGATGTTGATGCAGAAACTCTGATGCTTGCGTACAAACTTGAAAACATCCACATTCGTGCACACACGCAGCATGGTTTGTGATAGCCTTAAACTGTATAATTAATTGGAGGTACCAGTGGTGTGATGGTTATCGTCGTAGAAAATGGACACGGCGACACGGGTTCAAATCTTGGACGAGGCTGATTGCATTTCGTATAGTACTAATACCCTTGGGAAAGGTATGAATCCAATTATTCTCCCTCCAGCTATGGGTAAATAGTAGGACAGACTAGATTCTTCAGCCTTGGTGAGGCAACTAGTCTTGGAGAAGGAAAACTCTGAATTCAAACCTGTTAAACTCCACTTAAAAACTGACCTTGTGTCATATCCTGCCTGAGTGGAGGGGTTGGGTAAATATGCTTAAACTGTATGCTTAAACTGTATTTTAAAAAAATTGAAATACAGAAAATCGACCTCTGACGAAAATTTAACCAATTTATATTTTTTAAAGTAAGAAGTGAAAGTAAATAATTATTTTTGTCTAAATATTAACTGTCAAGATGGTCACTTATATTAAATACTGTTGGAGAACATAATTTTAATAGTTTATGCCTTTGAGTTTAAATCTAATTTACTCGATGCCCTGTAATCTCGATAGAGTAAAAATATAATGTAACAGCTATTAGTGATTATATTTGTGCTTCTGCTTAGAGAAATGAACTGATTGATGAGATAGATAGATAGATAGATAGATAGATAGATAGATAGATAGATGGACTGATAAGTATATGAGAGCTTAGATTCAGATAGAGAAATATATAGATGGATAGGTAGATGAGACGTTTGATAAATAGATAAATACATGAGATAGATAGATAGATAGATAGATAGATAGATAGATAGATAGATGAGAGTTCAGATTCAGATAGATGGATATATAAATGGAGAGGTAGAATAGACGTCAGATAAATAGATTTATAGATGACAGGATAGATAGATAGATGGATAAGACCAAAGATAGAAGGCTATATGTATATGAAAGCTCAGATTCAGATAGATAGATATATAGATGGACAGTTAGATGAGACATCAGATAGAAATAAATAAATAAATAAAGATAGATAGATAGATAGACAGATAGATAGATAGATTGATAAGACCTTACATGGATTGATAAGTACATGAGAGCTCAGAATCAGATAGATAGATATATAGACGGATAGGTGGATGAGATAGATAGATAGATAGATAGATAGATATATGAGAGCTCAGGTTCAGATAGATAGATATATTGATGATTAGACAGATGAGATGTCTGATAAATAAATAGACACATGAGGGGTTAGTAGATAGATAGATAAATAAGAGCTCAGATAGATAGATAGATAGATAGATAGATAGATAGATAGATAGATAGATAGATAGATAGATGAGAGCTCAGATAAAGATATACAGATATATAGATGCATATATAGATAAGACATCAAATAAAAATATAGATACATGAAGAGATAGATAGATAGATAGATAGATAGATAGATAGATAGATTGAGCAGAGCTTATATACATATAGATAGATAAATAAATGGACTGGTAGATGAAACGTCCGATAGATTCATGTGGGGATAGATAGATAGATAGATAGATAGATGAGACCTCAGATACAAATAGATACATGGATGGATTGATAGATGAGACGTCAGATTGATAGATAGATGGATAGAAGCTCAGATAGCGATAGACAAATACGTATATAGATGCATAGATAGATGAGACTTCAAATAAAGATTTAAATATATGAGGATATATATATATATATATATATATATAGATAGATAGATAGATAGATAGATAGATGAGGGCTCAGAGATAGATAAGCAGATAGATTGACGAAACCTCTGAGATAGATAGATAGATAGATAGATAGATTAGAGGACTGAGATAGATAGATAGATAGATAGATTGGAGGACTGAGATAGATAGATAGATAGATAGATTAGAGGACTGAGATAGATAGATAGATAGATAGATAGATAGATAGATGAGACATCAGATAGATAAGAGCTTAGATATGGACAAATGTATAGATAGATGAGACATCAGATAAATTGATAGATACATTTGAAGATAGATAGATGAATGAGAGCTCATAGATAGATAGATAGATAGATAGATAGATAGATGTGAGCTCAGATATAGATAGATAGATAGATAGATAGATGAGAGCTCAGATACAGGTGGATAGACAGAGAGAAAGATAGATAAATAGAGAGATGAGACAAGATAGATAGATAGATATATAGATAGATATGGTTAAACTGAGATAGAAAGATATGAACAGACTGTGATAGATAGATAGATAGATAGATAGATAGATAGATAGATAGATTTAAACTATAGACAGAGATAAACAGAATGAGATAGATAGATAGATAGATATGGTTAAACTGTGATAGAAAGATATGAACAGACTGTGATAGATAGATAGATAGATAGATAGATTTAAACTATAGAGAGAGATAAACAGAATGAGATAGATAGATAGATAGATAGATGTGAGCTCAGAGATAGATAGATAGATAGATAGATAGATGAGAACTCAGATACGGGCGGATAGACAGAGAGAAAGATAGATAAATAGAGAGACGAGACATGATAGATAGATAGATAGATATGAGCTCAGATATAGATAGATCGACAGACAGACAGACAGACAGACAGACAGATAGATAGATAGATGAGAACTCAGATACAGGTGGATAGACAGAGAGAAAGATAGATAAATAGAGAGACGAGACAAGATAGATAGATAGATGTGAGCTCAGAGATAGATAGATCGACAGATAGACAGACAGATAGATAGATAGATAGATAGATGAGAACTCAGATACAGGTGGATAGACGGAGAGAAAGATAGATAAATAGAGAGACGAGACATGATAGATAGATAAATAGATAGACAGATGTGAGCTCAGATACAGATAAATAGATAGATAAGATTCTTTTTTATGTTCTTTAATTCTGTTGTCGATTTTGTTCTTTTTATCTCTTTCCTTTTTTAACCTCTCCTTTCCTTTTACGGATGGTCGATAAATATTCTCTTCTCTCTTCCGTACTTTTTCATGAATATCAACGAACGAGCCAATACAATTTTTGTGTCGCAGATCAGAAAACTCTGATAAAAGAACTTTAAATTTCATTAAAAATGAAAAAAAAATTGACGCATTCTCCAGAAAATAATTTTCTTACAAATAAATAATCTCAAATACGAGGTTAAAATAGTAAGTTATCAATTTATATATGACAATCAATTGACTATCAATCAATCTATTTATTTACGATGCTGCAGTAGTAATTCTATTTCCTAACGCGGGATTATTCGCTGAATCTTGCTTAGAATATTCTCTTGCAGCGGAATATATTCAAATCATTTAATCATAAGATTATGAAAGACTTATAGATGGAAGCATACACATCCATATGCGAACGCAAACACAAGCTCTCTCTCTCTCTCTCTCTCTCTTTCACACACACACACACGCTAGTAAATATGTATATAAACATGTGTGTTTGGGGAGCTATATTTTTTATACTGATAAAGTTTAATAAATCACTACAGACAGGAATTCGTTTTTTTTATTGTTGTCTTTTTCTTCTCTGTTGTCATTGAATAGTTGATGATTTGAAAATAGAAAAAAAATCTTCTCTAAACAGCAGAGTGAACATTTTCGAATTCTCCATTCCACTGGACCCCATTCACTTGGTGAGAAGAAATTAATTAAGAAACTCAAAGAAAATATTTATTGTCTGCAACTTATGATAATACTATATATATATATATATATATACATATTTCAATTTCATAAATAAAAAAGTTGATTTCCTTCAAAACCAAAGAAACGAGGATTTTGTTTCTTCTAAAAAGAAATAATACAAATAAAGCGAATATTATTAATATATCATTTCTAACTATAGTATAAAGTACTGAATCTTTTAAACCAAATATATAAATACTTAGGAGTCCAAAATATAAGTACACTCCTCATATATAAATATATATATATATATATATATATACTCCCTGCAGTGGGTTGAGCACTCGAGTGAGGAATTGCTGGCTACCACATACGCATAAATGCAAAGCTATTCTCATTAATTGAGCCCTCCGGTAGCCGAAAGCGTATTTGTGAATATATGCCTAAAAAATTCCCTCGTTTACGCTGAGAATGCCGATAATTCTGGAGTAAGATATCCGCCTGACGTAAATTCAACCAGGCTTCTGTCCCAGCTTGAAGCCTCACGCGTGTCTGAAAAGTTTTGATATAACGAAACAGTCTGTCTCTAGCTAACAATATATATATATATATATATATATATATATATATATATATATATATATATATATATATATATATATATATAACATTAAGATGTGTTGACGCAACAGATACCTTTAACTATCTCATTAACGGCCATTGCTCTTCCTAAGTCCTGTAGACGGCAATCAGTATCCGTACAGAGATAATGAATGTAAGGTTTTACTAGTCGGTCAACATTGGTGTGTCCATGGATAGGGATTCCTAAGGAGGAGGTAACTGACCTGATCCTCCTTAAACATACATAATCTTTTAGAATGATATTTAGGACACTACAATAAAGATGAGACATTCTAAAATTCCATATGTAATTGATAGAATATTTTTCAAGAAATAATAAACGAAGTCTAGCAAAAAAAAAAAAAAAAGAAAAAAAAAAGAAAAAAGAAAAGTCTACTATCCTTGGAGCAGTCTGTTTTGGAGCTGAAAATGGTTTTTAAATATCACAAAATTCTTTCATTGAAATTATTACAGATTATATAGAGCCACAAAGTTTGAGCGGACTTAAACAGATTTGAAATCAGTTTTTTCTTCTTCTCCAAGACCAGTACCCATATCAAAGTTAAAGGTCCAATATGTTCTTGTATTTTTCCGTAGCTCGACGGAGAACATGCCGATTCATAACCTTCCCTATTGAATTAGTGCTAAGTGAAATGCAAATAGCCCGGTTAAGGGTTTGAACTCGGGTTATCGTGTCCGTTTACTTCGACGGTAACCATACACGACGAGACACTCTTCCTGCTCGTATTGGGTGGTTGGGTAAATCTATACGCAAACACGCATGCATTTATATATATACATATATATATATTTACTAACCCCTCTGCTCTGGCAGGATATGACACAAGGTCAATTTTAAAGCGAAGTTTAACAGGTTTGGATTCAGAGTTTTCCTTCTCCTAGACTAGTTGCCTCACCAATGCTAAAGAACCTAGTCTGCCCTACTATTTCCCCATAGCTGGAGGGAGAATAATTGGATTCATAGGTTTCCCAAGTGTATTATATATATATATATATATATAGGGAGGTCCACGAAGTTGTATTTTTTAAATTTGTTTAATTTGTTTTTAGATACGTGTTATATATGTGTTTGTTTCCAGCTTGTTGGTTCCTAGTGAAACCCAAAAACACTCAAACGGGCACGCGCATGCGCTTGCGCTTGCGCGCACACACACACACACACACACACATAAATACTTACAACGATTAACATATCGAATATCAAAGAGGGGTAAAGCAGATTAAAGTAAACACATTATAAGAGAAAGGAAGAATAAACCCGCCCAAACCAACTGATAATCATTTAAACGGGAAACAAGAGTAAGTTCAAGTATCATTGTGTAGCCCATTAACAAGGCCTTGTGTCACATATGTTCTCTGAAAAAAGCAACAAGCTGGAAACATATACGTATACAAGAACAAAATAAGAAAATTCAAAAAATACAAATCTCTTCGTGCCCCTTCCTATTCAGAAATATTTTTATTCTTTTTTTGGACCTACAACAAACATTTATATATATATATATATATATATAATGAAAAGCTTGTGAACAATCGTTTTAAAACGTTTTGTAAATCAAAAAGTTCCTTAAATGTAGGACAACTGAATCACTTAAAATGCAAAATAAAGCAAAAATCTCAGCTTTTTATTCTGGTCTCATTAATAGAATTTTCATGTATCAACTATGAAATAAAGGATACAATCATATATATATATATATATAAATTTAAGTTTTGTGAATGATAACATTCAAACAGTTGCACCAGGCTTCTAAATGTCCTAATAGATTAATTTATATACATTAAAACCTATATATATATAGTTGCACAAGGACTTAATATATATATATATATATATATATATATATATATATATATATATATATATATATATATATATTAACCCAGTGAGTTATCGGTAGACAACAGGATATTTGTAATCCAGCTCATGACCCCGGATGTATAACTGTAATTTGCATGTCAGACTGATCAGAAGAAAGAGATCAGTGAGATCCATGACGTCACTGCAGACCCCGCGGTGACATTGAAAACCACTTGTGATGAGGACGAGGGCCTTTTCATCTATTCAATCTGCCGACAAGACCACGAACAAAAAAGCTCATGTTCTACAACAGCTCAAATGCTGAAACTAAGATACAGTTCCAAGATATCTTAACCGGGGTGGAGCTTCGAGAAAAAAAAATTGAATAGATAAAAGAAGCCAAAAACGATCACTATAAAGTGATAAACACGCTGTCTCTGTCTCTCCCAGACCTCGGAATCGAAAGAAAGATTATCGTAACTCTTAACAAGGCTGCTCTTTTCTGCTATTTACTCTCTCAAAGATGATCATAGTCAATGTTTTCGTTCTCTGATGAGGAATATGCACATTCGCCTCGTGGACGCTGACTAAGCATATGGAGAAAAAGCTTGACGGCAATTACAAAATAATTCTACAAGTTGTATTAAAAAAAAACATCCTGGAAATAACATCTCACAAAACAGCAGCAGTGCGGTTACCGACTACTTATCTCGAAAACCATCCAAATTAGACGAACCAGAAATGCAGGACACTGCTGGAGAAGTAAGGACGAATTCATAAGCGATATACTCTGGTGGGCCCTCTTCACACGAAAGAGCAAGTGTTGAGCGACCAGTTAGAACCTATCTGCAACAGCTCTGTACTGATACTGGATGTAGCCTGGAGGACATGTCTGGACCGATGGACCATAGAGGCGAGTGGCTAGAAAGGGTCGAGGAAATCTGTGCCAGCGACACGACATGAAGATGATATATATATATATATATATATATATATATGTGTGTGTGTGTGTGTGTGTGAGCTCAAGTAAACTAATCGCTTTGAGAAAAGTAGGTAGATGTGAACTACAAAAGTATGCCACGTGCGGTTTTGAAGAAACCAGTAGCAGCATGGAACAAAACAGCAGCTGTACGGCCACTTGCCACCCATCTCACAAACTGCTAGTGAAGTAAGGACGAACTCATTAGCAATGTTCTCCTATGGACCTCTACGTATACAAAAAACAGTGTTGGCTTGCCTGCAAAGACTTAGATGCATCAGCTCTGTGAGGACATCGGTTGCAGTCTGGAAGACCTTCCTGGAACGATGGATCTATCATCCATCGCTCCAGGTCGGATGAGGAGAGAGCGTCAAAGGGATGCGTGCTATTTGCACGAATTGATGATGATGATTTAGATTATTAGAAAATTTTTTGCATTCATCCATATTTTTTTCTAAAAGCGATTTTCGTGTTTATGCAGATTTTCACTGCTAATACTTGATTTTGTTTGTTTTTTTTAGGTATAAAATTAATTTTTTTCTTCGTATAGTATTATTATGAACACCGAGCAAGATCTATCTAAATCAGAATTTTTAGTCATGAACATATGTAAAAAAAAAAATTTTTGATTTATATAAAAAATAATTATTCTTGATATTTTGAGTCCAACCAAAGTCAAGGATAAATGAGAGACTTCTTATTGTTTCGAAGTAAATAGACTTGAGAGAATAACTCTCTGGACCGAGCCTGAAAAACCTAACTTCCGGAACTGCCATATATATATATATATATATATATATATATATATAAGTGGAGCGTTGGCACAGAGTCAACGGTGCTTGCCAATTGTCAGTTTCTCGCCAATACGTTCATCAGGCTATGATGAATTCATAGACGAGAGACTGACATTTGCCAGACACTGCTAACTTTATATCAACGCTATCCCAACTTATATTTATATATATAAACACACACACACACACAAACACATATATATATATCATCATCATCATCATCATATCGTGCTGGCAGCACGGATATCCCTGACCCTCTCTCGCCACTCCTCCCTATCGTTCATCGCCCTAGGCAGGTCTTCAGGACAACAACCTGTATCCTCACATAGCTGCTGAATGTACGTTCGTGCTGGTCGTCCTGCTTTTGCGCGGCCATGTGTGGGGATCCATAAGAGTACATCTCTTATGAGTTCATCTCTGCTTCTCCAGCAATGTCCTGCATGTCTGGTTCGCCTAACTTGAATAGTTTTCGTGATAGGGGGCAGGTGGCCGTACAGTTGGTGTCTTGTTCAGGATTGCACGTAGCATTCTTGTGTAATTGCCATCTAGTTTCTTCTCCAGCCGTTTTGTTAGCGACCATGTAGTGCATCCATATAGCAGTATCGATGTGACCGCTGCCTGGAAGAAACTGCGTTTCATTTTATCGGTTAGGTCTGATTTCCATATAATCGATAGCCTATTGATAGCTGTCCATGCTTTCTTTAACCTCGTTTCGATATATGTATATATATATTAACATGAATATATAAGCTCTGTCAATGATATTGAACACTCTTTATTTAGAAATATAGCAAACTCATCATCATCATCATCATGTCGTGCGGCTAGCAAAGATATCCCTGACCCTCTCTCTCCACGTCTCCCTATCATTCATCGCCTCTGGCAGGTCTTCAGGGTTACATCCCGTATCATCACATAGCTGCTGTATGTATGTTCGAGCTGGTCGTCCTGCTTTTGATTGACCATATGCGGGGGTCCACAGGAGTACATCACTTACGAGCCCGTCCTTGCTTCTCCAGCAGTGTCCGGCATGTCTGGTTCGTCTAGCTTGGATAGTTTTCGTAATAGGTGGTAGGTGACCGTATAGTTGGCGCCTTGTGGGGTGTTGCTGCCAGGACTTATTCTATATTGCTCTTAACATTCTTGTATAATTGCCGTCTAGCTTCTTCTCCAACCGTTTAGTCATCGTCCAAGTAGTGCATCCATATCGCAGTATCGACACGACCGCAGCTTGGAAGAAACTGTGTTTCATTTTATCGGTCAGGTTTGATTTCCATATGATCGAAAGCCTATCGATAGCTGTCCATGCCTTCGTTAGCCGTGTGTCGATGTCTTTTTCGGTTGATGAGACGCTGCTTCCTAGGTAGGTGAATTTGTCAACCCGTTTCAGAGCGGTTCCGTCTAGTGTGGAGATGTCACCTTTCTGATTAAAGCACATAAATTCAGTTTTGTGTGCATTAACATGGAGTCCAATGTCTGCAGTTGCTCGTTCCAAACTATGCAGTAGTGTTTCGGCTTGGTTGGGTGTATTGGCCAGTAGCTCTATGTCATCGGCGTAGTCGGCGTCGGTAATTGTTTTTGCGAGGTACCTTCTGCTTCTTTTCTTTATCAGCACGAAGCCGTTTTCCCTAATGTTATCGATCGATGTCTTAAGTACGTAATCTAGACAGATGATAAAGTGGTATGGGGCTAGCGTGTCCCCTTGTAGTACTCCTGCTACAATGTCGAAGTATTCTGTGTCTCCCTCCGGTGAACGCACTTTCACTTTGGTGTTTCTGTAGAGAATCGTTATTGCTGCAACGGTTTCTTCTGGTAGGCCGTATGCTAGTAGGATTTGTTCCATTTTCCATCTGTGAATGGAATCGAAGGCCTTGGTTAAATCGACAAATAGTAATATTGTCGGTAGGTTTTTTGTCCTCACGCCTTGTAGGATTCTACGGATAGTCAATATTAGAGAGGTTGTGGACCTGTTTCTTCTGAAGCCATTTTGGTTTTTCCTCAGGATTTTGTCGATTTGGGGTACTATGCAGTTTCGTGGGAGGTCATTGTAGATTTTGGCTGCTATTGATGTAAGTGTTATACCTCGATAGTTCTTGGCTAATCCCAGGTCACCCTTTTTAGGGAAGGGGAGGATGCATCCCTTCGTCTATCTGTCTATCGGATTTTGGTTATAGACTGCGTTGCAGTGTCGGAGCAGTATGTCGTCGAATTGTCTAGTCTTCCACACTTCTGGGGGAATCTCGTCAAGCCCTGCAGCTTTCCTATTTTTAATTTTTCTAAGAACCGAGTCGAGTTCTTCTTTGGTGAACGGCCCTAGTTTAATGTCCAATTGCTTACTGATAATTCTGGTGATTGGTTCCTGCGTAACGTTCGGAGGGTTAGCTAGTAGGTTTTCAAAATGCTGTTTCCACAGTTTTATTCTTTCTTGTTGGTTTTCCGCTTTCAGTTTTGCTTTGGCTGTGCTTTTCCTTCTACTCACTTCGTTTATTGTTTGCCTGGCTATCCTAGATTGTCTATCTTCCACTGAGTCTCTAATCTTATCTATCTTATTTTGTATGAATTCCGTTCGTTCTTTTAGATATATGCCTGCTAATTGATATTGTGCCTTTTTTAGTATCCGGGCATTTGCAATTGTTGGGTTCTTCCGATAGCTTTTGGAGGCAGTTTTCACAAGTGCACGTTTTTCTCTAACCTCTTCCGTTTCCCATTGGGGCTCTATATTTCGTTCTAGGTTTTGTTGGAATACACTTCGATGCCGCCTCGAGGTGTGCGTTAACAAAATTCTCATATTCGTCGTTTGGGGTATCTTGTAGTGTCTCGAATCTGTTTCTTAATTCTAATACATATCTTTGTTGTTAAAGAGGGCCCAGTTATAGTGTTTTGTGGTCGCTAAGAAATGGAAAAATAGCGCGATGAATTGTGAGGCATACTCCTCTTTCGAGGGTGTGTCATCCGATCACCGAATAGTCACGGCAAAAATACGACTAAGCCTACGAAGAAACGCCACACGAATAGCAAACTACATGAACAATATATATATATATATATATATATATATATATGTGTGTGTGTGTGTCGTTATAAAAACGTTTTGTTCTAAAACTAGTAAAGTGCTACAAAACAGGCCAGAAGAGCGCGATAAAAACTAAAATAAATATTTACCCCATCCCTCTTTATGTCATTGCATTAAAATTAACTGCCTTGCATGGGGAATAACGTCGGGAGAAGAAAGTAGAATTGTTATGATTATTATTTGTAGTAACCAAGTAGATGGTCTTTCACAGGTTACAGCAAGTCTCCTCAAGTTTTTAGGACTCTGCTCAGTATTCTGGCTTGTATCAACAATACTGTAGTTTGGGTGGTCTTGGCTCGTCCTCCGGTTTCCAACATACCCAGCCCCCATTAAAGAGTCTTTGGTGACGGAAATTTACTAAGCTTTTTGCTTAGATATGGCACAGGGCCATATGAAAGGGGCACCTAATGAGACTCGAACTCACTCGTGTAGGTTTGCTAGTCGAGCTTGCTAACCATTACACCACCAGAGGCGCCTAAAGAGTCTTTGGTGACGGTTCTAAGCGCATCACTTATAATTAGAAACAAAGTCGCCCTCATTTTCAATAAATTTTTAGGCCCAAATATTTTCGTTTTCTTTGATTTTCATTTTGTGGTCCGTTGGGACGGCAAGTTCACTATTTCTATAATTATCATTACTCTTTGGAGAATTTTTCACTCAAGAGTTAGTTGGTTGTTTCTCTCTGGAGTTTGAAGGACAGTAAATTTCCTCAAGTCTCCAGAACTTTTTTCAGTATTTTGGCCGATCTTAATAATGCTGTTGTTTGGATAGTCGCTACTTGTCCTCTTATATCTAAATCTTCAAGTCCCTATACTAATCATTAGGGGATCGTTCCAAGTGCACCAACAACAATTGGTATCACTGTTACATTTGTTATCACCCTCACTTTCATATTCCATAGTGTTTTTCAGTTCTCTGGCCAGGTCAAGGTACTTATCCCTCTCTTCGTCTTTTTATTTTCACTCTGTGGTCAGCCGTGACGGCAAAGTCCTCTATTTGGTAGTTTGTTTTTTTTTAGTGGCCGTCACAGGGTCTTGTTGTCTGGCTGAGATTAGATTATCTCACAATCCCAGAGAACTTTGTGCATTTCATTTTTCTGGACAGATTCTGGATTCTGGATATAGCAATTTTTTTCGTTCGGTCAAATTTAAATTTTTTTAATAACTCCCTGTGGCTCACCTTCTTCTCCCAGTTGTGTCTATTCTTAAACTCTTTTTGCGCTATTTTACTACATTAGCTTATAATATGATTGATCGTTTCGTCATCACATGACTTACATTTACTATTTTGTTGTGCTTTGTCTGTTTTTGCTTTAACATTGTTTCTCCTTATGCTGTTGTTTTGTGCTGCCAACAGAAGAGATTCAGTTTCTTTTTTAAGGTTTCCCTTTCTTAGCCATGTCCTAGTCTTCTTCACTTGTTTGTCGCCGGAATTGTCCATACAGTTGTTTTTATTCGCATGTTTGTTTTCTAGTTATTATTTTGTTAATCCTTTGTTGTCAGTATTGTTTCTGGTCGCTGTAATCAGTCTTTCTTTGCTCTTTTTTTTAATCGTCTTATATTCTTGATACATATACCTTGGCTATATCATCTCTAGGATGATATGTATTGTCATTAGTTTCCTTGTTCTCTGGTCTTTTTGTTGAAGTTCTTCTCAAGTCTACTTTAATAATGGTCCTGAGTATCTTACGAGGGGAACAGCTCGGGTGTTTATCCCTTTGATAAAGTTTCTGTTACATAGTTTGCTTTCGAGTAGTTTTTTTCGTTCTCCTGAGGTATTCTTTTTTTCTTTTTCTTTCATCTTTTAGGTGTATTTTAGATTGGAGTAGTCTTTCCTTTGTTTACATTCCGGTATGTTTATTTCTTGTAGGCATCTTTTTATTTCGATAGCCAGTCTGTCATGGATGGGAGTGGATTTTTTAAACTAGTATCCATGTATGCCACCATGACTCGGCGTTTTTCAATCTGGTACTTTTTTGAGTGTTTCTCTGAGTGAATCGAGGTGTATTTTCCCCTTAAGACTTTTTTTCGAGTCCTTATAACCCTTTTTCCTGTTGTTTATCCATTCAGCTTTTCTGTTAAGTTCTCTTAATTCCCTTATTTTGTTTCGAAATTGTTCTGTTTCCTTGTCATCCGATTTTTGGTATGTCTTCGTGCATTATCCAACTATTTGCTGGTGGATTTTTCTTTGGTTCTTTTGGAATGTACTAATTTTTTCTGTATTGTTTGATTCTGTCTCGGTATCTTTTTAGTATTTCTTCTTTCGCCATTAGATTCTGATTTATTTCCTCGAGTTGTAGTGTTAGTTTTACTTTATTAAAGAGTTTTTCCTATGTCTTACCAAATCTTTTTTTTTTTTGTTTTCGTAGACTTATCCATGTTTCCAGTTGAATTTACCATTCATGTATTGAGTTTATTCTAACCGATAAAATGAAACGCAGTTTCTTCCAGGCAGCAGTCACATCGATACTGCTATATGGATGCACTACATGGACGCTAACAAAGCGGCTGGAGAAGAAACTAGATGGCAATTACACAAGAATGCTGCGTGCAATCCTGAACAAGTCCTGGCAGCAACACCCCACAAGACACCAACTGTACGGCCACCTGCCCCCTATCACGAAAACTATTCAAGTTAGGCGAACCATACATGCAGGACACTGCTGGAGAAGCAGAGATGAACTCATAAGAGATGTACTCTTATGGATCCCCACACACGGCCGCGCAAAAGCAGGACGACCAGCACGAACGTACATTCAGCAGCTATGTGAGGATACAGGTTGTTGTCCTGAAGACCTGCCTAGGGCGATGAACGATAGGGAGGAGTGGCGAGAGAGGGTCAGGGATATCCGTGCTGCCAGCACGATATGATGATGATGATGAATTTCGCTCCTGCATAGATTAGTTCATTTTATCCGGTGATGTTCTTCGTTGAGATAAGTCTTTATAATTCGTTTACTTTTTGTTTCTCCCTTGATTATTCTCCGGTCCTAGATTCTTACCAATTTTAATCTATTCTTTATAATCTCTAATCTTTATAATCTCTAATCTTTATAATCTCTGTATTATTTTTTCTTGTATTAGTCTTTGTTATGTGTGCTTTGGATGTTTGGTGTTTCGATTTTTATTATTTTGCGTTTCACTTCGGTTAGAGGCCTCTAATTTTTCAGTGTCTATTCTTGTATTAGAGCCTTCTGGACTTGATTCCTTATTCATTTGTTGGAGTATTTCTAATATTTTAAGATCAGAAAACTAACCTTTCTTTACTAGCGTCATAACTTAGCGAATCTTTGGCTTGTTGTCATAAATAATAATAATAATAATAATAATAATAAAAGAGAACATGCAAAATAGTCGACTTTGCTGTCCCGGTTAACCACAGAATGAAACTGAAAGAATGTGAAAAGAGAGATAAGTACCTCGACCTTGCAAGGGAATTGAACATGCAGGTGACAATTATACCAATTGTAATTGGTGCGTTTGGAACAGTAACTAAAGGATTGCTAAAGGGACTAGAGGTACTTGGAAGTTGGCGGACGAGTGGAGACCATCCAAACGACAGCATTGTTGAGAACGGCCAGAATACTAAGAAGAGTCCTGGAGACTTGAGGAGACTTGCTATCACTCAGACTCCAGTGAAAAACCATCGGCTAACGCTGATGTGAAAAGCTCTAATGAGTGAATAATAATAATACGACTGGATGAGTAAGTTGATAGACTGGGAGATGTGCAAGAAATTTAAATTTGACCATACGAACAAATGGTATCTGCACAACCTAGCACCTTTCCTAGAAAATGACACACATTAATTCCTATGGGACTTTGAAATACAAACGGATCACCAAATTTCGTCTAGAAGATCAGACCTTATAATAATCAACAAAAAAAAAAAAAAGAAAATCTGCAAAATTGTCGACTTTGCTGTCCCGGCTAACCACATAATGAAACTGAAAGAATGTAAAAAGAGAGATAAGTACCTCGACCTTGATAAAGAATTTTAAAAAATTATGAAATATGAAGGTGACAATTATACCAATTGTGATTGGTGCTTTTGGCACGGTAACTAAAGGATTATTAAAGGGCCTGGAAGATTTGGAAGTTGGCGGCCGAGTGGAGACCATCCAAACAACAGCATTTTTGAAAACGGCCAGAATACTGAGAAGAGTCCTGGAGACGAGGAGACTTGCTGTCACTCAATCTCCAGTGAAAGCCCATCAGCTTACGCCGATGTGAAAAACTCTAATGAATAATAATAATAATAATAATAATAATGAAATGAGTCGCACGAAGTTCTTTGGGATTTGGAGATACCAACGGATCACCTAATCTCGGCCAGGCGACCAGACCAAGTAATAGTCACAAAAATGAGAACCTGCCGAATAGTGAACTTTGCCGTTCCGGTTAACCACTGGGTAAAACTGAAGGAAAGCGAAAAGAAAGATTTCCTCCTAGGTAATGCAAGAGAACAGAAAAAATGAAGAAACATGAAAGTGACGGTGATACCAGTAGCAATTGGCCCTCTCGGTACAGTTACCAAAAACTGAGTAAAAGTGAATAAAATAACAAAAAACAATAATAATGATAATTATCATTGAATTTCTTGTGTTAGCTGATGGTCTTTTCTTGGAGTCTGAGTCTCCTCAAATCACCAGGTTTCTTCTCAGTATTCCGGTCGATCCTAACAATGCTATAGTTTGAATGGTTTCATTATTATTATGAATAATAATAATGATAATAATATATATATATATATATATATATATATATATATGAGGTATTCTTCAATCCAGTAAATCCGGAGTAGGGAACAATTCCGTCAGGACAAGTAAATTATTCAAATGTCGAATATTTAGATATTCCCGGTAGAGATCTCAATGTAAATAAATTCACAGAGCAAATAATATCATTTCAAGAAAAAAACAAAACAATATTTGGTCACATTAGGATAATAAATGTATTTCCATCCTGTTAAGAGCATTGATATGAATCGAAGACTCCAAAATAATTTTCGACAGGACTTTATCAGATTCCCCTATTCGATCTGATGAAGTCCTGTTGAAAATTATTTTCGAATCTTAGATTCATATCAATGCTCTTAACGGGATGGAAATAAATTTATTATCCTAATGTGACCGAATATTGTTTTTTCTTGAAATAATATATATATATATAGCAGTTGGTACTGAAATATACGGATATTTTATCGTACTCTTTTTACACATCAAGTTTACGGAATTGAAAGTCACGAACATGTGAGCGAGTTTCGTGAATAGAAGCAAGAATGTAAAAAATATTCGTGAGCCACATATTTAAAAAAAAACTAGAAATAGAAGTACATCTTTCAGTTCTTATAATTAAATCTGATAACAGAAACTGATCCGGCACACTTCTTTGAATCAACGAACAGCTTATTGAGGAACTTTGTCAGTGTTAAGTCAATACTCTTACAATAGAAACTATTAAGTAACGCCAATCAGTCCTAGTCCAGAAGAGCACGCCGATTAATTGTCTCCTTGTAATCGACTATATATATATATATATATATATAATAATGTTATTCTTAGGTTCTTATTATTCAAATAAGAGTAAGTTTCATGAATATGGACTTGCATCAAAAATACGTTTTCCAAAACCTGAAAGTTTTATTACAGTGGATAAATAGTAGGACAGACTGTTTTCTTTAGCTTCGGTAAAATAACCAGTCTCGATGAAGGGAAATTAAAACTCCTCTCCAAATGACCTTGTGTCGTATCCTGCCCGTAGCTGGGGAGAAAGCAGATGGATTGATTCCCTTCTCAAGGTCATTCGTCCAAAAAGAAACGCAAACATCCTCGTCCAAAAGCACCGATTAATTTTCCTGCTATGATAACCAATACACTTAGTGCGCCTCCCCTGAAACTATCATGTTTATATTTACCAACCCCTCAACAAGGGCAGGATGTGACCAATAGTCAATTCTTAAGCGGAGTTTATCTGGTTTGAAATTAGAGCTTCCCTTCTCTTTGACCAACTGCATAAACAAGACTAAGGAACCTAGCCTACCCTATCTTTTATCCATAGCTGGAGGGAGAATAATTGGATTCATCCCTTTCCGAAGAATATAACAAATAAGTGAAATGCAAACAGTATCGTTCAGTATTTGAACTCGTGTTGCCGTTTCCATTTTCATCGATGATGACCATTAAACCACGGCACATAATCATGAAGAGAATCATGCATGTGTAAGAGGACAGCTGACACGCCTCAAAATAGTTGGGGCTCAGTCAGCTGGGGCTGTAGAATACATTGACTGCATCTCTGCAGAGAAGTAAAACCCTCCCAATGAAAATCCTGGATATGACACTAAACAATCTGATGGCTCCAGTAGTGCTGGTGTTTTGGGGAATGCCAAGTTACCTTTCACTGTAATCGTTCCCGTACCCACTCTGCTCCGCAGTGAAAGCACCTGATAGGGTCCTATATCTTGGTTAAACTGTTTGAAATCTAAATTGTGTACTTATGATAAACTGAATTGTTTGAAATAAAACTGTTTTTACATTTAACTGTGTGTAATAAAAAAAAAATCATGCTAAACTGAATTATTTAAAATGAAACTGTTTTTGACATTGAAACTGCGTAGTTATGCTAAACTGAATTGTTTGAAATAGAACTGTTTTGACATTGAAACTGCGTAGTTATGCTAGACTGAATTGTTTGAATAGAACTGTTTATAGCTATAAAAATGGATTTTGCATTTAATAACCTACAATGGTTGATATGCCTTAAAACCAAACCTAAGCAAACTAATAAAAATAGTTTTATTCCATGAGTTCGATTTTTTAAATCAAAGCTCAGTTCTCGGTGTTCATCAAACCCTAGTGAATTTGATGTTTTTCCTCACTTCTAACACTTAAGAGCTCTGTAAAACACACTCTGAAAATGCCAACTGGTTCGATGGAAATAAAACAACAGATGTTTTATGTTTATGATGAGATTTGCTTTCGCATTTACTTTCTCCCCGCCAGACAAACAGGCAACAACAACATAGCAGTTGTCGGTGACTATGTTACAACGCTTACCTTTGTTACCGGGCGAGCATTCTTTGAATAATTATTTCGTCTAGTCTGATAGAAGCCTCTGAACTGCATATAATCGAAAGTGTTTTATTCAATGATTCCTTTTCAGATTGGTTCGATTTTAGAAATAGTGGTTATTTCTCAATCTTCCGTCGCGTTACACACCAAATAGACGAACCTTTTCTTTTCTTTTAATTTACTTATTTATTTAAGTAGAGGAATTATATTGTAAATGACTACTTAATTTGGCATCATTTGGGTGTGATTTGGACCGGTAGCTCAGTGGTAGAGTTTCAGTTCTGTATTCTGTGGTCGCTGGTTAGATCTTCAGGGGGAAGATCACGGTATACACTGCTGATGAGTCCTAAAGGGTCGAAATAGCTGTCCAGTGGTTCCATATGTCACGCGCAAGTGTTTGCCGGATTTTCTGGTCATACTAATTCAATTTACAACCAAAAAGACGTTTGTGACACTACCCGGCACAGATAGAAGATTGTAACGCTACGGTGTTCAAATAGTAGTTGGTGCAAATACGTCTGAACTACTTCTACTTCTTAAATATCAGTAGGACCTCGTGATAACCTCGTTGTGAGAAACAGTGACGAACACAGAAAAACATCCTTTGGTTCGTTAATACCAAAGTTTTTTCGCTACTACACTTTTTAAGTTGTCGGGTTGAGCAAAACAAAGTCTGAAAACTGAGATGTCCGCGTTAGCTGGACAAATATGTCACGAGGAGAGAGAGAGGGCTTCATTGCGGGGTCTGTCCTCACCGTGGAGCGTCCGGGCTCTAACTACTATCTTTAACTTGTCCCGTAGCCAACTGAATTTTTTTTCCTGTTTTCTTATTGCATCCACTGCTTATGGCGTTTTCATTGGAGTTTCCTTCAGCCAATCAGAACTCGTTGTCAAATCGCTGCTTATACGTTTCTATTTTTAACCCGAGCGTCCCTAATTATTTTATAGTTCAGCAACTATAAAACTTATGAAATTAATTCTTTCTTCTATTTATTTTTAGCCTAATAAGTAGAGTTTTCGCCAATGGTCCGGGAGACCGGGGTTCAATCCCAGGTCGAGTTATACCAAAGACTCAAAAATGGTACTTGATACTTGCCTAATGGTACTTGATACTTGCTTAACACTCATCATTATAAGGTAAAGGTCAAGGGTAAAGTGGAGCAATCCAGAGAAAGGAGTAGCGCCCTCCCCTACACCTTGGTGTAGTAGCTATTGAAAAGGGAGCCTTCGGGTCACCTTCGACTAAGGTCGCCAACTTTACTTTTACTTCTATTTATAACAGTGAAGAGCTCTTTTAGAGACTACCCTTAAAATGCTAAAAGTAAGGATATAACTCACTATTCAGTAGTAGCTGATCTGCAGATTTGGTGTGTATTACTCCTCGACAAGACAAAGAATTCAGATTCCAGATAGCCGAGGTTATCTTAAAAGAGAATTCTGATTCGCAGAATTTCATTTAAACAGATGAAAAGTTCTTGAATTTTAACGCGTCCTTCGACAGTAGCTTTTGCTGGATACGATGAAAAACACTGAAAAGGGGCTCTTGGTGGTTTTTCTGTGTGGAAAAAAGTTATCAGAGGATGACTTTACTATTAACCTAGTTTTTGTTAACGAAAATGTTGATGTGGCTTGTCTTGTTTCTTCATCTTAATCTCAGAAAAACCTCCAAAATTCCATTCTTTCCTTATCTTATTTGGAGTAAAATGTTACTCAAAAGTCTCTCTTCGTTCTGTAAAGCCTTCTTCTACAACATTTAAGAGCCTTTTGGTTTATTACTGTGATCGGTAACTTATCTCAACGTAATAATTGACCAAAAAAAATGAAGGATTCTGAGTGGATGAGATGACATATTGTTAGAAAGGAAACAGAAAATCCATTAAAAATCAATCGTAAAATTGGACATAGAAATAAGCCTGCAAATATAAAAAAAATCTGTTCACAAAATCTTGACTAGTAACGCATGTTTTACTGATATGTGCTAAGCTGAATTTATATTTGTGTGAACAGCCCAAAGAATCCAAGTACCTGTGAGACAAGATGATACTTAAAGAGCACTATGATCTGCAGAAGTTGATCTAAACAGATGAAAAGTACTTATACCTTGACACATTTGACGACAGCAGGTTTTTTTGTATGTGTCTATCGGGTAAGAAATACCGGATTAGACTGCTCATAGATTTGGTGGAGCAGGAATTATGACTAGGGCTTTCTCTACTGACCGTGGGCTAAGCAGGAATTATGATTAGGACTTTCTCTACTGACCGTGGGCTAAGCAGGAATTATGATTAGAGCTTTCTCTACTGACTGTGTGATAAGCAGTGATTATGATTAGGGCTTTCTCTACTGACCGTGGGCTGAGCAGAAATTATGATTAGGGCTTTCTCTACTGACCGTGGGCTAAGCAGTGATTATGATTAGGGCTTTCTCTACTGACCGTGGGCTAAGCAGTGATTATGATTAGTGCTTTCTCTACTGACCGTAGGCTAAGCATGATTTATGATACGGGATTTCACTACTGACCGTGGGCTAAGCAGGGATTATAATTAGGGCTTTCTCTACTGACAATGGGCTATGCAGGAATTATGATTTGGGCTTTCTCTACTGACCGTGGACTAAGTAGTGATTATGATTAGGGCTTTCTCTACTGACCGTGGGCCAAGCAGAAATTATGATTAATGCTTTCTCTACTGACCGTGGGTCAAGCAGAAATTATGATTAGGACTTTCTCTACTGACCGTGGGCCGAGCAGAAATTATGATTAGGGCTTTCTCTACTGACCGTGGGCCAAGCAGGAATCATGATTAGGGCTTTCTCTACTGACCGTGGGCCAAGCAGGAATTATGATTAGGGCTTTCTCTACTGACCGTGGGCCAAGCAGAAATTATGATTAGGACTTTCCCTACTGACAGTTGGCTATGCAGGAATTATTATTAGGGCTTTCTCTACTGACCGTGGGCTAAGCAGGAATTATAATTAGGGTTTTCTCTACTGACCGTGGACTAAAAAGGAATTGTGATTAGTACTTTCTCTACTGACCGTGGGCTATGCAGGAATTATTATTAGGGCTTTCTCTACTGACCGTGGGCTAAGCAGTGATTACGATTAGGGCTTTCTCTACTGACCGTGGGCCAAGCAGGAATTATGATTAGGGCTTTTTTTACTGACCGTGGGCCAAGCAGAAATTATGATTAGGGCTTTCTCTACTGACCGTGGGCTATGCAGGAATTATGATTAGGGTTTTCTCTACTGACGGTGGGGTATTCAGGAATTATTATTAGGGCTTTCTCTACTGACCGTGGGCTATGCAGGAATTATGATTAGGCCTTTCTCTACTGACCGTGGGCTAAGCAGTGATTATGATTAGGACTTTCTCTACTGACCGTGGGCTAAGCTCTCTAATTTTTGTTGACGGAACTCAGACATTTCTCAAGTATCAACATCTTTCGAAGTTAGGAGTAATATCTCTTTGTCCCGCTAAGAAAAAAAACTTGGTTTGGTTTCTTTGTTTAATGGCATATCAACCTTTGTAGGTTATTTAATGACAAAGCCATTCTCCTAGAATAACAGTAGTGGTACTATTTAACCCATAGCCGGGAGGATAAAGGGTCCATACCTTTCCTAAGGGTATTTGCCCGAAAGTGAACGTAATAGCGCGACTGGAGTACGAACTCGCTTACTACGATTCCGCAGTACATTGCTTTAACCCTTACACCACGTGGACCCCCCCCAAATAAACCGTGTGTATTTGATTCTTTTCTGAACTTACACTGAAGAGATCTCTAAGAGATTCCCAGAAAGTGCAGAAGGTTTCCTTGCTTGCATTAAAAGTAAAAAAAATCATTTTTACTCAGCGCGAAACTGATTGATTGATTGATAGGTTGATTGAATGATTTTAACGGCATGTCAACCTATCCGTGGTTATTTTATGATTAGTGGTAAGGTATTTGTATTCATTTTTCTTTCATATTCATTTTTGTGATGTTCTTTCGAAAGATTTTTTTTTGCAAAGAGATGCTTGGAAAATCCATCAAAAAGTTTTCTGAAAATTACACAAACAATAAGTCGGCGAGAACTAGCATAGGAATCTGTTTAACAACATCTCATCCAGTAACGCTCATATTTTGCGGGTGCGAGCTTAACCGAAATCGTATTTGCAGAAACAGAACAAAGAATTCAGATGCCAGTCAACAGAGATGATCCTTATCTTGTAGAATTTGATTTGGCAGACGAAAAGCGCTTCAATATTGACGGGCCTGACTACTGCAGCCTTTTCTTGGTATGGCCTATTATAAGAAACTCCAGAAAGGATCTTTCAGATGTTTAGTGATAGACGAAGAATTGCTTGGGGGTGTTGCCTTACTAGATGTGTGCAACACAGTCTAATTATTGTTAACGAAACTTTGAGGTAGCCTGTCTTGTCTCCACAAGTTAATTCTATAAAGAATGTTTGGAAAATTATAGCAAAAGATGTGTTCCCTATCAACACCGAATATTCCGCTCTTGAGACACCGAAATAAACTATCATGGATACATGGGAGAAAATATCTAAATCTACTTTAGATAGACTGAAAAATTCAGTGGTAGGTTTACTGACGATGCCATTGAGGTTTTATAAAAAAAAAAATACAGCTTCATGAAATATTTTATTATCTATTGACTTTTCCCGTGGTTATCAATACTGAATATTAGTCCTTTCACTTTTTTTTAATTAACCAAAAATTACATAACTAAAATGAAGAAAATAATCAAAATTAAAATCACTCAGAAAATATTGAACAAGTATAGAAATCTATTTGACAACATCTCATCCAGTAACGCTCATATTTTGCGGGTGCGAGCTTAGCCGAAATCGTGTTTGCAGAAACAGAACAAAGAATTCAGATGCCAGTCAACAGAGATGATCCTGATCCTGTGGAATTTGATTTGGCAGACGAAAAGCGCTTCAATCTTGACGGGCCTGTCTACTGCAGCTTTTTCTTGGTATGATTTACGATGAGAAATGGGTCTCTTGGAGGTTTGGCTGTGAGGGAAATATGCCCTTGGAGTGGATTTACTTGCTGTGTTGTCTATTTATTGTTAAAGGAACTTTGAGGTAGCCTGTCTTGTCTTTCCTCTTCAGTCCCATGAAACATGTTTGGAGAATGATATGAAGATATATCTAGGTTGGCAACACCGATTATTCTATCTTTCAGAAGATTAAACAGGCTATTATAAATATATGGGAGAATGTCCCTAAACCTAAGTTCTTTTGTTTGGTAAATTAGGTGCCAAATCGTGCCATTCAAGTTTTTAAAGCAAAATGTGCCGAGATAAAATTATGGTTTTACGATTGAATTCTGTCCTATTTTTATCATTTCTAGATGATAATTTGTTTTCACAAAAAAAAAACAACCCCAAATAAAAAAAACAAAAATTATTGGTTCATTTTTATATATCTCCTCTTAAAAGTTAAAAAAAATAACAATTGATTTAAAGTTTCCGAATAATCATCTTTATCTTATAAGAAATAATTTACGTTTGACTTATTTTGTAAATTCAGTGCCAAGATCTGCTATTCTGGTTTTTAAAGCAAAACATGCCGCTATAAGATTATTGTTTTACGATTGATTTCCGCACTATTTTTTTTATCATTTCTATATATTAATTTGTTTTCACAAAAAACAACCCCAAACAAAAAAAAAAAAAAAACAACAAACAAACAAACCAACAAAACAAACAAACAAACAAACAAAAAATAAACAAACAAACAAACAAACAAAAAATAAATAAACAAACAAACAATTTTCAGGTTAAATTTTATATATCTCCTCTCAAAGGTTAAAAAATATTAACTGATTTAAACTTTCCGAATAATCATCTTTATCTCACCAGAATATTTTTACGTTTGTCTTAGGTTTCATCAAATTATTTTTTGTGCAAATTAATAAAATCAGATATGCGGGCATTGAGTGACATCAAACATTTTTAAAAATATTTCTCAAAAGATACCAGAAGCAAAAATAATCATATTCATAATCATAAAAAATATAATTAATAAACATCCTGAAAATTTCCTTAAACTCAAATAATTTTTCCCGGCATTAAATGACCCCTTGTGGTTGATATGCTGTAAAAAAATAAAATAAATAAAATAAAATAAAATAATTTTTCGATTTCACGGGATTTTTTTTTAATTTGCAGTTTTTGTATAAACACTTTTCTATGCAAATCCTTATGGGTACACCGTTTTGGAAAATGAAAACAAATTTTCAAAACAAAATATATCCAGTTTTCTTGGATGTAACCATATGTGAAAATATATAAATTTTCTTTAATATTTTCCTTTACAAAATGCACAAAAATTCTGACCCTGAAATAAATTTGTGGAAATATCAAGCGTCTTCATTTCATATTTTGCTTTTTCATCGCTCGTATGTTTGCCTTTATCAACAAAACGCATTTCTATTAAGAATATCTAAATCTTTACTTTATATCCCGGCTCATTGGCCTAGTGGGTAGAGGGTTCTCCAAAGTCCTGGGTTCAGTCCGAAGTCGCGTCATACCAAAGACTTTAAAAATGGTACTTGATACTTCCTTGTTTAACTCTCAGCAGTACAAGGTACGTATCAAGGGTAAAGTGGAGCAATCCAGGGAAAGTAGTTGTGCCCACCACTACACCGGAGTGTAGTAGCTATTGAAAAGGAAGCCTTCTGGTCGCCCTCGACTACGGTCGCCAACTTTATTTTATCCTGAAGTGTGTATTAAGTTTATGTATACATTTAATTTTAAATATTTGGCGATAAGCATGGACAGCTATCAATAGGCTATCGACTATATGGAAATCAGACCTAACCGATAAAATGAAACGCAGTTTCTTCCAGGCAGCGGTCACATCGATACTGCTATATGGATGCGCTACATGGACGCTAACAAAACGGCTGGAGAAGAAGCTAGACGGCAATTACACAAGAATGCTACGTGCAATCTTAAACAAGTCCTGGCGGCAACACCCCACAAGACACCAAATGTACGGCCACCTGCCCCCTATCACGAAAACTATTCAAGTCAGACGAACCAGACATGCAGGAGAAGCAGGGACGAACTCACAAGAGATGTACTCTTATCCTATTTACCCAACCCCTCCGCTCGGGCAGGATATGACACAAGGTCAATTTTTAAGCGGAGTTTAACAGGTTTAATTCAGAGTTTTCCTTCTCCCAGACTAGTTACCTCACCAAGGCTGAAGAACCTAGTCTGTCCTACTATTTACCCATAGCTGGAGGGAGAATAATTGGATTCATAGCTTTCCCAAGGGTATTAGTGCTATGTGAAATGCAATCAGGATCGCCCAGGATTTGAACTCGTGTCGCCGTGTTCATTTCCTACTACGATAACAATTACACCACGGGCACCTCCCAAGAGATGTATTCTTATGGACCCCCACACATGGCCGTGCAAAAGCAGGATGACCAGCACGAACATACATTCAGCAGCTATGTGAGGATACGGGATGTTGTCCTGAAGACCCACCTAGGGCGATGAACGATAGGGAGGAGTGGCGAGAGAGGGTCAGGGATATCCGTGCTACCAGCGCAATATGATGATGATGATGATGATGATATTGTGAAGTAAATGTGAAAACTAGAAGGATGTACATACGTCATTCCCATAAGAATTGTTCTGAGAATCATGGCAAAAGATGTGTACGCTGGCAAGATTCCATTCTTGAGTTGCTTCAACTATGAAAGATAAACGGCAGAAAATACATGAATGAATATTATCTAAATTGGCAAATTTTGTGACAGACTGTGACATACAAGTTTTGAAACATTCAGCGGATAAATATAGGTCTAACAATTGATTTTGTTCTTTTGTAAGTAAAATATTTTGCAATATTTTGGAAGCAAATGAGCCAGAATTCGGTGACTCTGGGCGCATTTGCTAAGTTTTTGAAGGTTACGAACTCCACTGGGCTGTGAGATACCGAACTCACCATATATATTCTAAGTGTAATACTATGGCCTCAAATAGACTATGGATTTAGCACTACTCTTTAGCTTTCAGATGGACCCCGTGGTAACCTCACCGGGATGAGCTGTGACGAACACAAAACACTGTCGGTTGGCTTGCTGAATATGAAAGTTTATTGTTAATGCCTTTTCACAGTAGTAAGTAAAGTAGGCGACCGTAGTCGAGGGGGACCTGAAGCCCCTCCCTACAACACCGAGATGCAGAGGAGAGCGCCTCCCCTTTCCCTGGATTACTCTACTTTACCCTTGATACGTACTTTATAGTGCTGAGTGTTGTGTAAGGAGGTATCAGGTACCATTTTTTGAATCTTTGGTATGACTCCGGTCTCCCGTGCAATTGGCGAATACTCTACCCACTAGGCTAATCGGCGAGTATAAGGCGATCACAGTGGTTGAGGAAAGAAGAGAGACTGAGTAGGAAATGGGTCATTTGATTTAGATAGACAAAATGGCGATAGGTAGAGCCACAGACTTCGTCATTTCTTCTCTGCTGGCCTGACTGCCTCCTCCCTCGGAGGTCTCCTCTTTTGTCTGTAGCCTCTCTGTTTTTTCTACTGCTCTTTCTCTGACTGTCTCCACTGCTTCGGACCCCTTTCATATATTTGTTCTACAAACTGATTGTTAACAAATGCCTTTATCACACGTCAAACTTCTAGTAGCAATTCTACGTTAAAAAAGGTTTATGTGTCTTGACCGTTGCTAATCAAACCGCCCACAACTTTCAACTCCAGACTGAGCTAGAAACAATAAAAAATACTTAATTAGAACCCTTAATCATTTTACATGAGTGATACTCAATGGATTTTCCTGTATAATTTTCAGCACATCCTCGGAGTCCACGGTTTTAGGCATACCTGACCTTCCAGGTAAGGAACCTAGATATTTGTGTTAAAGCAGCTTGTTTACTATGTTTGGAATGCGTTTATTCCGTTAGTTCCCGGTGTCAAGCTCGTAAGTCTTCTATTATGTTCAATTTAGGAGAAATCAGTGCTTTCTATACAAGTTTTTCTTTTTTCCTTTCTACCATTTTTGGCACAATCAGTTTCCAAATTCTTCCTCTTCTGCTGTTGATTTTCGTCTTCCAGTGAGACTTGGATAGCTCTTTTTAATTACACACCCTTGAAAAATAATTTTGTTTTGATTTTGAAAAGAACACAAAAGTTAAATACAGAAACTAGTAGAATGAGTCAAAAGTTTTGCCCGTTACTCTTCGAGTGCTTCGGTAATCCCTGTCACGTAATGGCTAAAGTGTTGAACTGTAGCCTCGAAGCGAGCGAGTTCGAATCCTTGTTTCTCTTTTGAACCAATATGTTTTAGGAAAAGTATTAAGCTCCTTTAACCTTCCGGCTGTGGATAAAATAGCATCACTGCGGCTCTTCTCTATGAATGACTTTGAAAGTTGATATGCCATTAAACAAAGAAAGCAAAGTAAACCAACCTTCAAGTGCAACTCCTTGGATTTGCTTCTATGCTATGGTGAATTGACTCGGAATCGACGGTGTTGTGTTTACATCGTCTTACCTAATCATCACGGTTATTACAACTGTTTCGAAATTTTAAAACCATCTTGTCACTGTATTTTAATCAACTCTCACACAACAGTTTCTGGTTGCTTCCGTGGCATTATGACCGAGTTCGGACTTGTAAAGCATAATTTCTTCAAATAGAATACGCTGCATATTCATCGGTTTGGTTTTTAAATTGAAAATGTTGTGAAGCAATGCACAACGTGTCTGCGCACCAATTACCACGACACTACTAACCACAGCTGGTACAGTCCATTGCTTGAACTGTTTTGATCACGCGATATACTCCCTGCAAACAAGCACCTACCGAAGTATTGCAAAACTTTTGACTCATCCTGGTATTATAGAAAAAGCAATGTATTCGTACTACTAAAATATTGCAAAACTTTTTACTCACTCTTGTACTATCTTTATCATTCATCATTATGTCGCGCTGATAGCACTCGTTTCCTTGACCATCTCTTTCTCTAGCTATTCGTTTCCCGGCAGGTTTTCAAGACTACGTCCTGTGTCCGTACAGAGCTGTTTTAGATAAGTTCTTGTTAGTCGGCCATTACTTGCATGTCCGTGTGAAAGGTCCATGGGAGATCATCAGTTATGAGTTTTTTTTTATTTCTACAGCAGTATCCCGCATGTCTTGTTCGTCTTATTTAGATGGTTTTAGAGATGGGAAGTAGGTGTTGATACAGCTGCTGTTTCATTGGATGTTGCTTTCAGGATTTGTTCAATATAGCTCGTAGCATTCTTGTACAATTCCTGTTTAGCTTTTTCTCTATACGCTTAGACAGCCTTACTGGACATTAATCTTTTCTCTTTTTAGAATTTAAAGTGATAATAATAAAAACTAATATAATTATGCAGGAAATGCTTAACTATAATTTTGAATATTTTTTTTAACAATCTTGATTCGTTTTTAAGAAATTCTATTAAAATGTTCCAAATTCTCCGTTGTTTTTTTTTTTAATGATTTCTGGATGGAGTCTAAATGCTATACTTGAGAAGAAATCAACAAAAGCCAGCTGCTAGCCAACAGCCGGAGAATTCTAAATTGATTATTCAATCTTTTCATCTGAAAGGCTGCCCATCATTTTTAGTATCTTGCGCAACATTTCACACATCTCGAAAAAATGCTTCCACCAGGAAATAACACCTTATTTTTTTATGAATTCTTTATTTCTCTGAGGAACACACACACACACACACACACACACACACATATATATATATATATATATATATATATAAACTGGGCCATTGGGTAGAGTGTTAACCAATGGTCCGGGAGACCGGGGTTTAATCCCAGATCGAGTCATACAAAAGACTCAAAAATGATACTTGATGCCGCCTCGCTTAACACTCATCATCAGGTAAGGATCAAGGGTAAAGTGGAGCAATCCAGGGAATGGAGTTGGGCCCTCCCCTACACTTCGGTGTGGTAGCTATTGAAAATGGATCCTTCGGGTCACCCTCGACTAAGGTAGCCAACTTTTTTTAATATATAATCCAAGGAGAGTAGTCTAAGGATTAGACAATAAAGTAATAATCCTAGGGGAATAGGAATATCCAATTGAATCCTCAATGTCAACCGCTATCAAATGTACATCAAAAATACATCGAAACTCACGCGCAGAGTATATATATATATATATATATATATATATATATATATATGAAGATTCTGTGGTACGTGCAAAATTAGTACGTGGAGAAAAAGATATTATCAGGTTTTTTTCCTGCACATACTTTTCGATGGTCATTGTCCTATATCTTTTTCCTCATCCCTACTTGGCAATCACAGTATTTTTCTCTGATAAGACGTGATCGAAAAAAAAGTTCCCTATTTTTAGAATTTTCAAGTATTTTAAAAGGCATACGCTTTTTAAATCCGTTTGGATCCCCACACATGGCCGCGCAAAAGCAGGACGACCAGCACGAACGTACATTCAGCAGCTATGTGAGGATACAGGTTGTTGTCCTGAAGACCTGCCTAGGGCGATGAACGATAGGGAGGAGTGGCGAGAGAGGGTCAGGGATATCCGTGCTGCCAGCACGATATGATGATGATGATATAAATATATATATATATATATATATATATAATTAAGTAAGTTATATTTTTATAAACGATTCTATAATTCTGATGTTGTGAAAAACCCATATAGAACAATTAGCAAATAAAAGAAATATTGCACAAAGTGGTATCTATGAAAAAATTTCATAAAAAACGAAAAGACTTAAAGCAAACGAACTACTTAAAAATAATCAACCAATAACGCATGCCTAGCCAAAAGAAAAACACCTACAGAATTTCTTAGGCTAAACATAAGAGTGTTCAATACACTAAGCAGAGCGAAATATGAATGCCTACAGAGTCAGAAAACATCTACGAAGCTTTCACCAAAACGAATTATCAAGACATTTCTGAGTAAATGAGGGTTGGACCAAACTGCATTATTGATTAAAAAAGCCACTTAGAAAAATACAATTAACATAATTTACACACACACACACACACACATATATATATAAGTAAAAACCAAAGTTGGCGACCGTGGTCGAGGGCAACCTGAAGGCTCCTTTTTCAATAGATACAACACCGAGTTGTAGGGGAGGGCGCTACTCCTTTCACTGGATTTCTTCACTTTACCCTTGATACGTACTTTATATTGCTGAGGGGTAAGAAAGGAGGAATCAAGTACCAATTTTAAAGTCTTTGGTATGATGCGACCAGGGATTGAACTCAGGTTTACCAGACCAGTGCTGAACACTCCACCTACAAGACCAATGAGCCGGTTTATATATATATAAAATTAAAATACAAATAAGAGTTTTTGAATAAAAAGTATTTGATGCTTTTATGGCAGAGTATATAAATATATATATAGATATATATACAGGGTGTGTCAAAATTCATTTGTTTTTTAAATGAATGATAGATTTTCATTAAAAAGGAAAATAACAAACCCAAATTCAGTCATAAAATATGATATTGTTTAAAAATAGGGTTTTATTAAAATCACATTGTATATTCCGTCAAACTTTTTCATGTTTTCTTTTCGAATCCAAGTTTCATTTAGCATTTGATATAATTTCAATATATTGATATGAACAGTTATATAATTGGTTTTACTATTACTTTAGTCTATCGTAAAGTTGGACGGGTTTCGATTCCGGCTTCGAGCGTCCTGCGGGTCGAGCCATACTGAAGAGTTCTGATAGAACGAAACAGTCTGTCTGTGGATGACAATATATATATATATATATATATATATATATATATATATATATATATATATATATATATATAAGTATTATTTGGTCCAGTTAAACCGGAGTTGGGAGTAATTCCATCAGGCCAAGAAAACTATTCAACAGTGAACATTTAAATTTTTCTGGTAAAGAGCTCAATGTAACAGACATTACAGAGCAATAATTTCATTAAGAAAAAACACAAACCGGTCACATTAGGATTATAAATTTATTTCCATCCCGTTATGTGTTTTTGATAAAATCAAAAAATACGAAAAAAAATTAACAGGACTTCTTCAGATCTTATGAATAAAATAAATCAGAATAGACACAGGAAAAAAAAGTGGGAGGGGATAGAAGAGGGGTGAAGAGTTATCTCCTCATTTAGCCCACTTCCGTTTTTTATTTTATTGTCGGTTAGAATTATAGTAAATTAATTTAAAAAAAAATCATTTTTTTAAAATTCTAATTACTTTTCGACTTAAAACTACGGATTTAATACTAAATTAGAACATTAACTTTATTCAATAACTTTAAGTAATTATACAGTAATAATTATGTTAAATTAATTTCAAGATTTGATTAAATTTAACTTTTTTTAAAATTTATTTTTGAGCCTATTAAATCTGTTAAACTTTTAATGATTAGTACGTATATTTGATGTTTTTTTTTACATTTTTTATCTTTTATTTTATTTTATTTTTATTCATTTACATTAATTCTCCATTTAATCCTATGTTTTTTTTAAAAACATTATTTATGTTAATTTTTCTATAGTTTAAATTTAGCCCTATGTCTACAACTAGCTATTAATTCACATCTCTTATTGAATTATTTTTCAGGCTCTGGATGAAGTAATACCTGCATCTTTTCTTCTAAACACAGTTACATCTGCTATCGAAACATTTTGGAGTATTTGACCGTTTTAATATGGACCATTGAATCTCAGGGGTTAAACCTTTAGTTTTCAAACTCCAAAATGCTTAGATAGTGCAGTTTGATGTTTCAAATGTTTCAGATGTTATCAGTTTTATCCATAAGATCTGAAGAAGTCCTATTAATTTTTTTTCGTGTTTTTATTGATTTTATCAAAAACACATAACGGGATGGAAATAAATTTATAATCATAATGTGACCGGTTTGTGTTTTTTCTTAATGATATATATATATATATATATATATATATATATATATATATATATATATATATATATATATATATATATATATATATATATATATATATATATATATATATATATATATATATATATATATATATATATATATATATATATATATATATATATATATATATATATATATATATATATATATATATATATATATATATATATATATATATATATATATATATATATATATATATATATATATATATATATATATATATATATATATATATATATATATATATATATATATATATATATATATATATATATATATATATATATATATATATATATATATGTCCCGGTCATTAAAATGACATCTGCGCCGTCCGGGACTCGAACCGGGACATTGGCCCAGCGGTTAGAGTGTTCGCCAATGGCCCGGGAGACCTGGGTTCAATCCCAGGTCGAGTCATACCAAAGACTTTAAAAATGGTACTTGATACCACCTTGCTTAACACTCAGCATTATAAGGTACGGTTCAAGGGTAAAGTGGAGCAATCCTGGGAATGGAGTAGCGCCCTCCCCTACACCTTGGTGTAGTAGCTATCGAAAAGGGAGCCTTCGGGTCATCCTCGACTATGGTCGCTAACTTTACTTTACTTATATATATATATGCATATATATATATATATATGTATATATATATATATATACATATATATGCATATACACACACACACACAGATATATATATATATATATATATATATATATATATATATACCGGCTCATTGACCGAGTGGGTAGAGTGTTCGCCAATGGTCTGGGAGACCTTTGTTCTATCCCAGATCGTGTCATACCAAAGACTTTAAAAATGGTACTTGATACCTCCTTGCTTAACACTCAGTGATATAAGGTATGCATCAAAGGTAAAGTGGAGCAATCCAGGGAAAGGAGTAGCACCCTCCCCTACACCTTGGTGTATTAGCTATTGAAAAGGTAGCCATCTAGTCGCTCTCGACTGCGATCGCCAACTTTTTACTTATATATATATATATATATATATATATATATAATTCATTGGGAGAATAATTAGCAGAATATGTATAAAATGAATCGGTTAGAATTAGTCGGAGTCGGAGTCGGAGTCGGAGTCAGTCGGTGAGTTGGCGTCAGGCAGTCCCAGTTCGAGTCCAGTCAATGTTAGGCACTTGGACGACAAGTGGCTCCTTTAGGGTGAGGCTTGGTGAGGGTGATGAAAAAATGCAGTGTCAGTGAATTGACGCAAATTATTTGCCTATTCTCTCTCGTCTCACGACAACTACTGTGAATGTTGCAGATCACAATAAGTTTTCATATCAAGAAACAAGTAAGTCCGTCTTGTACTTGTATGCCTGACAACCTCCATATTGGGTCCCGCAATGTAACACCTTTTTACATTTGATGCCGCAAGATTATATTATTTGTAAGAAAAATAATCAATGACAATACTTCAGGGGTGTGTGGTTCCCCGAGGTATAGTGACTAACGTTTGGAATAATGAAATCTTTGTATATTTGTCGCTGCCTCCCACCAGACAGGACTTGACACAAGGTCAAAAGCCCGAAAGCCGATTAAAGTGGGGATAAAAGAGGGTGGAATTCGGGAACGAGCCGAGGATCGAATCCTGCTGGTCCTTGACCCACTAAGTGCAATGTTGGTATGATGAGTTAAGCAGTTTAACGGATCCAAATCTGGGTTCGGGCACGTATGCCGGGTTATAGCTTAAACAAGACAGCAAGGTCTAGTGCCATACATAGGGGGCAAAGGTTGCAGTTCGCCCACCCGAAGGTGGCCCAACCGAAGCTGGGGGCCTTTCATGAAATCTTTGTAAGTGATTTCAATCTCCAGTCGCCCTATTACGTTCATTTTTTGGACTAATACCTTTGTGAAAGTAATAAACTCAGTTATCTCCTCAGCTATGGGTCAATTAGTATCACTCTATCCTTTTACAAAGATGTCTTTCGCATTGAATAACCTACGAAGATTGATAGACCATCAAACAAAAAAATCGAAACCACAAGATCATCTAATTGATACCATTCTATCTCGTATATTTTGCATAAGAAGATGCAACAGAAATAAGATAAAAAAAACTATTAAAAATAATGAATGATCGACCATTATTAATATAAGAATATTAAATAATATTTCATCATGTAAAACTAACCTAATAAAAACGATGGGAATTGATTCGTCAAAATGAATAATTATTGAATAGGATTTATAATTCAATTACATCTGTCTCTAACCATTACTGTCATCGTCACACTATGTTAAGATTTGTGTGGGCTTCCAAAGAAAATTGATATATTTCCAAGGAGATACGACAACCAATGCGCTATTACCACTAGACATGTGATTATCTATTTGACACATGATGTGGGTTCTCGGCCCATAGCTGAATCAAAATGAATATACGCTTCATCTTTGAAAAACCATTTCATTTACCGGACAGCAAGAGAATAAGAAGAATCTGATAGAGAAAGAAATCTTCAGATGACCGTGAAACAGATAAAATGTCAAAAATACGTTCAACCCCAAACTCACGTATTTGACAGAATACTGATTAGTGTATTTCCCATTGTATAATAATGTGCCCTAGTTAATCACCTTGACCCTTATTATAATGGTGACCCGTGTCCTCATTAGGTAATCGATACTTGTGACTCTTTGGTGTAGTAAGCAAAGTTTAAGAGACATCAATAAAAGAGCTTGTTACTACTGGGCAGTGGTCTTTGATCTATTCTAGTTGACTATTATTATGACAATGTGTTCAGTCCTCTTAAGGGAACTTACACTTGTGATTCAATGGTGTACAAAGTCTAGTTTAAGAGATACTAATAAAAAAATCCGTTCATTATTGTATAGTGTTTAGCGGTGTAGTCTGGAAAATCATTTTTATGATTAAGTTCAATCCTCAGTGGAGGACTGACTCTCGTAATTAATTGGTATACAAAGTAAATGGGTCAACAATTTAGGTACACAGTTGTCAAGATGGTTACAGTATATTTCATTCGGGAGTATGAAAAATATTTTTGTTTTCTATTAAAATTTGGGTTCAAATTTAACCGCTTAATAATTATATATATATATATATATATATATATATATATATATATATATATATATATATATATATATATATACTGCATAGTTTGGAACGAGCAGCCGCAGGTATAGACCTTTTTGTCAATGCACACAAAACGGAATATATGTGCTATTATCAAACAGGTGACATCTCCACACTAGACGGAACCCCTCTTAAACTAGTAGACAAATTCACTTACCTAGGAAGCAGCGTCGAATCATCCGAAAATGACTTCGACATGCGGTTAACGAAGGCATGGATCAATAGGCTATCGATCATATGGAAATCAGACCTAACCGATAAAATGAAACGCAGTTTCTTCCAGGCAGCTGTCGTATCGATACTGCTGTATGGATGCACTACATGGACGCTAACAAAACGACCGGAGAAGCTGGACCGCAATTACACAAGAATGCTGCGGGCAATCTTGAACAAGTCGTGGCAGCAACACCCCACAGGACACCAACTGTACGGCCACCTGCCTCCTATCACGAAAACTATCCAAGTTAGACGAACCAGACATGCAGGACACTGCTGGAGAAGCAGGGACGAGCTCATAAGTGATGTACTCCTATGGACCCCTACATATGGCCGGGCAAAAGCAGGACGATCAGCTAGAACATACACACAGCTGCTCTGTGAGGATACGGGATGTAACCCTGAAGACCTGCCAGAGGCGATGAACGATAGGGAAATGTGAGGGGAGAGGGTCGGGATATCCGTGCTAGCGGCACGACATGATATATATATATATATATATATATATATATATATATATATATATAAAGATTATAGAAGAAAAAAAATTTAAAAAATCTCATATCGTCACAATCATAGTCACCTTGGCTTTGTGAGAGAAGATTTCTTCAAAATGAGATTTTGTTGTCTCAGGACACCCTACACGTATCCTGTTGTTTTGACAAGTTGTGTATTTTTGTTTTTCTACTTCCTCTCTCTAACAGAAAGCCACCACTACCACTAAAACGAAATTTGACGGGTGAGGTATTGAATTTTAAAAAAGTACTTTAGGATAATTTACATCTAATAAAACCCCAAAACAACACATACAGTGATAACAGTAAAATTTCAATATGAGCACTGGTAAAAATAGTTGCTGAAGACTCTAGGTTTATAATACACAGAAATTCAAACCCAAATGTCCTCAAGGACACATGGTACAGTAAATAAAGGCGTTAGTTAGATACAGTGACGTACCCAAAGAGTGTGTGTTCAATACTCTGTAAAGGCAATGGAGAACTTTCAGTAGAAAAATTAACAGGACACAACCGATACCCATTAAACATGGCTCTTGGAACTAGAACAATCTACCCCGGTAAGCAAAGTAAAGGGTTCAGTTCGAAGTTTCCAACCACCTGAAGAAGGCCAGAGTGTACAACGGCCGAAACGTTCTGATAAACATAGCGACAAAGATTCGGACAATAGTCCGAATAATGTATCTATTTTTTTATTTATGATATCTTTCATAAATTTATTCACATATTATTAATTTCTTTACATATCCTTTTCTATATACTTAAACTGTACCGGGTGGAACGCTAAAATTGTCGTCCAAAAGAAAACAACAATACAGATTTATTTTAAAACTTTTATTGAAAACATCAATTCAGGTAACTTGATTATGTAGTAGAGCTGACATCTATTCAATGTAGCCGCCTACAGCCTCAATCACTGCCTCGATACGGATCCGGAACTAGGAGCAGGCCTTTTCCACAAGCTCCAGCGAGGACTCGGCGGATGGCGGCGATCAGGCTGGCTTTGGTGTCGTGGGAGGTCATGTTGGTGATGTTCTCGACGTATGACCAAACGAAGTAGTCCAGCGGGTTCAGTTTGGGGGAGGAGGGGGCAGTGAGAGAAGGGTACAAAGTCGTAGCACTCCTTCTGAAGCCAAGCCTGGGTCTCTTTGGACTTGTGGGCCGGCGCCGAGTCCTGTTGCCACACCCAGGATTTGCCACCGGCCATCTGATTGCACCAGGGGATCACCACACTCTTCAGCACATCCAGGTACACTTTGGTGTTGATTTTCAAGCCGACTTCGAAGATGTGAGGTAGGGGGTGTCCCCGTGGTGTAATGGTTAAAGCGATGGTCTGCGAAATCGTAGCACGCGAGTTCGAAATCCAGTCGGGCGATTACGTTCACTTTCGGACAAATACCCTTGGGAAAGGTATGAACCCCCTTATCCTCCCAGCTATGGGTTAAATAGCACCACCACTGTTCTTCTATGAGAATGGCTTTGGCATTAAATAACCCACAAAGTTTGATATGCCATTAAACAAAAGAAACCAAAGATGTGAAGTGGCATGAGGTGGCCCTCACTTGAAACCACACCAAAGACCATAACAGTAGCCGGAAACTTTGTTTTCATCACCCTCAAGCGTTAAACCGTCCGGATTTGCATTTTGAGGGTGCTGGCAATGGTCCTGTTGTCATAACTTGGATCGGTAGAGCGCATGTGTTGTACAGCGGCTCATCTCCGATCTCGCTCGTTGAACATTGTGTCACTTTCAGACATGATAGAAGGTTCCTATTGCTCTTGGGATTTGTACACAACTGGCCAACTAGTAGATGGTCTGCAACAAAAAAAGAAAACCGGTTTTCATTTTTTCATCATGTCTTCTTTTCTAGGGCGACAATTTTATCGTTCCACCCAGTATTATGTATTTACAAGAACATATATGAAGAACTCTGTAACATAAAAAATCATTTGAAAAGCTATTTAAAATAGTATAATCTTATTAATTTCATGTAAAATGTTATATATCTTGACGGACGGTGTGCATTTTTTGTAATTATGTATTTTTATATAATATTGTGGTAATGGATAATAATGTAAAACTATTGTAAGAGAATGGTGTTTGGTTATTTTAAATTGATTTTGGGAGGTGCCCGTGGTGTAATGGTTATCGTCGCAAGAAATGGACATGGCGACACGAGTTCAAAACCTGGACGAGACTGATTACATTTTACATAGCTCTAATACTCTTGGGAAAGGTATGAATCCAATTATTCTCCATCCACCTATGGGTAAATTGTAGGGCAGACTGAGTTCTTTAGCCTTGTTGAGGCAACTAGTCCAAGAGAAGGAAAACTCTGAATTCATACCTAGGAGGCCCATTTTAGAGGTGTTCTTGTCCCTCTGCAGGGGATAAAATCAGCGATTTCTTAGCCTTAGTGGCAGAACAGGTAACATGAAAGATGTATTTGACTTTATCTCAACTAAGACTCATCATCATCATCAGATCGTGATAGCATCGAGTTCCCTGACACTCTCATTATCCATCGCTCCTGGCATGTCGCCTTGACTCCATCTAGAGTCCGAATAAAAGAGATGAATATAAGTTACTACCGGTCGGCTAACCTCTGGCGATTCTTTAAGGAAACGCTGAGAATGTATTCATCTTTACTTCTTTAGTTTTGCCCCGAATTTCTAGTTCGTCCTACTTGTAGGTGTGTGAGATAGGAGGTAAGTGGCCGTACATCTGCTGTTTTGTGGGCTTCAGTTTCCCAGATTTATCTATAACAGCTTTTAGCATTCTTGTGTATTTCCTATCAAGCTTTCTTCTCAATGCGATTCGTTAGCATCCAGGTGGTGCAGCCATACAGTAGTACTGACACAGCCTCTGCTTGGAAGAAATCCCGTTTTATTTTATCAGAGGGATCCGATTTCCATATGATCCATTGCCTATTGATTGCTGTCCATGCCTTTGCTTGGTGTATGTTGATATCGCTTTCAGAAGATGAGATATTCCTGCCGAGGTATTAACTGGTTTATTAATTTCAGAAATTTGCCACTTAAATTGTACTTGGCTCCCTTTTATTTAAAGAACATTAACTCTATTTTATCTGCATTCACGTAGAAACTGATGCCTCTTGCAGGCTATGTAGCAGGGATTAAGTTTGAGCAGGAGTATTTTCGAGAAGCGCTAGATCATCTGCGTTGTCTCTGTCTGTCATAGTTTCTGCGGAATAACGTCTGCTTATTTTCTTTTTTTTTCAACATGTGAGACCATTTTCTTTTATTAGATCTATTGATGTTCGTTGAGGGAAGTTATAGGAAATATTCCAAATAGTTTTTTTTATAGTTATCACATTGGTAGATGAAATTCAGAACCATTTTCTGTAATGTAATTATCTTTATCAGATTCAATGCAAAAGATATGGTAAACTACTTTTGTACAGTTACATGGAAAATAAGTAGAGTTCTGAATAGTTTTTTTTTTATGTCTGGACATAAAAAGAATTTTTAAAAGGAACAACGGTATGTAAAAATCGAAAATAATTTTGATGAACTCAAATACTCTGGTGCGTGCATTTACAAGAATTGCGTTCGTTTTTGCCCACCAGGGGGCATCTGTTGGTGTATTTTTAGGTTACATAGAGAAACTAACTCCATGAATTTAAAAGAAGGTGAAATTCTGCATGCATTTTATGTAATTCAACAAACATTGTAAGAGGTAAAAGGAGGGGATTATAACGTGTAAAAATAAAAATTCTGTTCCTTAAATTCCAGATATCTACACATAAAGGTTTGCATGTGAGTGTGTGTGTAAGTGAGTAATTGTGTGTGTGTGTGTGTATAAGAGATAGATAGATAGATAGAGAGAGAGAGAGAGAGAGAGAGAGAGAGAGAGAGAGAGAGAGAGAGAGTGAGTGAAGGAGAGAGTTTTGGCTTGGATTATTTGTTTAGTGGCAAACACCGTAGAGTGCGAAAACAAAAGCCTCACTACTGGATGCAGTTTAGTGTCATACAAGAGAGAGAGAGAGAGAGAGAGAGAGAGAGAGAGAGAGAGAGAGAGAGAGAGAGTGTGTGTTTAGTTTAGTTTTAACGTCATATCAACTCGTCATGAGTCATTCAAAGCTGAATTTTGCTTCATTTGTTGATGAGTATAACCATAATTATCATCATCATACCGTGCTGGTAGCACGGATATCCCTGACCCTCTCTCGCCACTCCTCCCTATCGTTCATCGCCCTAGGTAGGTCTTCAGGACAACATCCTGTATCCTCACATAGCTGCTGAATGTACGTTCGAGCTGGTCGTCCTGCTTTTGCGCGGCCATGTGTGGGGATCCATAAGAGTACATCTCTTATGAGTTCATCTCTGCTTCTCTAGCAGTGTCCTGCATGTCTGGTTCGTCTAACTTGAATAGTTTTCGTGATAGGGGGCAGGTGGCCGTACAGTTGGTGTCTTGTGGGGTGTTGCTGCCAGGCCTGGCAGCATAATTATATTTTCAATATTCCATTACAACCATTTTTTAAATTATACTTTTTCAGAAATTGTCAATAATAATCATTTGTTTACATTCAGTTACAGGGTAAGAAGTATTCCAATCAAATACTAATAATTTTCCAACAGATCAATTTGGCCCTTAGATGAAATTCAAAGAGGTACTACAAGTCTGCATTGTCAAAGATACAGAACTGGAGTCCCATCATCAGATGCAGTTCATCTCATATTCAAGACAGCTTTAAAAAAAGAACTAGTCATACTCAGCACAGAATTCACTGAGAAATAAAGGCTTAAAGTTATGAAAAACAGTCTTAGAAAAATTTTATAAGTGTCATGAAACACCCCGGACAAACAATAAAAAGTGTGGCTGTGTGATTGACAGGTGGTGGGTCAGGGCTAAGTACCTGTTGTGACAATTATGAGAACGTAAAAATCGAAGAGCGTTCGTTGATTGGCAAGAGGCAATCACGTGAGACTTTGAAAGTTTTTGTGAGATTTAAAAAGAGCTTAGTTTGAGAGGCGAAAAAACACATTCCCCTAACCTGGGGCTCAACCGAAACTACCCCTCCGTGCTAGAGGGTGGGGGCGATACTTTAAATAAGATGGGAAATAAAGGAAATAATAATAAGGAAATAAAGTCTCTCTCCGCCATCGGCAAAAAATGTTCACTAAGTATTTATTTTTGTGAGACAGAGAAATAAGTGTTTGTGGGTTTTCGAGACCCAACCTGTTTGTTGTTTTTTTTTTCAGTCGTCGGTATCAAGTGGCAAACTTTAAAACGTCTACAATGTGACATTAATAAGATAGTCCTATACCAATTTTCAACAAAAACCCTTCAAAACAAAGAATCATTTAAGTTTCAGCAAACGGTACATAAATTGAATCAATAAAAAAAGATCGAAAGTTGTAAGAGAAAAAAAAATATTCGGTTTGTACGAACAATTTACAGCCAACATCGAAAAGTATTCAAAGACACGATTTGCTGTCTATTTCAGGAAGTATGCCGGAGGAAAGATGATGTTTTGTTGTGTGACCACCGCCTGTGAAGCAAAAGCCCGATGGCAAACGTCTTGTAGAGGGTAGGGAACAGAAGGCGGAAGTTCTGTTAGACGTTGATCGAATTAATGTCTTTTACAAGGTCCGAGACGATAACCCAGGAACTGAATGCTTATCATTAAATCGTTATATTTTCTGCGTCCGTTACTTCAAGACTCAATACTGAATAGGATATCCTGGAAGGTGATCTAAGTTTCAATTTTTATCGCTTGCAGCATATTTGTAGCCAAATATAAAATCGTATAGATATATAAAAGAGCTAACTAATTTTTTGGACTGCTGCGTATTCATATTCATGGTTACAGTGTTTCAAAGTTGTGGAAGTTGGTAATAAATAATACCTAATAATATTCATTTTTATAATGTAATGTTCCTCAAGAAATAATGAAATACTAGTTTCTTTTCTACAGTAGAAAATTAACAATAAATAAAAAAAATAACATGTTGGTGTGTATTTATTGCATTTCTCTGTGTTTAAGATGCAAATTTAACCATCAAATAATCCTGTGCCAATATAACACTGAATCTCTATATGTGGCTGGGGCTTCAAAACACACCAATTGCTTCTCTGCAGAGGAGTAGGACTCCCCCAACGAGTGTCCTAGTTATGACACTAAGTAATCTAATGGTGAGGTTCGTGTAATGCTGGTGTTTGAGGAATGTGAAATACCCTTTCATTGCCATTGCTCCCGGTCCACTCTGGCTCAGAATGGTAGCACCCGATAGGGTCCTATCATTGGCTCAAATAGAAGTGTTTGATATTTAAACTGTGTACTTTGACATTAAAACTGAGTGCAAACACATTAATTATGCTAAACTGAATTGCTTGAAATAGAACAGTTTAATCATTATACTGTGTGTAAACAAATGATTGATGTTTAATTGAATTGTTTGTGATATATAGGAATACTTGAAAACATTAAGCAGTATGCAACCAGATTATTAATAGTAAATAGAATCATTCGTATTAGATAGCAACTGTGTGAAAAAAATGACCTTAGGCTCATTTAAAAATGTTATCTACGAAATGTCTTTAGATATCATGGATTCAATATACGTATAAAAATAATTTGGCATTAAATAACCTACGCTAGTTGATATGCCATAAAACCCAAACCAACCAAACCATTAGTGGTATTATAACTAGTGGGTTATTGAAGTTTGAAATCGTTAGGAATGGAGCTTGGAGGGTTTGCAGTAAGGAGTACTTCTCTGAATATAATACTAAACTCTATCTGATGGGAAGGAACCATTTGAGTTTGGTGGACTACCTCTTTTTTTAATAGATTTGTTACATATTGGTCTTTAACAGGTCAGTGTTGATTTCAACAGAATGTGCTGATGTGTCTTAAGGTAAACAAGGGAAAGCAGAAATGCAACGTGAATTGCGTGGGGAGAAATGTGTGAGCGTCTGGAAACTATACAATGACGGAAGTTTTCGCCCCCCAGCGGTAAGTCAGAATCGACAGTCAGCAGAGAAGACACGCCACGCTCTAGTGGATGCTAGCCTGGCGTGGCAGCTCCTGGGTTGAGAAGCTGGCTTTGTATAACCCCCTCCCCCCGTGAAAGAAGTACGAAGAAGCAAGGCTCTGAATATATCTATTCCAACGTAGTGTCTATCATAGCAGTTCCTGACCGACACTCTCCCTTTCATAGAACCATTTCGCCACGGCTTTCGTAAATAAAATTTACTATAAATAATATTTATATTTATATAAACAAGTTTTATCGCCTCTTCATTCCGGGTATAAAACTGAAAATCATTTGTATTCGATGGAACCGGATGCAAAACAAAAACCTCTTAAGGAACAACTACACGAGAAATTTAAACATGAGCGTACAATGAACGCGATTTCCTCACCCCAAGGAATAAAGTAACCTTAGGCGGTTTGACATGCCGTCAAAATCATACAATCAATCTTGCCTGACACAGACATATTATGACGTCTATATGATACATGGATATATTTTGGTGTGAATTTTATGGAATATGCTACTGAGATGTAAGCGTGGTTAGGTAGTAAGTCAATTTAGCGACCATAGTCGAGGGGTGTAATTCTGAGTGTTAAGCAAGCAGGTACCAAGTACCATTTTCTGAGTTTTTGGTATTGCTCGACCTGAGATTGAACCCCAGCCTTCCGGATTGGATGGATTTGGATTCTTTTGTTTAATGGCATATCAACTCTTTTGAGGTAATTTAATGCCAAAGCCATTCTCCTAGAAGAACAGTAGTGGTACTATTTAACCCATAGCTGGGAGGATAAGGGGGTTCATACCTTTCCCAAGGGTATTTGCCCGAAAGTGAACGTAATAGCGAGACTGGAGTACGAACTCGCGTACTACGATTCCGCAGTCCATCGCTTTAACACCACGAGGACACCCCACCAGCCTTCCGGGTCATTGGCGAAATAATTGGTTAAATAAACCAATATGGTCACTAGCCCCGTCGACTAGGGATGTAGAATACATAAGTTGGCTTATGAGTATCTTGGATACCATACTAAACAATGATGATAAAGCTGTAGTCCTGAAGCTTTGGAAATTCAGGAGTATTTCTTCATTCTCAAATTCACTCTAACCTGGAGTATTAGTACAGGATAGTGTTCCATCTATGGATCAAATAGAACTGTTTGACCAATTGACTCTGCGTAAAGAAATGACTGATATTAAGTTCACTGGTTAATGTTAGACCGTACTACTTGAAATAATTTAATTGTATACAAAGAAATAAGCGATCTTGAATAGAACTATTAATGTTGAATGGCAATACTTGAAATCATTTGACTGGATGCAAATAAAACTATTAGGGTTTGATTGAATACTTGAAACTGTTTCACAGTGTGCCAACAAATAAACTCTGGCTTGTTTGAAATGTTACTTTGAAATTATTTGTTTACAAACCATATATATATATATATATATATATAGGATTGAACATTAATTGACTCCCAGTGGTTGATATGCCATTAAAAAACAACAACGAACCAATGAACCAACGAACTAACATGGTTACCTTTTAAAATTAAACTTGTTTATTTTTTGCCTACGAGTTCCTAAATAAAAAAAAGCACCGCCTGATTTTCATTCTTATCTGAATAATGGAGGTTCTTTTTACATTCTTATATAATTTTTTGAACATGACCACAACCATTCCCCACTATTCTGCTATTTTTAAACAAGTACAGATATTTACATCTAATATATCAAACTTTCACTGACAAAACGCACAAGCAAGTCAGGCTAAAGCAGTGACGAGACAGTTCAATAATTAGATGAGTGACCACTTAAAAGCCGGTACTATAAGCAATTTGAAGCTTTTATGCTATATATAAGCAAAGCTTAGTAAAAAAGAAATTACGTATGAAGGTCAAGTTAAGCTTGAAAAACAGTTCTCGCTTGGTTAACAAAGTTAAGCAACGATGAACCAGTTCAATACTTAGCTGGGTGACTTCTTAAGCAGCAGCAGGTACGGTAAACAACCAGAAGCCTTTTTGCCATATCAAAGTAAATAACAAGAGTTTTTTCTCATTTAGACTTTCGGTTAAGTCAAGCTGAAATCACTGGTTCCCGCGAGATCACCGAAATTTAGCAATGATTAAGTTGTTCAATACTTTGATGGGTAACTGCTAAAGCAACAGCAGGTATTCTAAACAACCTGAGGTTTGTGTGCCATATCGAAGCAAAGGTTAATTTTTCTGCGATTTAAAAAAATGACCTTATCTCGCATCCTATCAGAGGCGGAACGGTTAATAAATATAAACTTTGAGGTTTGAAATATAAAGAATGCTACCTACTAACAGATGACTGTGATACACTTTTCTGCCTTTCCATGAAACTGCCTGTTAGGTTGCATTACATTTATAAAATAATTACTTCGATGGTTAATTGCATTAATTATTTCATTATTTAGTTTGGTTAGGTCATGAATTGTTCCTGTGTCTTTTAGTCAATTAAAATCTTTGAGTAGAAGTGTAAGTCAAATTGGAAAGGTCAAGAGTGTGCACAGAGATCCACAGAGCCCTTTAGGGCAGTGTTGGGTGTGAGTAACTTTTGCGGCAAGCGTGTCTCTGTTCATGGACCCTTACAAGCTCTCTTTTTCTTTTGAGTTACTATGCATAAATAAACGTCTTTATATCGAGAACAGCTGAGTCAACATGTGTCTGAAGAAATAAAATATCTATGGGTTTTCGAGATGGTACTATTGTGTTGCACTAAACACATTTGATACTGTGCACGATAGTATTACATTTGGCACTGGTGCGTGCAAACCAGAGTGTTACATTTAGCGCCGTTACCAGGATAGTATCACATACGGTGACCTACCATAGTATTATACAGTATATCATAGCAATTGTTAAATTGTAAATAGAAAGGGATGGAACAAGATGTTGGAAAGCAGTTTCAAGAGAAAGTCTCGTTCTGAAACGAGACTTTGTCAAAACTGACACATAGCAGAAAAGTAGATCTTATAGTTTTATAAATACAATGCATTTGTACCCAGGTGCATATTTGTGATAAGCACTGTTTGAAGTATAATCTTTCTCCGATATCTGCAACAAGCTACTGATGTGATTAAGTTGATGTTCAGCTGTGTGAAATCGTACAGATTGCAACTACTAAACATCTACAGTTAAAATTCTCTATTTCAAGAAAAAACCAAAAAACCAAACAGACAATCATTGAGAATAGACAGACAGAAAAAAAGAAAAAGTAAAAAGAAATCAATCATGTACAATATTTACAACATATGGAAATCTGATCTCTGATTAAACCTGAATTCTACCAAGCTGTAGTCATGTCAGTACTACTGTATGGTAGCACAACTTTAATTGGTTTATTTTTTCGTTTTATGGCATATCAACTTTCGTGGTTTATTTAACGCGAAAGCAGTCCTTGTAGAACAGAAGTGATACTATTTAATCCATAGATGCTGGGGAAAATTTTAGGTTCATAGCTTTCCCAAGAATATTAGTTTGAAAGTGAACGTAATAGCTTGACTGGAGTTTAAATTCACAACGATGTCGCAGTTCAGTTTGTGAACCACCGCGCAATGAGGGTTCCCTTTGAAATTATTGGATTTTAACGCAATGCTTGAAGAAAAACTTCGATGAGAATTACACAACTATGCTGCGTACCTTCTAGAATTAATCAAGTTTTGCTCATTGTTTGTTTGTTTTGGCTTTGTGGCATATCAATCTTCTTAGGTCATTTAATGCCAAATCCATTTTTATACAAATAAACAGTTCTATTTCACACAATTCAGTTTAGCATAAATACGCAGTTTCGTTCTATTTGACCCATAGTAAGGAACCTATCAGCTACTACCACTCTAGGCCAGAGTGAACCTGGAAGCGATGGTAATGAAGGGGTGTTCCGCATTCCCCAAACTTCCATCATCACAGGAACCTCATTATCAAATTGCTTTGTGTCGTATCTTCGATAATCGTTGAGGGAGTCTTACCCCTCTGAAGAGGTGCAGTTGGTTTATTCTACAGCCCCAGCTGACTGACTGAGCAAAAATGTTGCCGAGTTTGGTTTAAGTTTCGTATAGTACCAGCCATGGTTACTCTTCTGATTGTTGAGCTGATTCATTGCTGCTTGACTTCGGTGTTCTATCAGAGTCAATGCTTTAAGTGTAGCGATTGTGAATCTTAGAATTTATCAAGCTTTACTTGATTTGGTACAAAGGCTTGAGGTTGTTTATAGAACATGCTGTTACCAAGAGGTCACCCATCTGACAAGTGAGTCGACTCATTGCTGCTTAACTTTAGTGATCTGACGCTTTCAGTGTGACTTGATTGTAAGACATTTTGATTTAAATTTTATGGTTTCACACTAAAAAAGTCTAGAATCATCGATATCTCACAGGAGCTATTATTAATGCAGACTACGCAGACGATGTAGCGCTTCTTGTGCATACACCTGTTCAAGCCAAATCTCTGTTGCACAGTATCGAGCAGGCAACAAAAGGTGTTGGTCTCTATGGGAACTTTGCTATATCTAGAAATATATGAGTTTTGATCAAGATGGTGCAGTCTCATTAATTGGCAAGCCTCTGAAATAAGTAAACATATTCATATACCTTAGTAGTAATATCTCATCTACTGAAAGCGATGTTAATATGTAAAGTGTGGTCTGCTATTGACAGGGTATTGATCATGTTGACTTCTCCAAGCTGCGGTCGTGTCAGTACTATAATATGGTTGCGCCACTTTGACTTTAACTAAACTCTAGGAGAAAAAAAGCTTGATGGAAACAATGCAAGGTTACTGCATGCTGTTTTTAATAAATCTTTGAAGTAGCACTTTACAAAATTAGTTGTACAGCCACTTATCTCCCATTTTACAAACCAGTTGAGTTGGGCACAACTAGAAAAGTACAGATGACCCTCTAAGAAACATTCTCCCTGGGACACTGATGTGTAGATACACCCGTGTCGGCCGACCAGTAAAAATTACGGTCATTGTAGGCGATGTAGAGGACTTATCAAGTATGAAGTCTGATAGGGACGGGTTTTGAGAAACAAAGGAATCCATGTGGTAGCCACTCCTTAATGATGATGATAATGTTATATATCGTGATGATCTCAATAACAACTATACGTATGCCAATGCAGGCAAATACAGGTACGAACGGTTTATTAATTCCTGACTTCAGTTCATGGCGACACGAGAAGAGAGACACAATTCTAAAAAAAGTCTATGCTAAGCATACTATGCTGACTATACTATCTGACCCCACTCCAAACTTGCGGCAAATCTCGTGGTGTTTAAGATCTCTATCGGTAGAGATCTGCAAAACTTGAACACATGCCTCAACGGCAGAAGAACAAACTCTCGCCTCAATGATCCAATCTCAACTGACTCTTTTTAAAATCCTCTAATTCTCAGGACCATCTCTTCCGGACATGACATCATCCACACTCCAGCCCCATTTTCTGTCTGGGGTTTATTATGACTCTGGTGGTTGTCATATCCTTTGCGAGCGAGCGTAAAACTGCACCCAATGACTATGCACCTGAACTCTTAACGCGAATAGTTCAAAGCCCAACCAAACTGAATGAAAAAATATAACCAACAAAAAATGATTAACATAAAAAAAATCATTTTTTAATTATATAACAATAATGGTGATGATGATTATTGAAAATTCAACTTTACGATTTATCTTGGTAACATCAATCCTTGTCATTATACAGGCATAAACCTAATTTCTATTAACAAATTTTTTTACAAGCAATTATATAGTTTCGAGTAACTTATAATTATCCTTTGTAAGTGTTGGGTATCACCCACCTTTTCCCACACAATGAACTAGTCCATTTGCCATATATAGCTGTAGCTAATAATACCAGGGCAGACTCGAAGCTTCAGTTTTTTGTCTGAGTTCTTTTTCACTTGGAAAAAAGTAAGTTCTTATTGTTAAAAATTGTTATTGTTATTGCTTTGAAAAAATATTGTTATTTGTTGGACCTTTTGAAACTTGTTTGTTATTGTTTTTGAACTATTATTGTTGACTGCCCCTCCCCCAAACAATTGTTATTTTGTTTGTTGAGGGGGGTCAACGCTTGTTATCCTCGGATCATTTTTGAAAACATAACGACTTACTACATCATCATCATCCAACGTATTTTCACCTACACAGAACATTCGACGGTCATCCTCTCCTAGCTGCCTCATAAGCAGCTATGGCAGAGGCACCAACTTCACCAGGGTCATCATCACCCGACATTTTTAAAGACACAAGTCCCCCCTCAAAGCCGGAAGAAAGATGGCCTGCACTTTCACAGCCATCTTCGTCGGCCAGTTCAATCCAACCGGCGCAAAAGGTACCTTCACTGCCAGCCTCTTGGACAACAAAAATAACTCAAAAAAGCCCTATGGACTATAACGCCATTAGGAAGAAATACGAAAAATACTTCCAAGGGAATAGGATCCTCCCTATTCCCGAACTTGTACAGGAAGTACAACCCAAAATAATATCATACATAGTTACAGATTTAAAAACAAAGAGGCTGGCAGGTATCAAAAAAGATACTTTTGAAGGATTACTTAAAGCAGCAGACATCCCCGCGAAGTACTACTGTAGACGTAGCTTCGCAACATGGGATGTTCTGTTACCATCAGAAGACCTTGCAGCCAAGCTGGCCGCCGAAAATGTCATCTCCAAGTACTTCCGGCTTCAGCCAGAGTACATGGGAAGACGTAAAATACGAATCACCGTGTGTAATGTCCCGATACAACTGAATGAGGAGGTCCTGGCTGCCTACCTCGTAAAACACGGAGAAATAGAGGACATCACAAAAGCTAAGTCGGTTAACGGGACAGCGCACGGTGATTATATCTTCACCATGTGCCTGGACAGAGGGGGGTTCACATCCATACCTCACATAATAGAGTACGAACACCAGATCATGACAGTCGTTGTTGAGGGCAGGAAGCCCCAGTGCTGGAATTGCAAGCAGCTGGGGCACTTTTCAAAATCCTGCCCTCAAAAAACAACCAAAACAACTCCGGCCACAACAACAACAACAACAGAAACGACAACGAACACAACGACAACGATAGCAGCAACAGCGACAACAGCAGCGACCGAAGAAAACAAAAGCGAAACCCCGAAAACTAAAACCGGGGACAGCCCCAACAAAGAAGAGGGCTGGACCCAAGTAGTAAAAGGGGGAAAAAAGAGAAAAACTCCCATCAAAGAACCAGCAAAACAAACCCCCATCAAAGAACCAGCAACAGCAACAGTTTCAAACAAACCAAACATCACCACGACTGCTAAAATTGACTCTAATAGTACTCCTACCACAAGCTCAGCCAAATCATCATCATCATCGACATCTGCAAGATCATCATCATCATCGTCATTAACAAAAAAGAAAAACAAAGAAAAACACATTGAAAAAGAAGACGAAGCCATGGATTATTCAATTAACCTAAAACGGAGAAGGGATAGTGATGACTCGGTAGCTGGGGAGGGGGAGAAAAAACACATTAAGGGACCAGCAAAAGAAACACAAACACAGTCCCAAACACCCTCCCAACCTCAACAAAAGGGCGAAAAAACTGAAAGACCAGCCCAAATTATTCCTCCCCGACAAAAACATCAAAATACCCCAGCACACCTCTCTGACTTCCCACTTTCCCCAAAATCACCTTCACTCTCACCAATCAGAACCCCTAAGCTCCTTACACGGGCACAATCGGTGACCAGGGAGTCACCAACAGCAGCAGCATCACCATCATCAACAGAAGTCAAGCCAAGGTCACGGTCGGCTTCAAACGAAGTCCGACGTGCCTTCACCGCTTTTCATTTTTGCGAGGACATCCTCGAGCCCCCAAACATGGACCACATTTTAAAAAAAACTTTAAAACCTTTATCATCACTTAAAAAAATAGACGGCAAGGACATCACCAACCCGTATCTTTTTAAGAGTGCCGCAATGGTGACCACATTCGTCCGTTCGGCTGGACCCCGAACCAAAGAGCTTTGGCACTTTCTTGAGGGGGCCAGTCGAGCGGACGCAATGTTGGCGGATTTGCGCCACCAAAGTTTAAAAAAATTGCTTCCTTTTTGTTCGGGCAGGGTCCCGATTTTAGTTCACCCTACCTTCTATAGGTCCCTAAAATTGCGGTACCCCGTGGATGTCGGTGGAATTACCAGGGACGACCGAGTAAGTACTGAGCTCGGCACCGGATCCCTGCGTCAGGCCGTCGGCATCCTTACTCCCAAGGATTTCCGGCCCATAGTCGACACTGAGTAAGGTAAGTGGGATTGATGGCTCTAAACCTTGCTACTTTGAATGTGAGGGGATTGAGGGATCCGGGCAAGTGTACGCGCTTGCTTGGTGAACTTAAAACTCTCGGCGTAGATGTTGCTGCAGTGCAGGAAACCCACTTCACTTGCGGTGCCGACTGTCGTGTGCTGGAAAGCGATTTTAACGTTTTCTCAGCATACGGCAGCCGTACCAGCGTTGGGGTTTCTTTGCTAGTTGGACGCAGCCTTGATGCTGATGTTGACGTTGTTTTTGCAGGTGACGGGGGCCGACTGGTTGTGGCCGATGTTGCCGTGAAAAGTTTCAAGTTTCGTCTGGTTGCGGTTTATGCGCCCAATATCGTTGTGGAGAGGGTTTCCTTTTTTCGTCGGTTGGCGCCGTTCCTGGACGATACGAAGCGGCTAGTTTTAATGGGTGATTGGAATGCGATCCTTGATCCCAAGATAGATAAGGTCGGGCGGGGAGCTAGGCGTGTGGGAAGGTGTGAAAGCAGCCTTGCCGGCCTCATGACTCGTCATGACCTCGTCGACAGGTTTCGTCTGGATCACCCAGGGCGGGAGATGTGGACGTGGCTAGATAGTTCGCCCTCTGCCAAAGTAGGCTCCTACTTGGACAGAGTGTTAGTGAGACGAGCTGACATTGATTTTGTTAATTGTCCCACGTTCCACTTGATAGCGTGGACTGACCATAAACTTGTTAGAGTCAGTCTACGGTTAGCAAATAGGCCTAGTCTGGCCGGCTACTGGAAGTTCAATACCTCCTTACTGGAGATACGGGACTTCCGGGACCGGTTGGAATCCCTAATTCAGCGGGCGTTAGTGGGGGCGGTTACCGGGAATAGGTGGTGGGGATCTCTTAAACATAGGATTAGAGATTTCGCTACCAAGTACGGTCAACAGCTCAACCTAGATAGGACCAAGGAAGCGAAATCTATAGACGATAGACTTTCCCGGGCGGTGGCTGGGGGGGACTCCCTAAACGTAGAGCTAGCTAGGGGGGACCTTGAGCGCGAGAGTAGCGAGCGCTACAAGGGATACGTAGTTAGATCTAGGTTAAAGAGAGTTCTCAACGAAGCTGTGAAAACGAACGCGACTGCGCGTGAAGAAGAAGTGCGAAGGTTCCCCGATCGGTATATCGGTTCTGTCAAGGCCCCGGATGGGCGACTGCTGCGATCGACTCGTGAGATTCGTGACGCCTTTCGGGCGCACTTTCGGGATCGCTTTGCCCGCTGTACTGATCTCCCGCTCCGGGAGTTTCGTAGCTATCTTGCCGACTTCCCCCGCCTTGGGGTGGCTGAAGCGGCTAGCTGCGAGGGTGTGGTTACTGAATGCGAAGTCCGTGACGCGTTGAAGCAGGTCGGCCTGAACAAGTCGCCGGGACTAGATGGTTTGCCCTACGAAGTGTACTTGAGGATGTCGCACATGTTTGTGCCTATTCTGACGGATATGTTCAACCATTGGTTCGCCCAGGGAGCCATCCCTGGTAGCGTTACCAAGGGCGTGATCACATTGCTGAAGAAAGGTGGCAGGCATGTTTGGGAGGGTTTAGACGATTACAGGCCCATAACTCTGCTTAACACAGAGTTAAAGATTTTGGCCCGGGTCTTAGCGAATCGTTTACAGCTTGTCATTAGCGATCTGATCGGCTCTGAGCAGACCTTTGCTGTGAAGGGAAGATCGATCCAGGACAACCTGCACTTGATTCGCGAGGTCCTAGAGGGTATAGAAGACGGCACCGAGGCCGCGCTGATCAGTTTAGATCAGTCCAAGGCCTTCGATAGGGTTGACCATCGGTTTTTGGCGACTGTTTTGGAGACTGCCGGATTCAAACCGGAGTTCCGCAGATGGATTAGCATGATGTACCACAACCCTCAGGCAGTGGTGCAGGTGAACGGAAGGCGTTCGACGGTGTTCGCGGTCGAGCGGTCGGTCCGGCAGGGCTGCCCGTTGTCTCCTCTTCTCTATGTCCTAGCTTTGGAGCCCCTGCTCCGTAGGCTTAGGGATAGGACGGCAAATCCGGCCCTGCGCGGTGTCCCTTTTGCTGGCCCTCTTACGGCAAGGGTTTCCGCGTTCGCCGATGATATCACAGTGTTTGTATCCCGCCGTCTGGATATAAAGGCTGTGAAGAAGGCGGTTAGCGAGTACGAGCGGATTGCAGGAGCCAAGGTCAATTTTGACAAAAGCGAAGGTTTGCGGCTCGGTGCTTGGAGGGGTAGCAATACTCTTCCGGGGCCGTTCCGCTGGAGTGACGGACCCGTCCGCATCCTCGGGGTGTGGTTCGGGCCCGGCCTCCAACTGGAGCGAAATTGGTCGGAAATACAAGCCAAGGTGAATGCTCAGGTGGGAATCTGGCTTTCAAGGAGGTTGTCCTTAAAGGGCAGGGCGGAGGCGTGCGCCGTGTACGTCTTCCCCTTGATCCTTTACCGATTGGCTGTACTTCCTCTGCCTAAGGTAAATCGGTTGGCGCTGCAACGATCCCTTTCCAGATTGCTCTGGGGAGGTGCAAGGCCGATGGTCCGTAGGCAGGTCTGTATCCAACGTACACGCAACGGGGGTCTAGGTATGCCTGATCTGGAGAGCCACTGGCTTGCTGAAAGACTTGCATACCTGGGCAGAGCTTTGACGGGGGACGCAGTGTGGAGACTGAAGGCGAGTCGGACTTTTCCTCGCCTAAAGTCAGACCCAAAGGCTGAAGGTCGACGTAGGCCTTTGGGCGAAACACTGTTTGTCCGCGAGTGCCGAACGGCCCTTCGTAACCTTCTTGGGTCCAGTGACCTTTCACGGCCTCGAAAAGAACTATATCGGGAGCTAGTGGTGGGTTCCGCTTCTGATCCTCTCAGCGAGCGGCGCGGCTGGACGACGGAGGAGATTCGCTCTCATTGGAATTGGGCGCCAGGATCGAGCTTCTTGAACAACTCCGAGTTCTCGCTCACCTGGCGACTTGTGCGAAATGCGTTGCCCCTTGTCGGCTTGAACTACAAAGCGGGCCTGGCAGACATGCCCGATTGCGCTCGCTGCGGCAGTGGCTTGGAAGAAACGGCTGAGCACGCCTTCTACTACTGCGAGCGAGTTCGCCCGTTTTGGGATCACGTCGGCGAGTGGACGGCTCGCATCGAACCCAAACAGCTCGTGCTGCTCGACGTTGGTTACGTCGTGGACAACGTTCTTCCTCCGTATCAGGGTGAGAAGCGTGTGGTGTTTCTCGCGATCCTAGCTGTAGCTAGAATGGTGATTTGGACGACGCGAAACAAGGGATTGTATGACGATGCAAACTTTTCTCATCGTGATCTGATTTTGTATTTTCGGCATCAGCTGAGGGTCAAAATCAGATGCGATAGAAAACGCTTGGATCGCATAACATTCAGCAAAAGGTGGGTGAATGCAGCGAGCCTGGTCGTGCGAAAGGGAGCAACGTTGGAGTCATCCTTCCCTCCTCTGCCGGCTCATGGCGTCTACGGTACGGGTCCTTAGGGACCCCACCCCTGGTAAGTAAAACTGTTCCCTTTTTCTTTTGGTACCCAGGTACCTAGTTAGCAGTATGTTTGTGAGTCATTGTCCCCGTCATCTAGTCGTTAGTTCTCAAGATCTTCCCCATCCCCATTATTTTTGTACCTGAACCCGCATCCCAGTCCACGTTTACTGAAGATCTTGAACATTCATATGTATAAAAATCATATCACCTGCTTGTATTAACCCATACCGTGCCCGACCCCTTATTTCTTTTTACCCCTGTAGATTAGGATCCCTGCCCCACCTAGGGTAGGTCCGACTTGTTTCCGGTTCTTTCGCCCCGGAAAACAGTCGGCCTCCAATTTTATAGACGGGGGGATGGGAGGGCAACCAAACGGGGGATTTTTCCTTTGTTTTTGTATATATTTCGGGGTTTTTCTCCCATTCCCATCACATTCATTGTAAATAAATCATAAAATCATTCATGAATCTCGGGATTTTAAGTAGGACTTCTTCATAGAGCAAATGTGGTATTGTGGTGATTGTAGCGCAAAAGGCGATGGATGAATGGATATTTATTGTATTGTTGAATGGGTCGGCGAATGTGGCTAGCTAGGTCTCCTTAGTTTATATAGAAAAGTATGACCGCTCCCTTCCCCTCCCCAAAAACTTCAAGGCCTTGTGCCTTCTGTGTACACTACACAGAAATAAAGCAGACTCGAAGCTTCAGTTTTTTGTCTGAGTTCTTTTTCACTTGGAAAAAAGTAAGTTCTTATTGTTAAAAATTGTTATTGTTATTGCTTTGAAAAAATATTGTTATTTGTTGGACCTTTTGAAACTTGTTTGTTATTGTTTTTGAACTATTATTGTTGACTGCCCCTCCCCCAAACAATTGTTATTTTGTTTGTTGAGGGGGGTCAACGCTTGTTATCCTCGGATCATTTTTGAAAACATAACGACTTACTACATCATCATCATCCAACGTATTTTCACCTACACAGAACATTCGACGGTCATCCTCCCCTAGCTGCCCCATAAGCAGCTATGGCAGAGGCACCAAATTCACCAGGGTCATTATCACCCGACATTTTTAAAGATCAAAGTCCCCCCTCAAAGCCGGAAGAAAGATGGCCTGCACTTTCGCAGCCATCTTCGTCGGCCAGTTCAATCCAACCGGCGCAAAAGGTACCTTCACTGCCAGCCTCTTGGACAACAAAAGTAATTCAAAAAACACCAAAAGACTATTCAAAAATAAGAGAAAAATACGAGAAGTACTTCCAAGGGAATAGGATCCTCCCTATTCCCGAACTTGTACAGGAAGTACAGCCAAAAATAATCTCGTTCGTTGTCACAGATTTAAAAACAAAGAGGCTGGCAGGTATCAAAAAAGATACTTTTGAAGGATTACTAAAAGCAGCAGACATCCCCGCGAAGTACTACTGTAGACGTAGCTTCGCAACATGGGATGTTCTGTTACCATCAGAAGACCTTGCAGCCAAACTGGCCGGCGAAAATGTCATCTCCAAGTACTTCCGGCTTCAACCAGAGTACATGGGAAGACGTAAAATCCGAATCACCGTGTGTAATGTCCCGATACAGCTGAATGAGGAGGTCCTGGCTGCCTACCTCGTAAAACACGGAGAAATAGAAGATATTACCAAAGCTAAGTCAGTTAACGGGACAGCGCACGGTGATTATATCTTCACCATGTGCCTGGACAGAGGGGGGTTCACATCCATACCTCACATAATAGAGTACGAACACCAAATCATGACAGTCGTTGTTGAGGGCAGGAAGCCCCAGTGCTGGAATTGCAAGCAGCTGGGGCACTTTTCAAAATCCTGCCCTCAAAAAACAACCAAAACAACTCCGGCCACAATAACAACAACAGAAACGACAACGAACACAACGAACACGACAACTATAGCAGCAACAGCGACAACAGCTGAAGTAAACAAAAACGAAACCCCTAAAACTAAAACCGGGGACAGCCCCAACAAAGAAGAGGGCTGGACCCAAGTAGTGAAAGGGGGAAAAAAGAAAAAAACTCCCATCAAAGAACCAGCAAAACAAACCCCCATCAAAGAACCAGCAACAGCAACAGTTTCAAAAAAACCAAACATCACCACGACTGCTAAAATTGATTCTAGTAGTACTCCTACCACAAGCACAGCCAAACCATCATCATCATCGACATCTGCAAGATCATCATCATCATCGTCATTAACAAAAAAGAAAAACAAAGAAAATAACATTGAAAAAGAAGACGAAGCTATGGATTATTCAATTAACCTAAAACGACGAAGGGATAGTGATGACTCGGTAGCTGGGGAGGGGGAGAAAAAACACATTAAGGGACCAGCAAAAGAAACACAAACACAGTCCCAAACACCCTCCCAACCTCAACAAAAGGGCGAAAAAACTGAAAGACCAGCCCAAATTATTCCTCCCCCACAAAAACATCCAAATACCCCAGCACACCTCTCTGACTTCCCACTTTCCCCAAAATCACCTTCACTCTCACCAATCAGAACCCCTAAGCTCCTTACACGGGCACAATCGGTGACCAGGGAGCCACCAACAGCAGCAGCATCACCATCATCAACAGAACTCAAGCCAAGGTCACGGTCGGCTTCAAACGAAGTCCGACGTGCCTTCACCGCATTTCATTTCTGCGAGGACATCCTCGAGCCCCAAAACATGGACCACATTTTAAAAAAAACTTTAAAACCTTTATCATCACTTAAAAAAATAGACGGCAAGGACATCACCAACCCGTATCTTTTTAAGAATGCCGCAATGGTGACCACATTCGTCCGTTCGGCTGGACCCCGAACCAAAGAGCTTTGGCACTTTCTTGAGGGGGCCAGTCGAGCGGACGCAATGTTGGCGGATTTGCGCCACCAAAGTTTAAAAAAATTGCTTCCTTTTTGTTCGGGCAGGGTCCCGATTTTAGTTCACCCTACCTTCTATAGGTCCCTAAAATTGCGGTACCCCGTGGATGTCGGTGGAATTACCAGGGACGACCGAGTAAGTACTGAGCTCGGCACCGGATCCCTGCGTCAGGCCGTCGGCATCCTTACTCCCAAGGATTTCCGGCCCGTAGTCGACACTGAGTAAGGTAAGTGGGATTGATGGCTCTAAACCTTGCTACTTTGAATGTGAGGGGATTGAGGGATCCGGGCAAGTGTACGCGCTTGCTTGGTGAACTTAAAACTCTCGGCGTAGATGTTGCTGCAGTGCAGGAAACCCACTTCACTTGCGGTGCCGACTGTCGTGTGCTGGAAGGCGATTTTAACGTCTTCTCAGCATACGGCAGCCGTACCAGCGTTGGGGTTTCTTTGCTAGTTGGACGCAGCCTTGATGCTGATGTTGACGTTGTTTTTGCAGGTGACGGGGGCCGACTGGTTGTGGCCGATGTTGCCGTGAAAAGTTTCAAGTTTCGTCTGGTTGCGGTTTATGCGCCCAATATCGTTGTGGAGAGGGTTTCCTTTTTTCGTCGGTTGGCGCCGTTCCTGGACGATACGAAGCGGCTAGTTTTAATGGGTGATTGGAATGCGATCCTTGATCCCAAGATAGATAAGGTCGGGCGGGGAGCTAGGCGTGTGGGAAGGTGTGAAAGCAGCCTTGCCGGCCTCATGACTCGTCATGACCTCGTCGACAGGTTTCGTCTGGATCACCCAGGGCGGGAGATGTGGACGTGGCTAGATAGTTCGCCCTCTGCCAAAGTAGGCTCCTACTTGGACAGAGTGTTAGTGAGACGAGCTGACATTGATTTTGTTAGTTGTCCCACGTTCCACTTGATAGCGTGGACTGACCATAAACTTGTTAGAGTCAGTCTACGGTTAGCAAATAGGCCTAGTCTGGCCGGCTACTGGAAGTTCAGTACCTCCTTACTGGAGATACGGGACTTCCGGGACCGGCTGGAATCCCTAATTCAGCGGGCGTTAGTGGGGGCGGTTACCGGGAATAGGTGGTGGGGATCTCTTAAACATAGGATTAGAGATTTCGCTACCAAATACGGTCGACAGCTCAACCTAGATAGGACCAAGGAAGCGAAATCTATAGACGATAGACTTTCCCGGGCGGTGGCTGGGGGGGACTCCCTAAACGTAGAGCTAGCTAGGGGGGACCTTGAGCGCGAGAGTAGCGAGCGCTACAAGGGATACGTAGTTAGATCTAGGTTAAAGAGAGTTCTCAACGAAGCTGTGAAAACGAACGCGACTGCGCGTGAAGAAGAAGTGCGAAGGTTCCCCGATCGGTATATCGGTTCTGTCAAGGCCCCGGATGGGCGACTGCTGCGATCGACTCGTGAGATTCGTGACGCCTTTCGGGCGCACTTTCGGGATCGCTTTGCCCGCTGTACTGATCTCCCGCTCCGGGAGTTTCGTAGCTATCTTGCCGACTTCCCCCGCCTTGGGGTGGCTGAAGCGGCTAGCTGCGAGGGTGTGGTTACTGAATGCGAAGTCCGTGACGCGTTGAAGCAGGTCGGCCTGAACAAGTCGCCGGGACTAGATGGTTTGCCCTACGAAGTGTACTTGAGGATGTCGCACATGTTTGTGCCTATTCTGACGGATATGTTCAACCATTGGTTCGCCCAGGGAGCCATCCCTGGTAGCGTTACCAAGGGCGTGATCACATTGCTGAAGAAAGGTGGCAGGCATGTTTGGGAGGGTTTAGACGATTACAGGCCCATAACTCTGCTTAACACAGAGTTAAAGATTTTGGCCCGGGTCTTAGCGAATCGTTTACAGCTTGTCATTAGCGATCTGATCGGCTCTGAGCAGACCTTTGCTGTGAAGGGAAGATCGATCCAGGACAACCTGCACTTGATTCGCGAGGTCCTAGAGGGTATAGAAGACGACACCGAGGCCGCGCTGATCAGTTTAGATCAGTCCAAGGCCTTCGATAGGGTTGACCATCGGTTTTTGGCGACTGTTTTGGAGACTGCCGGATTCAAACCGGAGTTCCGCAGATGGATTAGCATGATGTACCACAACCCTCAGGCAGTGGTGCAGGTGAACGGAAGGCGTTCGACGGTGTTCGCGGTCGAGCGGTCGGTCCGGCAGGGCTGCCCGTTGTCTCCTCTTCTCTATGTCCTAGCTTTGGAGCCCCTGCTCCGTAGGCTTAGGGATAGGACGGCAAATCCGGCCCTGCGCGGTGTCCCTTTTGCTGGCCCTCTTACGGCAAGGGTTTCCGCGTTCGCCGATGATATCACAGTGTTTGTATCCCGCCGTCTGGATATAAAGGCTGTGAAGAAGGCGGTTAGCGAGTACGAGCGGATTGCAGGAGCCAAGGTCAATTTTGACAAAAGCGAAGGTTTGCGGCTCGGTGCTTGGAGGGGTAGCAATGCTCTTCCGGGGCCGTTCCGCTGGAGTGACGGACCCGTCCGCATCCTCGGGGTGTGGTTCGGGCCTGGCCTCCAACTGGAGCGAAATTGGTCGGAAATACAAGCCAAGGTGAATGCTCAGGTGGGAATCTGGCTTTCAAGGAGGTTGTCCTTAAAGGGCAGGGCGGAGGCGTGCGCCGTGTACGTCTTCCCCTTGATCCTTTACCGATTGGCTGTACTTCCTCTGCCTAAGGTAAATCGGTTGGCGCTGCAACGATCCCTTTCCAGATTGCTCTGGGGAGGTGCAAGGCCGATGGTCCGTAGGCAGGTCTGTATCCAACGTACACGCAACGGGGGCCTAGGTATGCCTGATCTGGAGAGCCACTGGCTTGCTGAAAGACTTGCATACCTGGGCAGAGCTTTGACGGGGGACGCAGTGTGGAGACTGAAGGCGAGTCGGACTTTTCCTCGCCTAAAGTCAGACCCAAAGGCTGAAGGTCGACGTAGGCCTTTGGGCGAAACACTGTTTGTCCGCGAGTGCCGAACGGCCCTTCGTAACCTTCTTGGGTCCAGTGACCTTTCACGGCCTCGAAAAGAACTATATCGGGAGCTAGTGGTGGGTTCCGCTTCTGATCCTCTCAGCGAGCGGCACGGCTGGACGACGGAGGAGATTCGCTCTCATTGGAATTGGGCGCCAGGATCGAGCTTCTTGAACAACTCCGAGTTCTCGCTCACCTGGCGACTTGTGCGAAATGCGTTACCCCTTGTCGGCTTGAACTACAAAGCGGGCCTGGCAGACATGCCCGATTGCGCTCGCTGCGGCAGTGGCTTGGAAGAAACGGCTGAGCACGCCTTCTACTACTGCGAGCGAGTTCGCCCGTTTTGGGATCACGTCGGCGAGTGGACGGCTCGCATCGAACCCAAACAGCTCGTGCTGCTCGACGTTGGTTACGTCGTGGACAACGTTCTTCCTCCGTATCAGGGTGAGAAGCGTGTGGTGTTTCTCGCGATCCTAGCTGTAGCTAGAATGGTGATTTGGACGACGCGAAACAAGGGATTGTATGACGATGCAAACTTTTCTCATCGTGATCTGATTTTGTATTTTCGGCATCAGCTGAGGGTCAAAATCGGATGCGATAGAAAACGCTTGGATCGCATAACATTCAGCAAAAGGTGGGTGAATGCAGCGAGCCTGGTCGTGCGAAAGGGAGCAACGTTGGAGTCATCCTTCCCTCCTCTGCCGGCTCATGGCGTCTACGGTACGGGTCCTTAGGGACCCCACCCCTGGTGAGTAAAACTGTTCCCTTTTTCTTTGGTACCCAGGTACCTAGTTAGCAGTATGTTTGTGAGTCATTGTCCCCGTCATCTAGTTGTTAGTTCTCAAGATCTTCCCCATCCCCATTATTTTTGTACCTCAATCCGTATCCCAGTCCACGTTTACTGAAGATCTTGAACATTCATATGTATAAAAATCATATCACCTACTTGTATTAACCCATACCGCGCCCGACCCCTAAATTCTTTTCACCCCTGTAGATTAGGATCCCTGCCCCACCTAGGGTAGGTCCGACTTGTTTCCGGTTCTTTCGCCCCGGAAAACAGTCGGCCTCCAATTTTATAGACGGGGGGATGGGAGGGCAACCAAACGGGGGATTTTTCCTTGTTTTTATATATATTTCGGGGTTTTTCTCCCATTCCCATCACATTCATTGTAAATAAATCATAAAATCATTCAAGAATCTCGGGATTTTAAGTAGGACTTCTTCATAGAGCAAATGTGGTATTTTGGTGATTGCAGCGCAAAAGGCGATGGATGAATGGATATTTATTGTATTGTTGAATGGGTCGGCGAATGTGGCTAGCTAGGTCTCCTTAGTTTATATAGAAAAGTATGACCGCTCCCTTCCCCTCCCCAAAAACTTCAAGGCCTTGTGCCTTCTGTGTACACTACACAGAAATAAAGCAGACTCGAAGCTTCAGTTTTTTGTCTGAGTTCTTTTTCACTTGGAAAAAAGTAAGTTCTTATTGTTAAAAATTGTTATTGTTATTGCTTTGGAAAAAATATTGTTATTTGTTGGACCTTTTGAAACTTGTTTGTTATTGTTTTTGAACTATTATTGTTGACTGCCCCTCCCCCAAACAATTGTTATTTTGTTTGTTGAGGGGGGTCAACGCTTGTTATCCTCAGATCATTTTGAAAAAACATAACGACTTACTACATCATCATCCAACGTATTTTCACCTACACAGAACATTCGACGGTCATCCTCCCCTAGCTGCCTCATAAGCAGCTATGGCAGAGGCACCAAATTCACCAGGGTCATTATCACCCGACATTTTTAAAGATCAAAGTCCCCCCTCAAAGCCGGAAGAAAGATGGCCTGCACTTTCGCAGCCATCTTCGTCGGCCAGTTCAATCCAACCGGCGCAAAAGGTACCTTCACTGCCAGCCTCTTGGACAACAAAAGTAATTCAAAAAACACCAAAAGACTATTCAAAAATAAGAGAAAAATACGAGAAGTACTTCCAAGGGAATAGGATCCTCCCTATTCCCGAACTTGTACAGGAAGTACAGCCAAAAATAATCTCGTTCGTTGTCACAGATTTAAAAACAAAGAGGCTGGCAGGTATCAAAAAAGATACTTTTGAAGGATTACTAAAAGCAGCAGACATCCCCGCGAAGTACTACTGTAGACGTAGCTTCGCAACATGGGATGTTCTGTTACCATCAGAAGACCTTGCAGCCAAGCTGGCCGGCGAAAATGTCATCTCCAAGTACTTCCGGCTTCAGCCAGAGTACATGGGAAGACGTAAAATACGAATCACCGTGTGTAATGTCCCGATACAACTGAATGAGGAGGTCCTGGCTGCCTACCTCGTGAAACATGGCGAAATCGAGGACATCACAAAAGCTAAGTCGGTTAACGGGACAGCGCACGGTGATTATATCTTCACCATGTGCCTGGACAGAGGGGGGTTCACATCCATACCTCACATAATAGAGTACGAACACCAGATAATGACAGTCGTAGTTGAGGGCAGGAAGCCCCAGTGCTGGAATTGCAAGCAGCTGGGGCACTTCTCAAAATCCTGCCCTCAAAAAACAACCAAATCAACTCCGGCCACAACAACAACAACAGAAACGACAACGAACACAACGAACACAACGACAACTATAGCAGCAACAGCGACAACAACTGAAGTAAACAAAAACGAAACCCCTAAAACTAAAACCGGGGACAGCCCCAACAAAGAAGAGGGCTGGACCCAAGTAGTGAAAGGGGGAAAAAAGAAAAAAACTCCTATCAAAGAACCAGCAAAACAAACCCCCATCAAAGAACCAGCAACAGCAACAGTTTCAAAAAAACCAAACATCACCACGACTGCTAAAATTGACTCTAGTAGTACTCCTACCACAAGCACAGCCAAACCATCATCATCATCGACATCTGCAAGATCATCATCATCATCGTCATTAACAAAAAAGAAAAACAAAGAAAATAACATTGAAAAAGAAGACGAAGCCATGGATTATTCAATTAACCTAAAACGGCGAAGGGATAGTGATGACTCGGTAGCTGGGGAGGGGGAGAAAAAACACATTAAGGGACCACACCAAGAAACACCAACACAGTCCCAAACACCCTCCCAACCTCAAGAAAAGGGCGAAAAGAAAAAAATTGAAAGACCAGCCCAAATTATTCCTCCCCCACAAAAACATCAAAATACCCCAGCACACCTCTCTGACTTCCCACTTTCCCCAAAATCACCTTCACTCTCACCAATCAGAACCCCTAAGCTCCTTACACGGGCACAATCGGTGACCAGGGAGTCACCAACAGCAGCAGCATCACCATCATCAACAGAACTCAAGCCAAGGTCACGGTCGGCTTCAAACGAAGTCCGACGTGCCTTCACCGCATTTCATTTCTGCGAGGACATCCTCGAGCCCCAAAACATGGACCACATTTTAAAAAAAACTTTAAAACCTTTATCATCACTTAAAAAAATAGACGGCAAGGACATCACCAACCCGTATCTTTTTAAGAGTGCCGCAATGGTGACCACATTCGTCCGTTCGGCTGGACCCCGAACCAAAGAGCTTTGGCACTTTCTTGAGGGGGCCAGTCGAGCGGACGCAATGTTGGCGGATTTGCGCCACCAAAGTTTAAAAAAATTGCTTCCTTTTTGTTCGGGCAGGGTCCCGATTTTAGTTCACCCTACCTTCTATAGGTCCCTAAAATTGCGGTACCCCGTGGATGTCGGTGGAATTACCAGGGACGACCGAGTAAGTACTGAGCTCGGCACCGGATCCCTGCGTCAGGCCGTCGGCATCCTTACTCCCAAGGATTTCCGGCCCATAGTCGACACTGAGTAAGGTAAGTGGGATTGATGGCTCTAAACCTTGCTACTTTGAATGTGAGGGGATTGAGGGATCCGGGCAAGTGTACGCGCTTGCTTGGTGAACTTAAAACTCTCGGCGTAGATGTTGCTGCAGTGCAGGAAACCCACTTCACTTGCGGTGCCGACTGTCGTGTGCTGGAAGGCGATTTTAACGTCTTCTCAGCATACGGCAGCCGTACCAGCGTTGGGGTTTCTTTGCTAGTTGGACGCAGCCTTGATGCTGATGTTGACGTTGTTTTTGCAGGTGACGGGGGCCGACTGGTTGTGGCCGATGTTGCCGTGAAAAGTTTCAAGTTTCGTCTGGTTGCGGTTTATGCGCCCAATATCGTTGTGGAGAGGGTTTCCTTTTTTCGTCGGTTGGCGCCGTTCCTGGACGATACGAAGCGGCTAGTTTTAATGGGTGATTGGAATGCGATCCTTGATCCCAAGATAGATAAGGTCGGGCGGGGAGCTAGGCGTGTGGGAAGGTGTGAAAGCAGCCTTGCCGGCCTCATGACTCGTCATGACCTCGTCGACAGGTTTCGTCTGGATCACCCAGGGCGGGAGATGTGGACGTGGCTAGATAGTTCGCCCTCTGCCAAAGTAGGCTCCTACTTGGACAGAGTGTTAGTGAGACGAGCTGACATTGATTTTGTTAGTTGTCCCACGTTCCACTTGATAGCGTGGACTGACCATAAACTTGTTAGAGTCAGTCTACGGTTAGCAAATAGGCCTAGTCTGGCCGGCTACTGGAAGTTCAATACCTCCTTACTGGAGATACGGGACTTCCGGGACCGGTTGGAATCCCTAATTCAGCGGGCGTTAGTGGGGGCGGTTACCGGGAATAGGTGGTGGGGATCTCTTAAACATAGGATTAGAGATTTCGCTACCAAGTACGGTCAACAGCTCAACCTAGATAGGACCAAGGAAGCGAAATCTATAGACGATAGACTTTCCCGGGCGGTGGCTGGGGGGGACTCCCTAAACGTAGAGCTAGCTAGGGGGGACCTTGAGCGCGAGAGTAGCGAGCGCTACAAGGGATACGTAGTTAGATCTAGGTTAAAGAGAGTTCTCAACGAAGCTGTGAAAACGAACGCGACTGCGCGTGAAGAAGAAGTGCGAAGGTTCCCCGATCGGTATATCGGTTCTGTCAAGGCCCCGGATGGGCGACTGCTGCGATCGACTCGTGAGATTCGTGACGCCTTTCGGGCGCACTTTCGGGATCGCTTTGCCCGCTGTACTGATCTCCCGCTCCGGGAGTTTCGTAGCTATCTTGCCGACTTTCCCCGCCTTGGGGTGGCTGAAGCGGCTAGCTGCGAGGGTGTGGTTACTGAATGCGAAGTCCGTGACGCGTTGAAGCAGGTCGGCCTCAACAAGTCGCCGGGACTAGATGGTTTGCCCTACGAAGTGTACTTGAGGATGTCGCACATGTTTGTGCCTATTCTGACGGATATGTTCAACCATTGGTTCGCCCAGGGAGCCATCCCTGGTAGCGTTACCAAGGGCGTGATCACATTGCTGAAGAAAGGTGGCAGGCATGTTTGGGAGGGTTTAGACGATTACAGGCCCATAACTCTGCTTAACACAGAGTTAAAGATTTTGGCCCGGGTCTTAGCGAATCGTTTACAGCTTGTCATTAGCGATCTGATCGGCTCTGAGCAGACCTTTGCTGTGAAGGGAAGATCGATCCAGGACAACCTGCACTTGATTCGCGAGGTCCTAGAGGGTATAGAAGACGACACCGAGGCCGCGCTGATCAGTTTAGATCAGTCCAAGGCCTTCGATAGGGTTGACCATCGGTTTTTGGCGACTGTTTTGGAGACTGCCGGATTCAAACCGGAGTTCCGCAGATGGATTAGCATGATGTACCACAACCCTCAGGCAGTGGTGCAGGTGAACGGAAGGCGTTCGAGGGTGTTCGCGGTCGAGCGGTCGGTCCGGCAGGGCTGCCCGTTGTCTCCTCTTCTCTATGTCCTAGCTTTGGAGCCCCTGCTCCGTAGGCTTAGGGATAGGACGGCAAATCCGGCCCTGCGCGGTGTCCCTTTTGCTGGCCCTCTTACGGCAAGGGTTTCCGCGTTCGCCGATGATATCACAGTGTTTGTATCCCGCCGTCTGGATATAAAGGCTGTGAAGAAGGCGGTTAGCGAGTACGAGCGGATTGCAGGAGCCAAGGTCAATTTTGACAAAAGCGAAGGTTTGCGGCTCGGTGCTTGGAGGGGTAGCAATACACTTCCGGGGCCGTTCCGCTGGAGTGACGGACCCGTCCGCATCCTCGGGGTGTGGTTCGGGCCCGGCCTCCAACTGGAGCGAAATTGGTCGGAAGTACAAGCCAAGGTGAATGCTCAGGTGGGAATCTGGCTTTCAAGGAGGTTGTCCTTAAAGGGCAGGGCGGAGGCGTGCGCCGTGTACGTCTTCCCCTTGATCCTTTACCGATTGGCTGTACTTCCTCTGCCTAAGGTAAATCGGTTGGCGCTGCAACGATCCCTTTCCAGATTGCTCTGGGGAGGTGCAAGGCCGATGGTCCGTAGGCAGGTCTGTATCCAACGTACACGCAACGGGGGTCTGGGTATGCCTGATCTGGAGAGCCACTGGCTTGCTGAAAGACTTGCATACCTGGGCAGAGCTTTGACGGGGGACGCAGTGTGGAGACTGAAGGCGAGTCGGACTTTTCCTCGCCTAAAGTCAGACCCAAAGGCTGAAGGTCGACGTAGGCCTTTGGGCGAAACACTGTTTGTCCGCGAGTGCCGAACGGCCCTTCGTAACCTTCTTGGGTCCAGTGACCTTTCACGGCCTCGAAAAGAACTATATCGGGAGCTAGTGGTGGGTTCCGCTTCTGATCCTCTCAGCGAGCGGCACGGCTGGACGACGGAGGAGATTCGCTCTCATTGGAATTGGGCGCCAGGATCGAGCTTCTTGAACAACTCCGAGTTCTCGCTCACCTGGCGACTTGTGCGAAATGCGTTGCCCCTTGTCGGCTTGAACTACAAAGCGGGCCTGGCAGACATGCCCGATTGCGCTCGCTGCGGCAGTGGCTTGGAAGAAACGGCTGAGCACGCCTTCTACTACTGCGAGCGAGTTCGCCCGTTTTGGGATCACGTCGGCGAGTGGACGGCTCGCATCGAACCCGAACAGCTCGTGCTGCTCGACGTTGGTTACGTCGTGGACAACGTTCTTCCTCCGTATCAGGGTGAGAAGCGTGTGGTGTTTCTCGCGATCCTAGCTGTAGCTAGAATGGTGATTTGGACGACGCGAAACAAGGGATTGTATGACGATGCAAACTTTTCTCATCGTGATCTGATTTTGTATTTTCGGCATCAGCTGAGGGTCAAAATCAGATGCGATAGAAAACGCTTGGATCGCATAACATTCAGCAAAAGGTGGGTGAATGCAGCGAGCCTGGTCGTGCGAAAGGGAGCAACGTTGGAGTCATCCTTCCCTCCTCTGCCGGCTCATGGCGTCTACGGTACGGGTCCTTAGGGACCCCACCCCTGGTGAGTAAAACTGTTCCCTTTTTCTTTGGTACCCAGGTACCTAGTTAGCAGTATGTTTGTGAGTCATTGTCCCCGTCATCTAGTTGTTAGTTCTCAAGATCTTCCCCATCCCCATTATTTTTGTACCTCAATCCGTATCCCAGTCCACGTTTACTGAAGATCTTGAACATTCATATGTATAAAAATCATATCACCTACTTGTATTAACCCATACCGCGCCCGACCCCTAAATTCTTTTCACCCCTGTAGATTAGGATCCCTGCCCCACCTAGGGTAGGTCCGACTTGTTTCCGGTTCTTTCGCCCCGGAAAACAGTCGGCCTCCAATTTTATAGACGGGGGGATGGGAGGGCAACCAAACGGGGGATTTTTCCTTGTTTTTATATATATTTCGGGGTTTTTCTCCCATTCCCATCACATTCATTGTAAATAAATCATAAAATCATTCAAGAATCTCGGGATTTTAAGTAGGACTTCTTCATAGAGCAAATGTGGTATTTTGGTGATTGCAGCGCAAAAGGCGATGGATGAATGGATATTTATTGTATTGTTGAATGGGTCGGCGAATGTGGCTAGCTAGGTCTCCTTAGTTTATATAGAAAAGTATGACCGCTCCCTTCCCCTCCCCAAAAACTTCAAGGCCTTGTGCCTTCTGTGTACACTACACAGAAATAAAGCAGACTCGAAGCTTCAGTTTTTTGTCTGAGTTCTTTTTCACTTGGAAAAAGTAAGTTCTTTATTGTTAAAAAATTGTTATTGTTATTGCTTTGGAAAAAATATTGTTATTTGTTGGACCTTTTGAAACTTGTTTGTTATTGTTTTTGAACTATTATTGTTGACTGCCCCTCCCCCAAACAATTGTTATTTTGTTTGTTGAGGGGGGTCAACGCTTGTTATCCTCGGATCATTTTGAAAAAACATAACGACTTATATCATCATCATCCAACGTATTTTCACCTACACAGAACATTCGACGGTCATCCTCCCCTAGCTGCCTCATAAGCAGCTATGGCAGAGGCACCAAATTCACCAGGGTCATTATCACCCGACATTTTTAAAGATCAAAGTCCCCCCTCAAAGCCGGAAGAAAGATGGCCTGCACTTTCGCAGCCATCTTCGTCGGCCAGTTCAATCCAACCGGCGCAAAAGGTACCTTCACTGCCAGCCTCTTGGACAACAAAAGTAATCCAAAAAACACCAAAAGACTATTCAAAAATAAGAGAAAAATACGAGAAGTACTTCCAAGGGAATAGGATCCTCCCTATTCCCGAACTTGTACAGGAAGTACAGCCAAAAATAATCTCGTTCGTTGTCACAGATTTAAAAACAAAGAGGCTGGCAGGTATCAAAAAAGATACTTTTGAAGGATTACTAAAAGCAGCAGACATCCCCGCGAAGTACTACTGTAGACGTAGCTTCGCAACATGGGATGTTCTGTTACCATCAGAAGACCTTGCAGCCAAGCTGGCCGGCGAAAATGTCATCTCCAAGTACTTCCGGCTTCAGCCAGAGTACATGGGAAGACGTAAAATACGAATCACCGTGTGTAATGTCCCGATACAACTGAATGAGGAGGTCCTGGCTGCCTACCTCGTAAAACACGGAGAAATAGAAGATATTACCAAAGCTAAGTCAGTTAACGGGACAGCGCACGGTGATTATATCTTCACCATGTGCCTGGACAGAGGGGGGTTCACATCCATACCTCACATAATAGAGTACGAACACCAGATAATGACAGTCGTAGTTGAGGGCAGGAAGCCCCAGTGCTGGAATTGCAAGCAGCTGGGGCACTTCTCAAAATCCTGCCCTCAAAAAACAACCAAATCAACTCCGGCCACAACAACAACAACAGAAACGACAACGAACACAACGAACACAACGACAACTATAGCAGCAACAGCGACAACAACTGAAGTAAACAAAAACGAAACCCCTAAAACTAAAACCGGGGACAGCCCCAACAAAGAAGAGGGCTGGACCCAAGTAGTGAAAGGGGGAAAAAAGAAAAAAACTCCTATCAAAGAACCAGCAAAACAAACCCCCATCAAAGAACCAGCAACAGCAACAGTTTCAAAAAAACCAAACATCACCACGACTGCTAAAATTGACTCTAGTAGTACTCCTACCACAAGCACAGCCAAACCATCATCATCATCGACATCTGCAAGATCATCATCATCATCGTCATTAACAAAAAAGAAAAACAAAGAAAATAACATTGAAAAAGAAGACGAAGCCATGGATTATTCAATTAACCTAAAACGGCGAAGGGATAGTGATGACTCGGTAGCTGGGGAGGGGGAGAAAAAACACATTAAGGGACCACACCAAGAAACACCAACACAGTCCCAAACACCCTCCCAACCTCAAGAAAAGGGCGAAAAGAAAAAAATTGAAAGACCAGCCCAAATTATTCCTCCCCCACAAAAACATCAAAATACCCCAGCACACCTCTCTGACTTCCCACTTTCCCCAAAATCACCTTCACTCTCACCAATCAGAACCCCTAAGCTCCTTACACGGGCACAATCGGTGACCAGGGAGTCACCAACAGCAGCAGCATCACCATCATCAACAGAACTCAAGCCAAGGTCACGGTCGGCTTCAAACGAAGTCCGACGTGCCTTCACCGCATTTCATTTCTGCGAGGACATGCTCGAGCCCCAAAACATGGACCACATTTTAAAAAAAACTTTAAAACCTTTATCATCACTTAAAAAAATAGACGGCAAGGACATCACCAACCCGTATCTTTTTAAGAGTGCCGCAATGGTGACCACATTCGTCCGTTCGGCTGGACCCCGAACCAAAGAGCTTTGGCACTTTCTTGAGGGGGCCAGTCGAGCGGACGCAATGTTGGCGGATTTGCGCCACCAAAGTTTAAAAAAATTGCTTCCTTTTTGTTCGGGCAGGGTCCCGATTTTAGTTCACCCTACCTTCTATAGGTCCCTAAAATTGCGGTACCCCGTGGATGTCGGTGGAATTACCAGGGACGACCGAGTAAGTACTGAGCTCGGCACCGGATCCCTGCGTCAGGCCGTCGGCATCCTTACTCCCAAGGATTTCCGGCCCGTAGTCGACACTGAGTAAGGTAAGTGGGATTGATGGCTCTAAACCTTGCTACTTTGAATGTGAGGGGATTGAGGGATCCGGGCAAGTGTACGCGCTTGCTTGGTGAACTTAAAACTCTCGGCGTAGATGTTGCTGCAGTGCAGGAAACCCACTTCACTTGCGGTGACGACTGTCGTGTGCTGGAAAGCGATTTTAACGTTTTCTCAGCATACGGCAGCCGTACCAGCGTTGGGGTTTCTTTGCTAGTTGGACGCAGCCTTGATGCTGATGTTGACGTTGTTTTTGCAGGTGACGGGGGCCGACTGGTTGTGGCCGATGTTGCCGTGAAAAGTTTCAAGTTTCGTCTGGTTGCGGTTTATGCGCCCAATATCGTTGTGGAGAGGGTTTCCTTTTTTCGTCGGTTGGCGCCGTTCCTGGACGATACGAAGCGGCTAGTTTTAATGGGTGATTGGAATGCGATCCTTGATCCCAAGATAGATAAGGTCGGGCGGGGAGCTAGGCGTGTGGGAAGGTGTGAAAGCAGCCTTGCCGGCCTCATGACTCGTCATGACCTCGTCGACAGGTTTCGTCTGGATCACCCAGGGCGGGAGATGTGGACGTGGCTAGATAGTTCGCCCTCTGCCAAAGTAGGCTCCTACTTGGACAGAGTGTTAGTGAGACGAGCTGACATTGATTTTGTTAGTTGTCCCACGTTCCACTTGATAGCGTGGACTGACCATAAACTTGTTAGAGTCAGTCTACGGTTAGCAAATAGGCCTAGTCTGGCCGGCTACTGGAAGTTCAATACCTCCTTACTGGAGATACGGGACTTCCGGGACCGGCTGGAATCCCTAATTCAGCGGGCGTTAGTGGGGGCGGTTACCGGGAATAGGTGGTGGGGATCTCTTAAACATAGGATTAGAGATTTCGCTACCAAGTACGGTCAACAGCTCAACCTAGATAGGACCAAGGAAGCGAAATCTATAGACGATAGACTTTCCCGGGCGGTGGCTGGGGGGGACTCCCTAAACGTAGAGCTAGCTAGGGGGGACCTTGAGCGCGAGAGTAGCGAGCGCTACAAGGGATACGTAGTTAGATCTAGGTTAAAGAGAGTTCTCAACGAAGCTGTGAAAACGAACGCGACTGCGCGTGAAGAAGAAGTGCGAAGGTTCCCCGATCGGTATATCGGTTCTGTCAAGGCCCCGGATGGGCGACTGCTGCGATCGGCTCGCGAGATTCGTGACGCCTTTCGGGCGCACTTTCGGGATCGCTTTGCCCGCTGTACTGATCTCCCGCTCCGGGAGTTTCGTAGCTATCTTGCCGACTTTCCCCGCCTTGGGGTGGCTGAAGCGGCTAGCTGCGAGGGTGTGGTTACTGAATGCGAAGTCCGTGACGCGTTGAAGCAGGTCGGCCTCAACAAGTCGCCGGGACTAGATGGTTTGCCCTACGAAGTGTACTTGAGGATGTCGCACATGTTTGTGCCTATTCTGACGGATATGTTCAACCATTGGTTCGCCCAGGGAGCCATCCCTGGTAGCGTTACCAAGGGCGTGATCACATTGCTGAAGAAAGGTGGCAGGCATGTTTGGGAGGGTTTAGACGATTACAGGCCCATAACTCTGCTTAACACAGAGTTAAAGATTTTGGCCCGGGTCTTAGCGAATCGTTTACAGCTTGTCATTAGCGATCTGATCGGCTCTGAGCAGACCTTTGCTGTGAAGGGAAGATCGATCCAGGACAACCTGCACTTGATTCGCGAGGTCCTAGAGGGTATAGAAGACGGCACCGAGGCCGCGCTGATCAGTTTAGATCAGTCCAAGGCCTTCGATAGGGTTGACCATCGGTTTTTGGCGACTGTTTTGGAGACTGCCGGATTCAAACCGGAGTTCCGCAGATGGATTAGCATGATGTACCACAACCCTCAGGCAGTGGTGCAGGTGAACGGAAGGCGTTCGACGGTGTTCGCGGTCGAGCGGTCGGTCCGGCAGGGCTGCCCGTTGTCTCCTCTTCTCTATGTCCTAGCTTTGGAGCCCCTGCTCCGTAGGCTTAGGGATAGGACGGCAAATCCGGCCCTGCGCGGTGTCCCTTTTGCTGGCCCTCTTACGGCAAGGGTTTCCGCGTTCGCCGATGATATCACAGTGTTTGTATCCCGCCGTCTGGATATAAAGGCTGTGAAGAAGGCGGTTAGCGAGTACGAGCGGATTGCAGGAGCCAAGGTCAATTTTGACAAAAGCGAAGGTTTGCGGCTCGGTGCTTGGAGGGGTAGCAATACTCTTCCGGGGCCGTTCCGCTGGAGTGACGGACCCGTCCGCATCCTCGGGGTGTGGTTCGGGCCCGGCCTCCAACTGGAGCGAAATTGGTCGGAAATACAAGCCAAGGTGAATGCTCAGGTGGGAATCTGGCTTTCAAGGAGGTTGTCCTTAAAGGGCAGGGCGGAGGCGTGCGCCGTGTACGTCTTCCCCTTGATCCTTTACCGATTGGCTGTACTTCCTCTGCCTAAGGTAAATCGGTTGGCGCTGCAACGATCCCTTTCCAGATTGCTCTGGGGAGGTGCAAGGCCGATGGTCCGTAGGCAGGTCTGTATCCAACGTACACGCAACGGGGGTCTAGGTATGCCTGATCTGGAGAGCCACTGGCTTGCTGAAAGACTTGCATACCTGGGCAGAGCTTTGACGGGGGACGCAGTGTGGAGACTGAAGGCGAGTCGGACTTTTCCTCGCCTAAAGTCAGACCCAAAGGCTGAAGGTCGACGTAGGCCTTTGGGCGAAACACTGTTTGTCCGCGAGTGCCGAACGGCCCTTCGTAACCTTCTTGGGTCCAGTGACCTTTCACGGCCTCGAAAAGAACTATATCGGGAGCTAGTGGTGGGTTCCGCTTCTGATCCTCTCAGCGAGCGGCACGGCTGGACGACGGAGGAGATTCGCTCTCATTGGAATTGGGCGCCAGGATCGAGCTTCTTGAACAACTCCGAGTTCTCGCTCACCTGGCGACTTGTGCGAAATGCGTTACCCCTTGTCGGCTTGAACTACAAAGCGGGCCTGGCAGACATGCCCGATTGCGCTCGCTGCGGCAGTGGCTTGGAAGAAACGGCTGAGCACGCCTTCTACTACTGCGAGCGAGTTCGCCCGTTTTGGGATCACGTCGGCGAGTGGACGGCTCGCATCGAACCCAAACAGCTCGTGCTGCTCGACGTTGGTTACGTCGTGGACAACGTTCTTCCTCCGTATCAGGGTGAGAAGCGTGTGGTGTTTCTCGCGATCCTAGCTGTAGCTAGAATGGTGATTTGGACGACGCGAAACAAGGGATTGTATGACGATGCAAACTTTTCTCATCGTGATCTGATTTTGTATTTTCGGCATCAGCTGAGGGTCAAAATCAGATGCGATAGAAAACGCTTGGATCGCATAACATTCAGCAAAAGGTGGGTGAATGCAGCGAGCCTGGTCGTGCGAAAGGGAGCAACGTTGGAGTCATCCTTCCCTCCTCTGCCGGCTCATGGCGTCTACGGTACGGGTCCTTAGGGACCCCACCCCTGGTGAGTAAAACTGTTCCCTTTTTCTTTTGGTACCCAGGTACCTAGTTAGCAGTATGTTTGTGAGTCATTGTCCCCGTCATCTAGTTGTTAGTTCTCAAGATCTTCCCCATCCCCATTGTTTTTGTACCTCAATCCGTATCCCAGTCCACGTTTACTGAAGATCTTGAACATTCATATGTATAAAAATCATATCACCTACTTGTATTAACCCATACCGCGCCCGACCCCTAAATTCTTTTTACCCCTGTAGATTAGGATCCCTGCCCCACCTAGGGTAGGTCCGACTTGTTTCCGGTTCTTTCGCCCCGGAAAACAGTCGGCCTCCAATTTTATAGACGGGGGGATGGGAGGGCAACCAAACGGGGGATTTTTCCTTGTTTTTATATATATTTCGGGGTTTTTCTCCCATTCCCATCACATTCATTGTAAATAAATCATACTTGTAAATAAAATCATTCACGAATCTCGGGATTTTAAGTAGGACTTCTTCATAGAGCAAATGTGGTATTGTGGTGATTGTAGCGCAAAAGGCGATGGATGAATGGATATTTATTGTATTGTTGAATGGGTCGGCGAATGTGGCTAGCTAGGTCTCCTTAGTTTATATAGAAAAGTATGACCGCTCCCTTCCCCTCCCCAAAAACTTCAAGGCCTTGTGCCTTCTGTGTACACTACACAGAAATAAAGCAGACTAGAAGCTGAATTTTTTTGTCTGAGTTCTTTTTTCACCACGAAAAAAAGTAAGTTCTTTATTGTTAAAAATTTGTTAAAATTATTGTTATTGAATATTGTTATCGTTGTTAAAGTTTTGTGACCCCCCTCAAACTATTGTTCTTTGTTTGTGAGGAGGGTCAAACGCGACTCGATTTTTTTGTTGAACTTTTTTAAAAAACGACCGCCATTTTTATCAACATTCATCGTTCTACATTTATTCGTCTCGCCTGAATTTTTTGTAACACCATACGGGTTTCATCTCCCTCTGGTTGTGTTTTCACAACTATGGGGGAGCCCAACAACATGAAACCGCAATCACCGACCGACATATTCAAAACGCAACCCTCCCCAATGCCGGAAGAAGCTCCATTCGACCTCTCTTCATCGGCAAGTACGATACCACCGGCACAAAAACAAAAAGAAACGGCTGTCTCTTGGTCTTCACATTGCGTGAATAAAAAATCCCCTTGTGACTACGCAAGAGACAGGGTCGAAAAGTATGAAAAGTATTTCAAGGACGGGGAAATTCTCCCAATACCCGAATTGGTCGAGGCGGTCGAACCGAAGACCCTGTCCTTCGTAGTCACGGACATTAAGACCAAGAGACTAGCGGGGATTAAGAAGGAAACTTTTGAGGACCTTCTCAAAACAGCAAACATCCCAGGGAAATACTTCTGCCGCAGAAGTTTCGCGACCTGGGATGTCTTATTACCCTCAGAGGAAGTAGCAAAAAGCCTCGCCGGTGGTAACATCACCACACGCTTCTTCCGGCTACAACCGGAATATCGAGGCAAAAGAAGAATACGAGTCACCGTATGCAATGTATCTATGCAATTGAGTGGTGACGTCCTCGCCGCCTATCTAAGTATATACGGCGGCGTGGAACAAGTCACACAAGTAACGTCAACACGGGGAACCGCGTACGGTGACTACGTATTCGTTATGTGCCTCGATAGGGGAGGGTTTAACAAAATTCCCCATAAAATACGATACCGCGATCAAACCATGACAGTCATCGTTGAGGGCAGGAAACCGCTATGTTGGTCCTGCAATAACATCGGCCACTTTTCAAAAAACTGCCCTCAAAAACCAACAATCACCACCACAACAACGACTACTACTACTGCTACTACTACTGATACTCCTTCACCTGTCATAGCAGCAATAATACCAACAGAAACCTCAGAAAACAAACAAGAAACCCCTAAAGAAAATGAGAAAGGGTGGACGCAAGTCACCAGAAAAAAGGGAGGGAAAAAAACTCCCCCAAAAAACCCAGCAACAACAGATACAACAACTCTTTTGACTACAACTACGAAACCAACGACAACAAATACGAAACAATCAACTGCAAAACAATCAACAAAAGAAGACAATCAAAACATTGAACCGATGGATATGTCCATGAATTTAAAAAGAAGGAGAGACAGCGAGGACTCACCAACTAAAGAGGGGGAGAAAAAACATCCAAAAAAACCCACACAAACAACCACCATACCTCAGCATAAGGGGGAAAAAACAACAGAAAAATCGCCAGTCCAAAATAAACAAAGACCAGCACAATTGATTCCTCTCCCACAAAAAACAAAAACCACCCCTATCATCCCAACAGAAACACCATTACCCCCCTCTCTTTCACCAATTAAAACCCCCAAAATGCTTACTCGATCCTATTCAGCAACCAGACTTACACCCTCTCCCCAAACACCGTCAACATCAGCAGCAACTGTTCAAAAACCAAGAGCACGCTCTACGGAAGCCCGACGTGCCATAAACTCTTTTTACTTCTGCGAAGATATCATGGACAATCCACACATAGACCACACTTTAAAACAATCATTAAAACCATTACGCTCACTCCAAAAAATTGACACTAAAGACATCACAAAACCACATCTATTCAAGGACGCACCAAAATTGACCACATTCGTCCGCTTGGCTGGCAATCGGACCAAGGAACTCTGGAACTTTATTGACGAAGCCAGCCGGGCGGATGTAATGCTGGTCGATACGAAAAATCCAATGCTGAAAAAAATGCTACCCTTCTGTGCGGGCAGGGTCCCGATTTTGGTTCACCCATCATTCTATAGGTCCCTAAAGTTGCGGTACCCTATGGATGTCGGTGGAATTACCAGGGACGACCGAGTAAGTACTGAACTCGGCACCGGATCCCTGCGTCAGGCCGTCGGCATCCTTACTCCCAAGGATTTCCGGCCCGTAGTCGACACTGAGTAAGGTAAGTGGGATTGATGGCTCTAAACCTTGCTACTTTGAATGTGAGGGGATTGAGGGATCCGGGCAAGTGTACGCGCTTGCTTGGTGAACTTAAAACTCTCGGCGTAGATGTTGCTGCAGTGCAGGAAACCCACTTCACTTGCGGTGCCGACTGTCGTGTGCTGGAAAGCGATTTTAACGTTTTCTCAGCATACGGCAGCCGTACCAGCGTTGGGGTTTCTTTGCTAGTTGGACGCAGCCTTGATGCTGATGTTGACGTTGTTTTTGCAGGTGACGGGGGCCGACTGGTTGTGGCCGATGTTGCCGTGAAAAGTTTCAAGTTTCGTCAGGTTGCGGTTTATGCGCCCAATATCGTTGTGGAGAGGGTTTCCTTTTTTCGTCGGTTGGCGCCGTTCCTGGACGATACGAAGCGGCTAGTTTTAATGGGTGATTGGAATGCGATCCTTGATCCCAAGATAGATAAGGTCGGGCGGGGAGCTAGGCGTGTGGGAAGGTGTGAAAGCAGCCTTGCCGGCCTCATGACTCGTCATGACCTCGTCGACAGGTTTCGTCTGGATCACCCAGGGCGGGAGATGTGGACGTGGCTAGATAGTTCGCCCTCTGCCAAAGTAGCTTCCTACTTGGACAGAGTGTTAGTGAGACGAGCTGACATTGATTTTGTTAGTTGTCCCACGTTCCACTTGATAGCGTGGACTGACCATAAACTTGTTAGAGTCAGTCTACGGTTAGCAAATAGGCCTAGTCTGGCCGGCTACTGGAAGTTCAATACCTCCTTACTGGAGATACGGGACTTCCGGGACCGGTTGGAATCCCTAATTCAGCGGGCGTTAGTGGGGGCGGTTACCGGGAATAGGTGGTGGGGATCTCTTAAACATAGGATTAGAGATTTCGCTACCAAGTACGGTCAACAGCTCAACCTAGATAGGACCAAGGAAGCGAAATCTATAGACGATAGACTTTCCCGGGCGGTGGCTGGGGGGGACTCCCTAAACGTAGAGCTAGCTAGGGGGGACCTTGAGCGCGAGAGTAGCGAGCGCTACAAGGGATACGTAGTTAGATCTAGGTTAAAGAGAGTTCTCAACGAAGCTGTGAAAACGAACGCGACTGCGCGTGAAGAAGAAGTGCGAAGGTTCCCCGATCGGTATATCGGTTCTGTCAAGGCCCCGGATGGGCGACTGCTGCGATCGGCTCGCGAGATTCGTGACGCCTTTCGGGCGCACTTTCGGGATCGCTTTGCCCGCTGTACTGATCTCCCGCTCCGGGAGTTTCGTAGCTATCTTGCCGACTTTCCCCGCCTTGGGGTGGCTGAAGCGGCTAGCTGCGAGGGTGTGGTTACTGAATGCGAAGTCCGTGACGCGTTGAAGCAGGTCGGCCTGAACAAGTCGCCGGGACTAGATGGTTTGCCCTACGAAGTGTACTTGAGGATGTCGCACATGTTTGTGCCTATTCTGACGGATATGTTCAACCATTGGTTCGCCCAGGGAGCCATCCCTGGTAGCGTTACCAAGGGCGTGATCACATTGCTGAAGAAAGGTGGCAGGCATGTTTGGGAGGGTTTAGACGATTACAGGCCCATAACTCTGCTTAACACAGAGTTAAAGATTTTGGCCCGGGTCTTAGCGAATCGTTTACAGCTTGTCATTAGCGATCTGATCGGCTCTGAGCAGACCTTTGCTGTGAAGGGAAGATCGATCCAGGACAACCTGCACTTGATTCGCGAGGTCCTAGAGGGTATAGAAGACGGCACCGAGGCCGCGCTGATCAGTTTAGATCAGTCCAAGGCCTTCGATAGGGTTGACCATCGGTTTTTGGCGACTGTTTTGGAGACTGCCGGATTCAAACCGGAGTTCCGCAGATGGATTAGCATGATGTACCACAACCCTCAGGCAGTGGTGCAGGTGAACGGAAGGCGTTCGACGGTGTTCGCGGTCGAGCGGTCGGTCCGGCAGGGCTGCCCGTTGTCTCCTCTTCTCTATGTCCTAGCTTTGGAGCCCCTGCTCCGTAGGCTTAGGGATAGGACGGCAAATCCGGCCCTGCGCGGTGTCCCTTTTGCTGGCCCTCTTACGGCAAGGGTTTCCGCGTTCGCCGATGATATCACAGTGTTTGTATCCCGCCGTCTGGATATAAAGGCTGTGAAGAAGGCGGTTAGCGAGTACGAGCGGATTGCAGGAGCCAAGGTCAATTTTGACAAAAGCGAAGGTTTGCGGCTCGGTGCTTGGAGGGGTAGCAATACTCTTCCGGGGCCGTTCCGCTGGAGTGACGGACCCGTCCGCATCCTCGGGGTGTGGTTCGGGCCCGGCCTCCAACTGGAGCGAAATTGGTCGGAAATACAAGCCAAGGTGAATGCTCAGGTGGGAATCTGGCTTTCAAGGAGGTTGTCCTTAAAGGGCAGGGCGGAGGCGTGCGCCGTGTACGTCTTCCCCTTGATCCTTTACCGATTGGCTGTACTTCCTCTGCCTAAGGTAAATCGGTTGGCGCTGCAACGATCCCTTTCCAGATTGCTCTGGGGAGGTGCAAGGCCGATGGTCCGTAGGCAGGTCTGTATCCAACGTACACGCAACGGGGGTCTAGGTATGCCTGATCTGGAGAGCCACTGGCTTGCTGAAAGACTTGCATACCTGGGCAGAGCTTTGACTGGGGACGCAGTGTGGAGACTGAAGGCGAGTCGGACTTTTCCTCGCCTAAAGTCAGACCCAAAGGCTGAAGGTCGACGTAGGCCTTTGGGCGAAACACTGTTTGTCCGCGAGTGCCGAACGGCCCTTCGTAACCTTCTTGGGTCCAGTGACCTTTCACGGCCTCGAAAAGAACTATATCGGGAGCTAGTGGTGGGTTCCGCTTCTGATCCTCTCAGCGAGCGGCACGGCTGGACGACGGAGGAGATTCGCTCTCATTGGAATTGGGCGCCAGGATCGAGCTTCTTGAACAACTCCGAGTTCTCGCTCACCTGGCGACTTGTGCGAAATGCGTTACCCCTTGTCGGCTTGAACTACAAAGCGGGCCTGGCAGACATGCCCGATTGCGCTCGCTGCGGCAGTGGCTTGGAAGAAACGGCTGAGCACGCCTTCTACTACTGCGAGCGAGTTCGCCCGTTTTGGGATCACGTCGGCGAGTGGACGGCTCGCATCGAACCCGAACAGCTCGTGCTGCTCGACGTTGGTTACGTCGTGGACAACGTTCTTCCTCCGTATCAGGGTGAGAAGCGTGTGGTGTTTCTCGCGATCCTAGCTGTAGCTAGAATGGTGATTTGGACGACGCGAAACAAGGGATTGTATGACGATGCAAACTTTTCTCATCGTGATCTGATTTTGTATTTTCGGCATCAGCTGAGGGTCAAAATCAGATGCGATAGAAAACGCTTGGATCGCATAACATTCAGCAAAAGGTGGGTGAATGCAGCGAGCCTGGTCGTGCGAAAGGGAGCAACGTTGGAGTCATCCTTCCCTCCTCTGCCGGCTCATGGCGTCTACGGTACGGGTCCTTAGGGACCCCACCCCTGGTGAGTAAAACTGTTCCCTTTTTCTTTTGGTACCCAGGTACCTAGTTAGCAGTATGTTTGTGAGTCATTGTCCCCGTCATCTAGTTGGTAGTTCTCAAGATCTTCCCCATCCCCATTATTTTTGTACCTCAATCCGTATCCCAGTCCACGTTTACTGAAGATCTTGAACATTCATATGTATAAAAATCATATCACCTACTTGTATTAACCCATACCACGCCCGACCCCTAAATTCTTTTCACCCCTGTAGATTAGGATCCCTGCCCCACCTAGGGTAGGTCCGACTTGTTTCCGGTTCTTTCGCCCCGGAAAACAGTCGGCCTCCAATTTTATAGACGGGGGGATGGGAGGGCAACCAAACGGGGGATTTTTCCTTGTTTTTATATATATTTCGGGGTTTTTCTCCCATTCCCATCACATTCATTGTAAATAAATCATAAAATCATTCATGAATCTCGGGATTTTAAGTAGGATTTCTTCATAGAGCAAATGTGGTATTTTGGTGATTGTAGCGCAAAAGGCGATGGATGAATGGATATTTATTGTATTGTTGAATGGGTCGGCGAATGTGGCTAGCTAGGTCTCCTTAGTTTATATAGAAAAGTATGACCGCTCCCTTCCCCTCCCCAAAAACTTCAAGGCCTTGTGCCTTCTGTGTACACTACACAGAAATAAAGCAGACTACAAGCTGAATTTTTTTCGTTTGTTCTTTGTCTGAGTCTTTTTTTCACTTCGAAAAAGTAAGTTATTATTATTGTTACACTTGTTAAAATTTGTTATTGCTTATTTGTTATCATTGTTAAAGCTTTGTGACCCCCCTCAAACTATTGTTCTTTGTTTGTGAGGAGGGTCAAACGCGACTCGATTTTTTTGTTGAACTTTTTTAAAAAACGACCGCCATTTTTATCAACATTCATCGTTCTACATTTATTCGTCTCGCCTGAATTTTTTGTAACACCATACGCGTTTCATCTCCCTCTGGTTGTGTTTTCACAACTATGGGGGAGCCCAACAACATGAAATCGCAATCACCGACCGACATATTCAAAACGCAACCCTCCCCAATGCCGGAAGAAGCTCCATTCGACCTCTCTTCATCGGCAAGTACAATACCACCGGCACAAAAACCAAAACAAACAGCTGTCTCTTGGTCTTCACATTGCGTGAATAAAAAATCCCCTTGTGACTACGCAAGAGACAGGGTCGAAAAGTATGAAAAGTATTTCAAGGACGGGGAAATTCTCCCAATACCCGAATTGGTCGAGGCGGTCGAACCGAAGACCCTGTCCTTCGTAGTCACAGACATTAAGACCAAGAGACTAGCGGGGATTAAGAAGGAAACTTTTGAAGACCTTCTGAAAACGGCAAACATCCCAGGAAAATATTTCTGCCGCAGAAGTTTCGCTACATGGGATGTCTTATTACCCTCAGAGGAAGTAGCGAAAAGCCTCGCCGGTGGTAACATCACCACACGCTTCTTCCGGCTACAACCGGAATATCGAGGCAAAAGAAGAATACGAGTCACCGTATGCAATGTATCTATGCAATTGAGTGGTGACGTCCTCGCCGCCTATCTAAGTATATACGGCGGCGTGGAACAAGTCACACAAGTAACGTCAACACGGGGAACTGCGTACGGTGACTACGTATTCGTTATATGCCTCGATAGGGGAGGGTTTAACAAAATTCCCCATAAAATACGTTACCGCGATCAAACCATGACAGTCATCGTTGAGGGCAGGAAACCGCTATGTTGGTCCTGCAATAAAATCGGCCACTTTTCGAAGAACTGCCCTCAAAAACCAACAATCACCACCACAACAACGACTACTACTACTGCTACTACTACTGATACTCCTTCACCTGTCATAGCAGCAATAATACCAACAGAAACCTCAGAAAACAAACAAGAAACCCCTAAAGAAAATGAGAAAGGGTGGACGCAAGTCACCAGAAAAAAGGGAGGGAAAAAAACTCCCCCAAAAAACCCAGCAACAACAGATACAACAACTCTTTTGACTACAACTACGAAACCAACGACAACAAATACGAAACAATCAACTGCAAAACAATCAACAAAAGAAGACAATCAAAACATTGAACCGATGGATATGTCCATGAATTTAAAAAGAAGGAGAGACAGCGAGGACTCACCAACTAAAGAGGGGGAGAAAAAACATCCAAAAAAACCCACACAAACAACCACCATACCTCAGCATAAGGGGGAAAAAACAACAGAAAAATCGCCAGTCCAAAATAAACAAAGACCAGCACAATTGATTCCTCTCCCACAAAAAACAAAAACCACCCCTATCATCCCAACAGAAACACCATTACCCCCCTCTCTTTCACCAATTAAAACCCCCAAAATGCTTACTCGATCCTATTCAGCGACCAGACTTACACCCTCTCCCCAAACACCGTCAACATCAGCAGCAACTGTTCAAAAACCAAGAGCACGCTCTACGGAAGCCCGACGTGCCATAAACTCCTTTTACTTCTGCGAAGATATCATGGACAATCCACACATAGACCACACTTTAAAACAATCATTAAAACCATTACGCTCACTCCAAAAAATTGACACTAAAGACATCACAAAACCACATCTATTCAAGGACGCACCAAAATTGACCACATTCGTCCGCTTGGCTGGCAATCGTACCAAAGAACTCTGGAACTTTATTGACGAAGCCAGCCGGGCGGATGTAATGCTGGTCGATACGAAAAATCCAATGCTGAAAAAAATGCTCCCCTTCTGTGCGGGCAGGGTCCCGATTTTGGTTCACCCATCATTCTATAGGTCCCTAAAGTTGCGGTACCCTATGGATGTCGGTGGAATTACCAGGGACGACCGAGTAAGTACTGAGCTCGGCACCGGATCCCTGCGTCAGGCCGTCGGCATCCTCACCCCGAAGGATTTCCGGCCCGTAGTCGACACTGAGTAAGGTAAGTGGGATTGATGGCTCTAAACCTTGCTACTTTGAATGTGAGGGGATTGAGGGATCCGGGCAAGTGTACGCGCTTGCTTGGTGAACTTAAAACTCTCGGCGTAGATGTTGCTGCAGTGCAGGAAACCCACTTCACTTGCGGTGCCGACTGTCGTGTGCTGGAAAGCGATTTTAACGTTTTCTCAGCATACGGCAGCCGTACCAGCGTTGGGGTTTCTTTGCTAGTTGGACGCAGCCTTGATGCTGATGTTGACGTTGTTTTTGCAGGTGACGGGGGCCGACTGGTTGTGGCCGATGTTGCCGTGAGAAGTTTCAAGTTTCGTCTGGTTGCGGTTTATGCGCCCAATATCGTTGTGGAGAGGGTTTCCTTTTTTCGTCGGTTGGCGCCGTTCCTGGACGATACGAAGCGGCTAGTTTTAATGGGTGATTGGAATGCGATCCTTGATCCCAAGATAGATAAGGTCGGGAGGGGAGCTAGGCGTGTGGGAAGGTGTGAAAGCAGCCTTGCCGGCCTCATGACTCGTCATGACCTCGTCGACAGGTTTCGTCTGGATCACCCAGGGCGGGAGATGTGGACGTGGCTAGATAGTTCGCCCTCTGCCAAAGTAGGCTCCTACTTGGACAGAGTGTTAGTGAGACGAGCTGACATTGACTTTGTTAGTTGTCCCACGTTCCACTTGATAGCGTGGACTGACCATAAACTTGTTAGAGTCAGTCTACGGTTAGCAAATAGGCCTAGTCTGGCCGGTTACTGGAAGTTCAATACCTCCTTACTGGAGATACGGGACTTCCGGGACCGGTTGGAATCCCTAATTCAGCGGGCGTTAGTGGGGGCGGTTACCGGGAATAGGTGGTGGGGATCTCTTAAACATAGGATTAGAGATTTCGCTACCAAGTACGGTCAACAGCTCAACCTAGATAGGACCAAGGAAGCGAAATCTATAGACGATAGACTTTCCCGGGCGGTGGCTGGGGGGGACTCCCTAAACGTAGAGCTAGCTAGGGGGGACCTTGAGCGCGAGAGTAGCGAGCGCTACAAGGGATACGTAGTTAGATCTAGGTTAAAGAGAGTTCTCAACGAAGCTGTGAAAACGAACGCGACTGCGCGTGAAGAAGAAGTGCGAAGGTTCCCCGATCGGTATATCGGTTCTGTCAAGGCCCCGGATGGGCGACTGCTGCGATCGACTCGTGAGATTCGTGACGCCTTTCGGGCGCACTTTCGGGATCGCTTTGCCCGCTGTACTGATCTCCCGCTCCGGGAGTTTCGTAGCTATCTTGCCGACTTCCCCCGCCTTGGGGTGGCTGAAGCGGCTAGCTGCGAGGGTGTGGTTACTGAATGCGAAGTCCGTGACGCGTTGAAGCAGGTCGGCCTGAACAAGTCGCCGGGACTAGATGGTTTGCCCTACGAAGTGTACTTGAGGATGTCGCACATGTTTGTGCCTATTCTGACGGATATGTTCAACCATTGGTTCGCCCAGGGAGCCATCCCTGGTAGCGTTACCAAGGGCGTGATCACATTGCTGAAGAAAGGTGGCAGGCATGTTTGGGAGGGTTTAGACGATTACAGGCCCATAACTCTGCTTAACACAGAGTTAAAGATTTTGGCCCGGGTCTTAGCGAATCGTTTACAGCTTGTCATTAGCGATCTGATCGGCTCTGAGCAGACCTTTGCTGTGAAGGGAAGATCGATCCAGGACAACCTGCACTTGATTCGCGAGGTCCTAGAGGGTATAGAAGACGGCACCGAGGCCGCGCTGATCAGTTTAGATCAGTCCAAGGCCTTCGATAGGGTTGACCATCGGTTTTTGGCGACTGTTTTGGAGACTGCCGGATTCAAACCGGAGTTCCGCAGATGGATTAGCATGATGTACCACAACCCTCAGGCAGTGGTGCAGGTGAACGGAAGGCGTTCGACGGTGTTCGCGGTCGAGCGGTCGGTCCGGCAGGGCTGCCCGTTGTCTCCTCTTCTCTATGTCCTAGCTTTGGAGCCCCTGCTCCGTAGGCTTAGGGATAGGACGGCAAATCCGGCCCTGCGCGGTGTCCCTTTTGCTGGCCCTCTTACGGCAAGGGTTTCCGCGTTCGCCGATGATATCACAGTGTTTGTATCCCGCCGTCTGGATATAAAGGCTGTGAAGAAGGCGGTTAGCGAGTACGAGCGGATTGCAGGAGCCAAGGTCAATTTTGACAAAAGCGAAGGTTTGCGGCTCGGTGCTTGGAGGGGTAGCAATACTCTTCCGGGGCCGTTCCGCTGGAGTGACGGACCCGTCCGCATCCTCGGGGTGTGGTTCGGGCCCGGCCTCCAACTGGAGCGAAATTGGTCGGAAGTACAAGCCAAGGTGAATGCTCAGGTGGGAATCTGGCTTTCAAGGAGGTTGTCCTTAAAGGGCAGGGCGGAGGCGTGCGCCGTGTACGTCTTCCCCTTGATCCTTTACCGATTGGCTGTACTTCCTCTGCCTAAGGTAAATCGGTTGGCGCTGCAACGATCCCTTTCCAGATTGCTCTGGGGAGGTGCAAGGCCGATGGTCCGTAGGCAGGTCTGTATCCAACGTACACGCAACGGGGGTCTAGGTATGCCTGATCTGGAGAGCCACTGGCTTGCTGAAAGACTTGCATACCTGGGCAGAGCTTTGACGGGGGACGCAGTGTGGAGACTGAAGGCGAGTCGGACTTTTCCTCGCCTAAAGTCAGACCCAAAGGCTGAAGGTCGACGTAGGCCTTTGGGCGAAACACTGTTTGTCCGCGAGTGCCGAACGGCCCTTCGTAACCTTCTTGGGTCCAGTGACCTTTCACGGCCTCGAAAAGAACTATATCGGGAGCTAGTGGTGGGTTCCGCTTCTGATCCTCTCAGCGAGCGGCGCGGCTGGACGACGGAGGAGATTCGCTCTCATTGGAATTGGGCGCCAGGATCGAGCTTCTTGAACAACTCCGAGTTCTCGCTCACCTGGCGACTTGTGCGAAATGCGTTACCCTTTGTCGGCTTGAACTACAAGGCGGGCCTGGCAGACATGCCCGATTGCGCTCGCTGCGGCAGTGGCTTGGAAGAAACGGCTGAGCACGCCTTCTACTACTGCGAGCGAGTTCGCCCGTTTTGGGATCACGTCGGCGAGTGGACGGCTCGCATCGAACCCAAACAGCTCGTGCTGCTCGACGTTGGTTACGTCGTGGACAACGTTCTTCCTCCGTATCAGGGTGAGAAGCGTGTGGTGTTCCTCGCGATCCTAGCTGTAGCTAGAATGGTGATTTGGACGACGCGAAACAAGGGATTGTATGACGATGCAAACTTTTCTCATCGTGATCTGATTTTGTATTTTCGGCATCAGCTGAGGGTCAAAATCAGATGCGATAGAAAACGCTTGGATCGCATAACATTCAGCAAAAGGTGGGTGAATGCAGCGAGCCTGGTCGTGCGAAAGGGAGCAACGTTGGAGTCATCCTTCCCTCCTCTGCCGGCTCATGGCGTCTACGGTACGGGTCCTTAGGGACCCCACCCCTGGTGAGTAAAACTGTTCCCTTTTTCTTTTGGTACCCAGGTACCTAGTTAGCAGTATGTTTGTGAGTCATTGTCCCCGTCATCTAGTTGTTAGTTCTCAAGATCTTCCCCATCCCCATTATTTTTGTACCTCAATCCGTATCCCAGTCCACGTTTACTGAAGATCTTGAACATTCATATGTATAAAAATCATATCACCTACTTGTATTAACCCATACCGCGCCCGACCCCTAAATTCTTTTCACCCCTGTAGATTAGGATCCCTGCCCCACCTAGGGTAGGTCCGACTTGTTTCCGGTTCTTTCGCCCCGGAAAACAGTCGGCCTCCAATTTTATAGACGGGGGGATGGGAGGGCAACCAAACGGGGGATTTTTCCTTTGTTTTTGTATATATTTCGGGGTTTTTCTCCCATTCCCATCACATTCATTGTAAATAAATCATAAAATCATTCATGAATCTCGGGATTTTAAGTAGGACTTCTTCATAGAGCAAATGTGGTATTTTGGTGATTGCAGCGCAAAAGGCGATGGATGAATGGATATTTATTGTATTGTTGAATGGGTCGGCGAATGTGGCTAGCTAGGTCTCCTTAGTTTATATAGAAAAGTATGACCGCTCCCTTCCCCTCCCCAAAAACTTCAAGGCCTTGTGCCTTCTGTGTACACTACACAGAAATAAAGCAGACTACAAGCTGAATTTTTTTGTCTGAGTTCTTTTTTCACCACGAAAAAAAGTAAGTTCTTTATTGTTAAAAATTTGTTTAAATTATTGTTATTGAATATTGTTATCATTGTTAAAGTTTTGTGACCCCCCTCAAACTATTGTTCTTTGTTTGTGAGGAGGGTCAAACGCGACTCGATTTTTTTGTTGAACTTTTTTAAAAAAACGACCGCCATTTTTATCAACATTCATCGTTCTACATTTATTCGTCTCGCCTGAATTTTTTGTAACACCATACGCGTTTCATCTCCCTCTAGTTGTGTTTTCACAACTATGGGGGAGCCCAACAACATGAAATCGCAATCACCGACCGACATATTCCAAACGCAACCCTCCCCAATGCCGGAAGAAGCTCCATTCGACCTCTCTTCATCGGCAAGTACAATACCACCGGCACAAAAACAAAAAGAAACGGCTGTCTCTTGGTCTTCACATTGCGTGAATAAAAAATCCCCTTGTGACTACGCAAGAGACAGGGTCGAAAAATATGAAAAATATTTCAAGGACGGGGAAATTCTCCCAATACCCGAATTGGTCGAGGCGGTCGAACCAAAGACCCTGTCCTTCGTAGTCACGGACATTAAGACCAAGAGACTAGCGGGGATTAAGAAGGAAACTTTTGAGGACCTTCTCAAAACAGCAAACATCCCAGGGAAGTACTTCTGCCGCAGAAGTTTCGCGACCTGGGATGTCTTATTACCCTCAGAGGAAGTAGCGAAAAGCCTCGCCGGTGGTAACATCACCACACGCTTCTTCCGGCTACAACCGGAATATCGAGGCAAAAGAAGAATACGAGTCACCGTATGCAATGTATCTATGCAATTGAGTGGTGACGTCCTCGCCGCCTATCTAAGTATATACGGCGGCGTGGAACAAGTCACACAAGTAACGTCAACACGGGGAACCGCGTACGGTGACTACGTATTCGTTATGTGCCTCGATAGGGGAGGGTTTAACAAAATTCCCCATAAAATACGATACCGCGATCAAACCATGACAGTCATCGTTGAGGGCAGGAAACCGCTATGTTGGTCCTGCAATAACATCGGCCACTTTTCAAAAAACTGCCCTCAAAAACCAACAATCACCACCACAACAACGACTACTACTACTGCTACTACTACTGATACTCCTTCACCTGTCATAGCAGCAATAATACCAACAGAAACCTCAGAAAACAAACAAGAAACCCCTAAAGAAAATGAGAAAGGGTGGACGCAAGTCACCAGAAAAAAGGGAGGGAAAAAAACTCCCCCAAAAAACCCAGCAACAACAGATACAACAACTCTTTTGACTACAACTACGAAACCAACGACAACAAATACGAAACAATCAACTGCAAAACAATCAACAAAAGAAGACAATCAAAACATTGAACCGATGGATATGTCCATGAATTTAAAAAGAAGGAGAGACAGCGAGGACTCACCAACTAAAGAGGGGGAGAAAAAACATCCAAAAAAACCCACACAAACAACCACCATACCTCAGCATAAGGGGGAAAAAACAACAGAAAAATCGCCAGTCCAAAATAAACAAAGACCAGCACAATTGATTCCTCTCCCACAAAAAACAAAAACCACCCCTATCATCCCAACAGAAACACCATTACCCCCCTCTCTTTCACCAATTAAAACCCCCAAAATGCTTACTCGATCCTATTCAGCGACCAGACTTACACCCTCTCCCCAAACACCGTCAACATCAGCAGCAACTGTTCAAAAACCAAGAGCACGCTCTACGGAAGCCCGACGTGCCATAAACTCCTTTTACTTCTGCGAAGATATCATGGACAATCCACACATAGACCACACTTTAAAACAATCATTAAAACCATTACGCTCACTCCAAAAAATTGACACTAAAGACATCACAAAACCACATCTATTCAAGGACGCACCAAAATTGACCACATTCGTCCGCTTGGCTGGCAATCGGACCAAAGAACTTTGGAACTTTATTGACGAAGCCAGCCGGGCGGATGTAATGCTGGTCGATACGAAAAATCCAATGCTGAAAAAAATGCTACCCTTCTGTGCGGGCAGGGTCCCGATTTTGGTTCACCCATCATTCTATAGGTCCCTAAAGTTGCGGTACCCTATGGATGTCGGTGGAATTACCAGGGACGACCGAGTAAGTACTGAGCTCGGCACCGGATCCCTGCGTCAGGCCGTCGGCATCCTCACCCCGAAGGATTTCCGGCCCGTAGTCGACACTGAGTAAGGTAAGTGGGATTGATGGCTCTAAACCTTGCTACTTTGAATGTGAGGGGATTGAGGGATCCGGGCAAGTGTACGCGCTTGCTTGGTGAACTTAAAACTCTCGGCGTAGACGTTGCTGCAGTGCAGGAAACCCATTTCACTTGCGGTGCCGACTGTCGTGTGCTGGAAAGCGATTTTAACGTTTTCTCAGCATACGGCAGCCGTACCAGCGTTGGGGTTTCTTTGCTAGTTGGACGCAGCCTTGATGCTGATGTTGACGTTGTTTTTGCAGGTGACGGGGGCCGACTGGTTGTGGCCGATGTTGCCGTGAAAAGTTTCAAGTTTCGTCTGGTTGCGGTTTATGCGCCCAATATCGTTGTGGAGAGGGTTTCCTTTTTTCGTCGGTTGGCGCCGTTCCTGGACGATACGAAGCGGCTAGTTTTAATGGGTGATTGGAATGCGATCCTTGATCCCAAGATAGATAAGGTCGGGCGGGGAGCTAGGCGTGTGGGAAGGTGTGAAAGCAGCCTTGCCGGCCTCATGACTCGTCATGACCTCGTCGACAGGTTTCGTCTGGATCACCCAGGGCGGGAGATGTGGACGTGGCTAGATAGTTCGCCCTCTGCCAAAGTAGGCTCCTACTTGGACAGAGTGTTAGTGAGACGAGCTGACATTGATTTTGTTAGTTGTCCCACGTTCCACTTGATAGCGTGGACTGACCATAAACTTGTTAGAGTCAGTCTACGGTTAGCAAATAGGCCTAGTCTGGCCGGCTACTGGAAGTTCAATACCTCCTTACTGGAGATACGGGACTTCCGGGACCGGCTGGAATCCCTAATTCAGCGGGCGTTAGTGGGGGCGGTTACCGGGAATAGGTGGTGGGGATCTCTTAAACATAGGATTAGAGATTTCGCTACCAAGTACGGTCAACAGCTCAACCTAGATAAGACCAAGGAAGCGAAATCTATAGACGATAGACTTTCCCGGGCGGTGGCTGGGGGGGACTCCCTAAACGTAGAGCTAGCTAGGGGGGACCTTGAGCGCGAGAGTAGCGAGCGCTACAAGGGATACGTAGTTAGATCTAGGTTAAAGAGAGTTCTCAACGAAGCTGTGAAAACGAACGCGACTGCGCGTGAAGAAGAAGTGCGAAGGTTCCCCGATCGGTATATCGGTTCTGTCAAGGCCCCGGATGGGCGACTGCTGCGATCGGCTCGTGAGATTCGTGACGCCTTTCGGGCGCACTTTCGGGATCGCTTTGCCCGCTGTACTGATCTCCCGCTCCGGGAGTTTCGTAGCTATCTTGCCGACTTTCCCCGCCTTGGGGTGGCTGAAGCGGCTAGCTGCGAGGGTGTGGTTACTGAATGCGAAGTCCGTGACGCGTTGAAGCAGGTCGGCCTGAACAAGTCGCCGGGACTAGATGGTTTGCCCTACGAAGTGTACTTGAGGATGTCGCACATGTTTGTGCCTATTCTGACGGATATGTTCAACCATTGGTTCGCCCAGGGAGCCATCCCTGGTAGCGTTACCAAGGGCGTGATCACATTGCTGAAGAAAGGTGGCAGGCATGTTTGGGAGGGTTTAGACGATTACAGGCCCATAACTCTGCTTAACACAGAGTTAAAGATTTTGGCCCGGGTCTTAGCGAATCGTTTACAGCTTGTCATTAGCGATCTGATCGGCTCTGAGCAGACCTTTGCTGTGAAGGGAAGATCGATCCAGGACAACCTGCACTTGATTCGCGAGGTCCTAGAGGGTATAGAAGACGGCACCGAGGCCGCGCTGATCAGTTTAGATCAGTCCAAGGCCTTCGATAGGGTTGACCATCGGTTTTTGGCGACTGTTTTGGAGACTGCCGGATTCAAACCGGAGTTCCGCAGATGGATTAGCATGATGTACCACAACCCTCAGGCAGTGGTGCAGGTGAACGGAAGGCGTTCGAGGGTGTTCGCGGTCGAACGGTCGGTCCGGCAGGGCTGCCCGTTGTCTCCTCTTCTCTATGTCCTAGCTTTGGAGCCCCTGCTCCGTAGGCTTAGGGATAGGACGGCAAATCCGGCCCTGCGCGGTGTCCCTTTTGCTGGCCCTCTTACGGCAAGGGTTTCCGCGTTCGCCGATGATATCACAGTGTTTGTATCCCGCCGTCTGGATATAAAGGCTGTGAAGAAGGCGGTTAGCGAGTACGAGCGGATTGCAGGAGCCAAGGTCAATTTTGACAAAAGCGAAGGTTTGCGGCTCGGTGCTTGGAGGGGTAGCAATACTCTTCCGGGGCCGTTCCGCTGGAGTGACGGACCCGTCCGCATCCTCGGGGTGTGGTTCGGGCCCGGCCTCCAACTGGAGCGAAATTGGTCGGAAATACAAGCCAAGGTGAATGCTCAGGTGGGAATCTGGCTTTCAAGGAGGTTGTCCTTAAAGGGCAGGGCGGAGGCGTGCGCCGTGTACGTCTTCCCCTTGATCCTTTACCGATTGGCTGTACTTCCTCTGCCTAAGGTAAATCGGTTGGCGCTGCAACGATCCCTTTCCAGATTGCTCTGGGGAGGTGCAAGGCCGATGGTCCGTAGGCAGGTCTGTATCCAACGTACACGCAACGGGGGTCTAGGTATGCCTGATCTGGAGAGCCACTGGCTTGCTGAAAGACTTGCATACCTGGGCAGAGCTTTGACGGGGGACGCAGTGTGGAGACTGAAGGCGAGTCGGACTTTTCCTCGCCTAAAGTCAGACCCAAAGGCTGAAGGTCGACGTAGGCCTTTGGGCGAAACACTGTTTGTCCGCGAGTGCCGAACGGCCCTTCGTAACCTTCTTGGGTCCAGTGACCTTTCACGGCCTCGAAAAGAACTATATCGGGAGCTAGTGGTGGGTTCCGCTTCTGATCCTCTCAGCGAGCGGCACGGCTGGACGACGGAGGAGATTCGCTCTCATTGGAATTGGGCGCCAGGATCGAGCTTCTTGAACAACTCCGAGTTCTCGCTCACCTGGCGACTTGTGCGAAATGCGTTACCCCTTGTCGGCTTGAACTACAAAGCGGGCCTGGCAGACATGCCCGATTGCGCTCGCTGCGGCAGTGGCTTGGAAGAAACGGCTGAGCACGCCTTCTACTACTGCGAGCGAGTTCGCCCGTTTTGGGATCACGTCGGCGAGTGGACGGCTCGCATCGAACCCAAACAGCTCGTGCTGCTCGACGTTGGTTACGTCGTGGACAACGTTCTTCCTCCGTATCAGGGTGAGAAGCGTGTGGTGTTTCTCGCGATCCTAGCTGTAGCTAGAATGGTGATTTGGACGACGCGAAACAAGGGATTGTATGACGATGCAAACTTTTCTCATCGTGATCTGATTTTGTATTTTCGGCATCAGCTGAGGGTCAAAATCAGATGCGATAGAAAACGCTTGGATCGCATAACATTCAGCAAAAGGTGGGTGAATGCAGCGAGCCTGGTCGTGCGAAAGGGAGCAACGTTGGAGTCATCCTTCCCTCCTCTGCCGGCTCATGGCGTCTACGGTACGGGTCCTTAGGGACCCCACCCCTGGTAAGTAAAACTGTTCCCTTTTTCTTTGGTACCCAGGTACCTAGTTAGCAGTATGTTTGTGAGTCATTGTCCCCGTCATCTAGTTGTTAGTTCTCAAGATCTTCCCCATCCCCATTATTTTTGTACCTCAATCCGTATCCCAGTCCACGTTTACTGAAGATCTTGAACATTCATATGTATAAAAATCATATCACCTACTTGTATTAACCCATACCGCGCCCGACCCCTAAATTCTTTTCACCCCTGTAGATTAGGATCCCTGCCCCACCTAGGGTAGGTCCGACTTGTTTCCGGTTCTTTCGCCCCGGAAAACAGTCGGCCTCCAATTTTATAGACGGGGGGATGGGAGGGCAACCAAACGGGGGATTTTTCCTTGTTTTTATATATATTTCGGGGTTTTTCTCCCATTCCCATCACATTCATTGTAAATAAATCATACTTGTAAATAAAATCATTCACGAATCTCGGGATTTTAAGTAGGACTTCTTCATAGAGCAAATGTGGTATTGTGGTGATTGTAGCGCAAAAGGCGATGGATGAATGGATATTTATTGTATTGTTGAATGGGTCGGCGAATGTGGCTAGCTAGGTCTCCTTAGTTTATATAGAAAAGTATGACCGCTCCCTTCCCCTCCCCAAAAACTTCAAGGCCTTGTGCCTACTATGTAATAACATAGAAATAAAGCAGACTAGAAGGTGAAGAGCAGCTTCTTATAGGAATAGTATTAGAGCGTTGGAAACTGGAGATCGCACTAGATCACCTTACTTGCTACCGTCATAACGGAAGCCAATACTATCGTTGGACTATATCTTTATTGTATATTCACTAATCCTATGTTCTTGTCTACTAATAGTCTCTCTATTGTATATACTTTTTTCCTGAGAATATATCTCTATTTCCTCTCATATCGTGGTTTGTCCTTTATTTAATATTACAAGCGTTCACTAAACAGAACGCAACAGTAAGAAGATTTGCTTTAACTAAGAATTCTTGATAAAAGATATGCATACAATTATACGTTTCCAAAGGAGAAGTACGAGTTATGTAGTGGTTAACGTGCCGGAGAGCCGTTGTGTTCAGTGGGATTTGACCGTAAGCCTGATTTGGTTTTATAGCATATCAACCATTGTTGTTTATTTAATGCCAAATTCTATTTTACACATATATATGTATATATATGTATATATATATATCAAATATATGATTCGTAAACACATTTTGTAGATACACACAGTTAAATGATCCGACAGTTCTATTTCTAATAGTTTAATCTAGCATAAGTCAACAAAATTAAATGGTTGCAAGTATTGCTATGTATCACTAACAATTCAATTAAACCTAGCTCATTTATTTACGCACAGTTAAATTATCGAACAGTTCTATCTCTAGCAATTATCATAAGTTATTTCTCACAGTTTAAATATCAGTTCTCTTTGACCCATAGATAGGACCCAATAAAGTGCTACCACTCAAGGCCAAGAGTGGACCGGGGAATGATGGCAATGAAGAGGTACTACAAATTCCCGAAAGGTCCAGCATTACTGGAACATCACTATCAGATAGTTTAATGTCACATCAGGGCACTTGTAGTGAGGGAGGGGTCTTATCCTTCTGTAGAAATGCAGTCAGTTATACTATTAAGTTCTCTTTCAAACTAATTGTCTTGTGAAACGTACGAACCTTTTATACCCTTTACGCCTGTATTAAATACTTTCACTATTTTTCTTCTAAAAGTATTACTTGGTATTAAATAATCAAAGACGTTGGATATGCCATTAAACAACGGAACCAAATCAAACTAGTAACAGTCTCTAAGCCAGGTATTTCACCAGATCTCTTCTTCGTCATTATCATAATCACCAAGTCACGCTGAAAACAGAGAGTTTCTCGAATCTTTTAGCGTCCGTTCCAATCATCCATATCTCTTGACAGGTCCTCTAGACAGCATCCAGTGTCTGCACAGAGCTAATAGATGTAAATCTTTTCTGGTCAGCCAATACTGGCGCAGCCATGCGTAGGAGTCAATAAGAGAACCTTGCTTATGAGTTCATCCTTGCTTCTCCATCAGTGTTTGGCATGTCTCGAAAGTAGGTGGTTGTACAGGAGATTTTTTGTGTGGCTTCCAGGATTTGTTTAGAACAATACACAGTATTTGGATTTGAGCGCGTGACTTGGGCACGGAGAGAAGCAGAACCGAATAGCGTCTCTACGAGGCGAGACTAGAAAAAGGACAGCTCTGAAGCAAAGGTTATTAGCAGGAAAATCGATTTGGATCAACATGGGAAATTATGACGACCCTCCCGTGGGTCGTAAGAACGAATAAGCAACGCGTTAAGACATATAAATACGTTATATAAGAGGTGCGAAAGAGTTGCTAAAGCATTTTCCTTTAGCAGTCAATAGTCTTTAAGAGAACAAAGTCAAAATTATAATACACTTATCTCTGGTTGGTGAATGACCTGTTGTCTTTCTGTATATGTTCTGGTTGTATTTAGACTGTTTTAAGAAATCTGTGGACGTTTGATTTCGTAGGGATCAAAGTTGTCTTCTGGGTTCTGCTTGTAGAGTTGTGTGGTCTGCTAATTCTCTTTGTTAGCAGGCTGTCTTTTTTCGCGTCTCGCCTCGTGGAAAACTTGTCACTTCTGCCGTCTTGAGACACTATTCGGTTCTGCCTCTCTCCGTTCACAAGTCTTGTGTTCAAATCCTTCCGTCTTGCCTTCTCCCTCTACCTGCGGTCTCTTTTACATCCGGGTACACAGCCGTCAAGAGGATAACTCGTAATTTTCTTATACTTGACACTTGGAGTGATAATGACTCCTTTTTGTTTAAAACACATGAACAATGTAATTAAATAGAAAGAAAATTATCATTTATATGAGTCTCAAATTGATTAGTGCTTCGTAACGATTTATTTATTTGAAAAAATTCATTCATTTATTTATCTATTTATTCATTTATTCATTCAAAATCGTAAGCATTTTTAACATCTTTTCGAGAGAAAATAATCATTTATTAAAGGTCCATTTATAATATATTGTAAATTAAATCAGTGGACACCTTACACGTGTCGCCTTGTACCAGCCTTAATCCGGATTAGTAAATATCAATTATGTAATTGAAATTTTTGCTAGGTTAGCAAAATTAGGAATGTAATATAATGGCCAAGGGATTTCGTTTTACACATCTTGCCGTTCGGTTTAGGTAGGCTGAGAACATTTCGCTTAGCGCATGGGTTAGTTAGGTGGTACATGAGCGCAGGTGTTCACGCGCGCAGGTAGGATGTGTCATTCACAGATGTCAAAATAAAAATCTCAGACAGAAAATATGACCGGGGGAATGACGTCATACACCGTAAGTGCTCGCGGAGGATTTTGGGGATTTGAGAAAAGTCAGTGAGTTGAGTTTTTGCCTCCGAAGAAGGTTGACTTTCGGAGATCGCCGTGCCCTTCTGGCGGGTGCCGCACGTGGTGTGGGGGCAGATGGAAAAGTCAGCATAGAAGGATTGTGTATCTCTCTCCTTATGTCGAAAAACCTTTTAACTTAAAGGTAATAAAAGGTTTCGTACCTGAACTAAGAAGTCGTAAGTATTTTTTGTGTTTCGGGATTCCTATGTTATATATATGTGCGTTATGGACATTATGAACGTTTTGTGTACCGGTATGAATATATCTATTTCACGTATTCATATCTGGCTATGTAACAGGAACAAGTTAAAAAAATAAGGGGCATCTAATAAGAATTAAAGAAATTTCTAAAAATCCACTTGCTTAGTACACTAGCAATTACATTTTATGGGGCGTTCGAATAAATGTTATTACATAAACAGAGAAAAAAAATTATTTAGTAGTTTCTCAGTTCCATTACTGGCATTTAATGAGTTTGAATCTCACTGAGTGCCTGGCACTTGTGGCAGTATGTCATACTATGCAAAATATGGGAAATCATTATCATTATCAAGTCGTGTCGACAACGCGAAATTACCTAATTCTTCCCTGCCATCCGTCACCATAACCCATCGTTTTCAGCTGGTCTTCTTAACTACATCCTATGTCCGCACAGGAGACTAGAAAACCTACACGAGTGAGTTCGAGTCTCATTGGGTGCCCCTTTCATATGGCCTTGTGCCACATCTAAGCAAACTCTAAGTAAATTCCCCTATGTCCGCAGAGGGTAGATTTTTGTAAGTCCTTGCTGGTTGCTCAACACTGACGTGTTCATGTATAGGAGTCCAAAAGTGAACGTGGCATATGAATCCGACCTTGTTTCTCCAGTAGTGTTCGGCATGTCTTGTTTGTCTTATTTGCATGGAGAATTATTGTGTAGTTCCCATCTTGCTTTTTTCTCCACGCTTTCCATTAGCGTCCAGGTGGTGTATCCATCCAGTTGTATTGACACATCCACAAGTTTGAAGAAATTCCATTTTATCTTATCAGAATGATCAGATTTCTTCATGAGCGATAACCTGTTAAGAACATTCTATGCTTTCGCTAGGAGTATGCGGTCATCATTTTCATATGATGAGAGGTTGCTGCCGAAATATTTCAACTGGTCTGCATACTTCAGGACACAAAAAGTGGAGATGTCTTCTTGTTTAAAACACATAAACTATATAACAAAATAGAAAGGAAAATCATTTAAGTCCATTAACATTTCGTAATGAGTTTGAAGCTCGTTGTGAGTCCTCTACTTATGAACTTGTACAGAACTTGGCTCTCACTGGTAAATAATTAGTATCAAGTAGGAATTAAATATTTATGTATATTTCAACTCCATTAGTGCATGGTGAATTTGAACCTTGCTAAGCGCTCTGAACTTGTAGTGTTATGCCAGATTTAGACTTAATAATTACCTATTATCAAGTCATATTACAGCACAAATGGCACGCAGATATCTATTATCATGTAGGGTGTGTAAGTATTTATTTACGCATGAATTGATTCTATTAATAATTTTTATATATTTACTCATCCCCTCCGCCACGAACAGGAAGTGACACAAAGTCAATTTTAAAGCAAAATAAAACTAGTTGTCTAAATTTCTGCGACGAAGCTTGATGATTTTGATCATTCAGGGTTTTCGGACTATTGTCTTCATCATTATTTTTATTTCCACTACGTTTCGGCCGGTTATGGCTAACGGAATCAGAACAGGTGACCCCCTTGTATTCAATAAAGGACGTAGTTCGAAGCTCCGTGAAGGTTCTCGAGTTGGAAAAACACCTGAAGAAGGCCGGAGGAAATAACAATAAAGAAAAAGACAATAGTCCGAAAACCCTTAATGATAAAAGTAAAACTAGTTTCATTTCAGAGTTTGCTCCTCCTACACTGGTTGTGTAGGGGGGCATATTATTTGGTTTAAGCAGGTCACGTGGTTCTCCTAGCCAATGGTTTCCCGAGACTGATTATTTGTGTGCGTCCACCATCTTTGTTGTGGGAACAAGTTGCATACCGTCCAAATCAAATTATAGGAGTGTAAAGTCGTATAGTTGCTTTATCAATGCTAAAGAACATAGATTATCCTACTATTTCCTCATAGACGGAAAACAGATGGATTCACACCTTTCTCTCCGTACATGATAATAGATATTTGAGCGCCTCTTGATGATTGGTAATTATTAAGACTAAATCCGGCGTTAGACAAGATCAAGAGATACACGAATAGTCTTGAGCAGGATTGGGGCTTGCATCGCCTGTTCTGCTTCCTCCCACAATAACCGCTACACTAGGTGCGTTCTAAAAAATGATGCGTTTTATTTACTTTCAGGGAAATTAAGCAAAATTCTATCAACTCAGCATTTCTGAATTGACATGATAGATTTAATCTCATCATGGCATTCCCAGAACCATGTTCTCTCCCAGAATAAAGGTAGGATATGCTAGGAATCAATCCTTGGATTCTTTTTTTAATCTGATAAATGGAGGGACACTTGAGAATCGACAGCAATCCAATTTATTTTTCTTTGACAAAATTTGATCGGATTACGGCCAATCTCCTTTTCTGATACCAGTTACCTCCCTTTCTCACCGAAGCGTTTGCCCTTTGTGTTTTTTATAGTAAATATATTGTCGTTTTATCCTTGTGTTCGAGCCTTTTTAAAAAAATTATTCTTTAAAAGTTTTCGAAAAAAATCGAAAACCAAAAACCCTTTGTTTAAAATATAACAAATTAATTAAAAAATATTTACTTTATATTAAAATTATCAAAAAGAAAATCGAACAGAATTATCTCTCTCTGTAACCTCTCTCTCTCTTTCTCTCTCTCTTTCTAACCCGCATATTCTCTCAATTTTATCTCTCTATTTCACTCACTCTCTCTCTCTCTCTCTCACACACACATACACACACTGGCCAGTTAGCTGGGGTTGTAGAATAGACTGACTGTATCTCTAAAGAGGTTTAAGTACTCCCACCACGCATGAATGAGTGTTCTGTATAGGACACTAAACCAGCTGATGGTGAGGTTACAGTCCTAGAACTTTGGGTAATGTAAATTACCTCCTCATTGTCATTTGGGCTACTCTGGCCTGGAGTCGTAGTACATGTTAAAGTTTCATCTATGCGTCAAATAAAACTGTTTAATTATTTACTAAACTTGGAACCATTTTATCTGTGTGTAAACAAATGATTAATATCAAATTGAATTATTAGTATGAGATAGCAATATTAAAAGCCAATTAACTGTGCTAAGAAATGAGCTCTGGCTCGTTTAAAAAAGTTACCAGTAAGCTATTATTAGAGTGTTCGCCAATGGTCTGGGAATCCGGGGTTCAATCCCAGGTTGAGTCATACTAAAAACTCAAAAAATTGTACTTGATGTCGCCTTGCTTAATACTTAGTACTATAAGGTGAGGATCAAGGGTAAAGTGGAGGAATCTTGGGAATGGAGTAGCGCCCTTCCCTATACCTCGGTGTAGTAGCTATTGAAAAGGGAGCCTTCAGGTCACACTCGACTAAGGTCGCCAACTTTACTTATTCACGTAAAAATCATATATAAACATGGTTTGGCATTAAATGACCGTTAAGGGTTGATAAGCCATTGTTGGGGGACTAGACATAGTTGTCTCCCTTTTAACATTGTGTTATATTTTGACATTCGACCCGGCCCAAAATGCCATTCAAGGTGATGCACCTGAAGGAAGTGACACATTCCAATGGAAGTTAGGAGAGGAAATCGAGTGGACGGAAATTGGCTGATGAAATGGGACGAGGTAAAAAAAATCCCATGATACTCTCATAGACTGACGCACCGGAGGAGAGTGACCTCTGAACTGCATGACAGTTATTTCCGCTTGATGACGATTAAACATTCGATTTCAAAGATCGAGTGGGCGATCGTGTGGGCGTTGAATTATTATACAACGCAGTCCAGACGGAGGTCAAGTGCCAGTTGAGTTGCAGCCAGTTGGAGAGGAGATGTGGTAGGGAAAGCCACACCAGGCCAAAGGGGCTTGGGGCCCTGATGAGTTGGGGTCCAGAGAAGATGCTGATAAGATGCAGTTAAGAAAGCCAGCACCCAGCAGAGTGGACCCCAGCATCAGGAGAACAAGAAAGACATAGCGTTGACGGCCATAAGTTTTGGGGTCAAAATATTACAGTTTCTGTTCGGTCTCCAGCTCCCTCTCACACGCAAACCTTGAATACCCTTTTCGTACCCTTGCAATAAAGTGAGAGGTATATATTTATAAAGAAGTCTTCCTGCGTGCGTCTTTATCATTGCGTCAGTATGTATTCTGCATGAACATGTATATGAGAATGAAACAATCGTTTGGGGAACTTTCCCACGTCACGAGTCCTTTTTGGTCACGTGACAAAGGGAACGGGGGAAACCGCCTCTTTCAGGAACAGGTATTTGAGTTAAGCAGACGTGGTGGTTCGTTCCTCCCGGCGAGCGCAAGGAGCCTCCCTCCTTAATATTCCAAACTAGAGAAGAGTAAGTCATTTCTACCTTTTTGCTATACTGACATTTTTGTTTGTTACCTTGAAGGGAACTTATTCCCGACGTGACTCATTGGTCTAGTAGATAGAGTGTTCGCCAATGGTCCAGGAGACCTGGGTTCAATCCCAGGTCGAGTCATATCAAAGACTTTAAACATGGTACTTGATACCTCCTTGCTTAACACTCAGCAATATAAGGTACGTATCAAGCGTAAAGTGAAGCAATCCCGGGAAAGGAGCAGCGCTCTCTCTTCCAACTCGGTTTAGTAGCTATTGAAAAGGGAGCCTTCTGGTAGCCCTCGACTACAGTCGCCAACAACAACAACAACAACAAATGTCTTTATTATATAAATTGACTTGTTCTTTTTCCTACCGAATATTCTGCGTTAGGTTATTCTCTTTGGGATAACCTAATGCGTTGGAAGAAACGGGGTGTTTTGCACGAAGTAAGACCCGGTGAATCTTATACCATTAAACCAAATAACATAACACATTAACACACGTGCACATACACGCACATATGCACACAAACATTCACACAGATACACACACATATTTACACACACATTTTCTCACGCACATACCTGCACACATTCATCCATTCCTAAATTACCTTTCACACACATATTCATACATATTTACACATACATATACATTCATTCACACATACACAAACATTCAAGCAACGCACACACACACACACACACACACACACATATATATATATATATATATCTGTCTATTCCTCTCTCTATTTCACACACCCGTATACATGTGCATACATACATACATAATACACACTGACACATTCACAGATATACAAATTCACTTAGCCACACGCACACACACCCACACACGAACAGACACACATACACACTCACACGCATAAAACCACACAGAGATACACAAACTTATTCTCTCTTTAATTCTCCCTCTATTTCCCACATGCATTGACAAACACACGCATGCATTTACCCCCACCACAAATGATTTTTCCGAAAGTATTACCTTCGATTTATTTTTCCATTAGTCACCACCATTGGTTATGCTAACTATGAACAAGTGCCTGGGCTCAAACACGCAAAATCTGCCCAAACGGAGGCGAAGTACTTTTCATAGCATCTATGGCAGCACCGTTGTCTAGAAAACTGTTGTCTGTGTTGTCCATTTTTCATCGGCCCATCGAGTTGATCGTGACACTTTTCATTTAGTGAAGTTGACAACCTTACTCATCCCTTACTCTGTTGCCGCCATTGGTGAAATACACTGGAAATACTTTATCCTGCTCAAATCACCTTTTGGTCTCCGTGAGCGTTTACAAGGCGTCGATGAATGTTAACTGGTGCATTTTTAAAACATGGAGACCTTCAATGACACACTTCTGCTTTCGCTACAGTGACCATTTTGTTAGACTGCCGCTCAGCTGCTATCATTCATGAGGTGAGGATGGTTTATTGACAGGAAAATGTTAAAACTCTACTACTATTCCACCATCGTTCACATCTGATGTCGTAGCTTCCTAAAATAAGATACATTACTTTCGGAGCTATATACTTACGAGAGTGACATGCAGGCTCTTGTTCATCGCATGCGAAAACGTTTAGATTCTGGTAGTGACTATGAGGAAAAATATTGTTTTGTACCTGAAAACTAGATACGTACAACAGTGTTATTGTAATCGTCGGTACTGTTGTATCTGTGAATAGGAGGCACATTGCTTTTGCAGCGACTTTCTTACGTGAGCGACAGGCAAACTCATGTTTCATACTCACTATGGGAAAATTTTGTTTTGTAACAGGAAACAAGACATATTCACCGTTGTCATTGTGTTTCCAGTATCTTTTGTATTTTTTTGTGAAAATAAATCGAATGCATTATGTTAAGAGTCGTCTTTGTATTGTATAGATTGATTTATTGATTTTTCCGGGATGTCAATTAGTCCAGGGTTATTTAATGCCTTGAGGTTACGGAATCGCATTCTTTGTACATTTTTATTTGAACGAGGCTGATTGCATTTCACATAGCGATAATAACCTTTGGGAAGGCATGAATCCAATTATTCTCTTTCCAGCTATGGATAAAATTGGGTAGACTTGGCTCTTTAGCTTTTGTATGGCAACCAGTCAAGAAGAAGGGAAAATCTGAATTCAAACCTGTTAAAGTCCATTTAAATTTGACCTTGTATCATATCCTGTTTAGGCGGAGAGGCTGGGTCAAAAGTATATTTTTATTTAATTTCTTAAGAGTCTTTTCAGTTTTAGTTTCTTTGTTTAATGGCATATCGAATTTCATGGGTTATTTAAAGCCAAAGTTATCTTTGTAGAAGTACAATAGTGTTACTATTGCGTATATATATATATATATATATATATATATATATATATATATATATGTGTGTGTTTGCGTGTGTGTGTGAGTGTGTGTGTATCTATGTGCATGTATATCGGTTTCGTTTTCTTTGTTTAATGGCTCATCAACTTTCGTAGGTTATTTAAAACCAAAACAATTTTTGTAGAAGTACAATTGTGGCTCTATTTAAGACATAGCTGAAATAATAGAGTTCATGCCTTTGATAAGGGTATTAGTCCAAAAGTGAACGTCATAGCGTGACTAGAGTTCGAACTCGCTTACTACGATGTCGCTGTTTAGTTTGTTAGTCACAACATCGAGGGTATTGCCCTATTATTTTTTTTTTGCAAAGAATCATATATCAATTTGCACAAAGTCGTAGAGTTTAAAGAATTCCAATCTAAAACTAATATTTATGTGGTTTCAAGTATTTCTTTCTATTTAACATTAATCATTTGTTTGCAAGGAGTTATATGGTTTCTATTAACTAATAGTAAAAACAATAATAATGATAATAAAGGGACAAGTACTTGGACCTTGCCAGAGAACTTGAAAACTATGAAGCAAGAAGGTGACGATGATATCAATTGCAATTAGTGTGCTTGAAATGGTCCCTAAAGGCTTTGTGAAGAGGTTGGGAATTGGAGTACTAATCGAGACCATCCAAACTACAGCATTGCTAAGAATACTGAGAAGAGTCCTGGAGACCTGAGGTGTCCTGCTGTCACTCGGACTCCAGTGAAAGATCATAAAAAACTTGCAAAAGGTATTCAATAATAATTTGTAGACAATTATAGTTTCTAAAACTATTCTTAATAGAAATAATTTATAATTATATAGCATCAAGTATTCTAATCAAATACAAATAATTTTAAATCAAACAAGATTACCAGTATTATGGGACCTTTACATGTACTACCACTCCAGATCAGAGTGTATTTGGGAATAAGGGCAGTGAAGGTACTTCACACTTCCTCGATCTCATGAACAAGAGCCTCACCATCAGATATAGGATAGTGTCATGTTCCGGATAACTCTTCTTTGAGTGGGGTTCATACCTCTTTGCAGAGTTTTTATCATTCAGAGTATTCGTACTATCATCATTCTCTTTTTTGTTATATTCACAACGTTTCGGCCGATACGTCCTTCGGCCTTCTTCAGGAGTTTCATGTTGAATTCGAAAGCCTACACGGAACTTCGAACCGAACCTTTTATCAAAATCACAGAGGTAGATTGTTCCAATTCCATTAACCATGACTGGGTACAAGTGTTATGCTATTGTAAGTATTCTTTGTTAAGTACCTATTGTAGGAAATGAACCTGCAGACTCTTGATGATTTCACTTAGAAGTACTTTAACCAAAACGCCTATATCTATGGGACATTGGTTTGGTTTCTTTATTTAATGGCATATCAAACTTTGTAGGTTATTTAATGCCAAAGCCATTCTCCTAGAAGAACAGTAGTGGGACTATTTAACCCATAGCTGGGAGGGTAAGGGGATTCATATCTTTCCCAACCGAAAGTGAACGTAATAGTGTGACAAGAGTACGAACTCGCGTTCTACGATTCCGCAGTCCATGGCTTTAACCATTACCCCACGAGGACACCCGCTCCAGTGGGACAATTCAGAGGGAATATTTAGAGCTTATAAAATGAATGTCTTTATCATCTTATGAGATTCTACACATTACTATTACATACGATTTTTACCTAAGCTCATATTATTTAATTTTTTTTTGCATCGTGCCTTTTTGATTACACTGGTTTACAAAGAAATTGAGGCAAGCACAAAATACCCGTTTTTACCTAATTTGAGGGCGCTGAATTCAAATTTAAAATCCGTTTTTACTCATCACCTCTAGTTTTTTTTAGATATGCATAGTGTGCATTTTGTGCATATACGGTACATAAAGGCGTATATGAATTCAGGGTTAATTCTAATATTGTGAGACTTATGGCTTATTTTTTTAGTTATTATGCACTAAACGTAAGTGATAGCATTGCATTATATATATATATATATCAAGACGGATTTTGACAGTTAAGGAAGCAGGTCTCAATCTACACTCTGGCAGTCATTGGAAGAGGTTGTCTCGCAGGCGGCGCAGGGGGTTGGTGTCCATCAACTATCGTGTTACACACCTTTTGGGTTACTAAATATTAGTATTACATTTTCAAATGCACATTTAGTTTTACTTTGTTATTGGTTATTATTGGTGTTATTGGTTCCCATATCGTATTTATCTCTATACTTTTTCGGCACAACAAGTCGCTGCATCCATACTGTGTACACTGCTTCTTCAAGACATCTTATTTTCCAATGTTCCCGCTAATCTATCATTTCAACTTCTTCCCATAAAGACGGATTGTTTCCCTTTTCTTCACATATATGCTCAGCCATAACCGACCTTTTTTTACATCAACTGGTTATACTACTTTTCGATGTCTCTCTAGCCTTACTTATTGTGGACACTTTGTTTCGCCTTTGTATACTTTACTACTACGGTAAAGTATGGAGTATACGTATTGTATAACAGAGAAAAACAACAACGCTGATGAATAAAAATATACTCTGCTTCTTTTTTTTCTTTTAATTCCTTGAAATGTTTATATGGGTAAAGTGAGAGAGAGTTGGAGACGGTCGAGATGCACACACACGGGTGATGGTGTGGGTTTTGTAGTAAAACATCTCTGCCTTTCTGCTTCATTCTTAACTTCTACGAGACTAGTTAAGGGCCACCTCAAAGCGTCGAATCATCTTAATTTCTTCCAGTTTCTCTACTTTTGAGGGTTTCGATCAGAGCCATCTCAAGGCATCGAATCATCTCCGTTTCTCCTCGTTTCTCTACTTTCGCAAGTTATACACAGAGTCATCTAAATCGTCTCTCCACTGGGCAATCTGGCGCAAGACCAGAGCCCAGAGTGACGTGACGTCTAGTAACTATTTACTCCGGTCTTCTCGGCCTTTCTTCGTTCTTCCTGGGTCAAAATCTTCCTTGGTTTATATAATTTTCCGGACACCCACGCAAATCCTAGTGGTCACACTTTCCGCCTACACGTTGCATTAGAACATCCCTCCTTCTAGCATGCCATCCATGCAATTCAAGTGCATTTCCGCGAGGGAACAACCTGTATCTTGCTTACTTTAGGAAACATAACTTCCTGTTATGTCACCTACACAGCTCATGTGGCATGTCAAAGGGATCTTCCTGTCAATATCCAACACATGCAAATCTTGTTCATTTCGTATTCTTTTGGGAGATTCGCTCGGAAGAGATATTTTTAAAGAGTCGTGATATTCTTGAATATTGTCCTAATAAGATATAATATTTACCAACCCCTCCGCTCGGGCAGGATATGACACAAGGTCATTTTTTAAGCGGAGTTTAACAGGTTTTTAATTCAGAGTATTCCTTCTCCTAGATAAGTCGCCTCACCAAGGCTGAAGAACCCAGTCTTTCCTACTATTTACCCATAGCTGGAGGGAGAATAATTGGATTCATACCTTTCCCAAGGGTATTAGTGCTATGTGAAATGCAATCAGTCTCGTCCAAGATTTGAACTCGTATTGCCGTGTCCATTTCCTACAACAATAACCATTACACCACGGACACCTCCAAATAATTGTCCTCATAAGATATGGACTACATATCTGTTGAATCTATTCAGATAGGCCTTTGACATATAGCAGACTGTGTTTGTTGAGTTTTCGGGTAGTGTTCTCTGTCTTTTGATCCAGATGTTTTGGAGCCGATGTTATGCTCTTTGAGTAGCTGTTGCGATCGATGCCGTCCGTCCGTCCCTGAAGCTCCTCATTTCTTTTTAATTTAAATCGGTGTCACTACTTATGGTTTTTGCTTGATGTTATAGGCAGCGAACAATTCTTTTCTTTATAATAAAAGGATGCTAGATGTTGAAGTTTATGAACTGTTCAGTGAAAGTTGGCTTTCGATACACAGATAACCTGAATCCTTGCTCTGTTCGATTTATTAATACATTTAAGAAGGGTAATTTGTTGTCTTGTCTTTCTTTAAAAGGAACTGTTTAGATGGTCGAATTGAGTTCATATGATTCAGCTGTGTTTGAACCTTTTCCTGATGAGGCCAGAGAATGAATGTATCACCTACGTATCTAAGCTACAACGATGGTTTAAATGATGTTAATCCCAATGCCATTTCTTCAAAGAATTTCATGAATACGTTAGGCAATACTGGGGACAACGGAGATCCCATAGCCAGTCGTTAATCATGTCGGTATATGTCAGACCCTTAACCGAAGTAGGTCGTTTCTTTACAGAAGGCCAACATCTCAATAAGGTTATATAGTGGGTTATAGGTGCGTTCTACTTGCGTTATTTGTAGGGAATACATTCAGTGCATTCTAAATCCCGATTAAACTTTTTCTAGGTCATGCAGAAGAAATAATTATAGAAATCATTGTATTCAGTATATTTCCCCACTTTGTCGATCATGAACAGTACGTGACCAAATTTAAGCTGAGTACTGTCGCTTTTTCTCTTACCATCCGTCCTTATCGTCCATAATTCCTGGCTGGTCTAAACTGCATTCAGTGTCCGCATAGAGCTGATTTAAATCTTTGTTGGTCGACTAATACTGGTGTATCTATATGTAGGAGTCCATGAGAGAACATCATTTATGAATTTGTCCTTAATTCCCCAGGAGTTTCTAGAGTGTCTTGTTTGTCTTACTTGGATGCTTTTAGAGAAAGAAGGAATGGGGCCGTACAATTGAGGGATCTTGCTTCTAAGATTTGTTCAAAACAGTACGTATCATTCTTGCGTAGTTTCCATCAAGCTTTTTTCCGTGTGTTTCGTTAAAAACTTGATGGTGCATCGATTTAGTAGTTCTGACACAGCTACAGTTGGGAAGAAATATACATTTATTTTATAAGAGAGATTTAGATTTCCATATAATCGTCAACTTATCAGGAGCAGTCCACGCTTTAAGTTGATGAGATATTGCAGCGCAGTTATTAAATAATCTACTACATTTAGAGGCTTGCCACTTCAAATGGAAATGTTGAAAAGAGATCTACTCTATCTCCTTTGCGTTCATGTAGAAGCCAATACCTCCTGCTGTTTGCTTCAGGTTATGCAATAGGCTGAGAAAGTCAAGTGATCTTCATGCTGTTGATACGACTTGAGGATAATAATGATGATATCTAGTTTGAATTCAGATTTTACTTCTTGTAGACTGCAATTGCATTCCATCATCTTTAACGGCATCGATATTTTATGTGACCATGGATATTTTATATATGCTTTTTAAACCTTGTTAATGCAATAATAATTGGTTTGGTTGAGTTTTATGGCATATCAACTCTTGTGGGTTATTTAATGTCATATCCTGTTAACACACACACACAAACACACATATATATATATATAATTTGAAAGTGAATAGTTTGTTGGAAACATTTTTGAATGAACCAGTATTCATTCGTTTCCACACATTCAAGTGGTTTCAAGTATTGCTAACACTAATAATTTGTTCAATATCATTTATTTGTTTGAACACCATAAATTGGTTTCAATATAGTGATATCTCAGCGCAAATGACCCTCTGCTACCGCCTTCTAACACCTTTAAGTTAAGATAGCTATGCGTGTTTGTCACGAGAGCAATTTGAGGAATAAGTTTAGGACAATCATTTAGGTGTTAAAGCTTGAAATGACCAGCCGATTGATCAGATCGGGCCTCTCCAAGAGCCCATCGGGCTCAGTAATTCTAGCATGAATAGAGATTTCTTAATCATGTGACTACTTTGTCTGTCAGGTCACGGACTACTTAGCCGCCAGGATCCTGTCCTCAAGCATTACGAGTGGCCTAATGGGTGAAGAGGTTTTACCCTTCTGCTATGATGCAGCCGGCGTATTCTACAGTTCCCAACTGACAGGGTTGATCATAAAAAAATAAACGAATTGTTAGTTTTAGTTTCAGTATCGCTTATACAAATAGAAAATTACATCATTGGATAGAGTAAGTTTAAAAGATTTTTCTTCTTTCTTGTCTTATCGTTTTTTTTCATAATACGAGGATTATTAAATAAGTTTCCAGACTTTTTTCGTATGGGTACTTTTATTGATACTACACACATGAAACTGTAGTCCCCTTCAAAGTAATCTCCTCCGGCTGTAATGCACTTGTTCTATCGTTCCATCAACTTCTGAAAGGCCCCATGGAAGTCCTTTTGTGTGAGCATGTCAATGACCTTCGTCACAGCCTCTTTCATCTACTCAGTTGTCTCATAACGACAGCCACTGAGCTTAGGCAATAACCAAAAGTCACAGGGAGCAAGGTTTGGACTGTAGGAAGGCTGAAGAACCGTGTTGATGACCATCTTGGTCAAATACTCTGTGACAAGGATGGAGTTAAGGACAGGTGTATTGTCCTGGTGGAAATGCCACTGATCTGTTTTGAAGAGTGCTGGCCTCTTCCGACGGAATCTCTTGTTGAACTCCTTTAAAACCTCAACATAGTAACCCTAACCCTAACCCTAAGCCTTTGGCCAATCAACTCTGGTGTATTGACTTTCTTGCTCCTACACCTCTCCTCATGCCTCACAGACTCTCTACCTTCTTTAAATCTCTTTTGCCACTCAAAAACTGATGCTCGATTCATGCAAGATGGTCGAAAAGCAGTCTGAAGCATTCCAAACGTTTCTGGCATTTTTCCAAGTTTGAAACAGAATTTTATTGTATATCGTTCTTCTAAAGTGTCCTCACGTCCAGATTGCATTTTTAAAATTCACCAGCTGTGACAATCAGGCTTTAGTAGGGTGTATTGAAAGAAATCCTGCTGTAGCTGGTCCTTATCCATGAAATTCTTTATTTGGCCAATCAACTCTGGTCTATTGACTTCCTTACTCCTCCCACACCTCTCATCATTCCTAACAGGCTCCCTGCCTTCCTTGAATCTCTTATGCCACTCAAAAACTCATGCTCGATTCATGCAAGATGCTCCAAAAGCTGTTTGGAACATTCCATACGTTTCTGTGACATTTTTCCAAGTTTAAAACATAATTTTATTGCATATCGTTCTTCTAAAGTGTCCTCACGTCCAGATTGCATTTTTAATATTCACCAGCTGTGACAATCAGGCTTTAGTAGGGTGTATTGAAAGAAATCCTGCTGTAGCTGTTCCTTTGAAATTGAAATCATAAGATTTAGTCAGTCATCTCATAAGATGTCTAGCAATAATATAATGAATTTTCAAGAGTCTACGACAATTTTAAATGCCTGTACAAAAAAAGGCTGGAAACTTATTGAATGAACCACGTACTTGTTAGTGTGTTATATCATATTTACCACCCCCTCCGCTCGGGCAGGATATGACACAAGGTCAATTTTTAAGCGTAGTTTAACAGGTTTGAATTCAGAGTTTTCCTTCTCCTAGACTAGTTGCCTTACCAAGGCTAAAGAACCCAGTCTGCCCTACTATTTACACGTAGCTGGAGGGAGAATAATTGGATTCGTACCTTTCCCAAGGGTATTAGTGCTATGTAAAATGCAATCAGCCTCGTCCAGGATTTGAACTCGTATCGCCGTGTCCAATTCCTACAACGATAACCATTACACCACGGGCACCTCCTTGTTAGTGTGTTATACATAACAGTTTAAGTTCCCTTAATAGTTATCTCCTCCTAGTGGCCCATCTTTAACAGTAGTACTAATTATTAAATTGTTGCCGATCCAGGGTTCGTTTCTTTCCTCCCAGATCTGAACGAGATAACACGTAGATTTCACTTTTTCCGAGTTAACTTGATAATACGGATAAAAAAGTTATATATTAGCGTCACCACGATTTTATGTCATAACTAACGGTTACGCTTTCTTTTTTAGACCTTTAGACAAGTACCTTTTTCTCTTTAAGCACGCGGTGACAATTCCCCGTCAAAATATTTGTTCCTTTGAATGTCTGTTTCATGTTAATAGTATTTCTCTTTTAATTCCGTTCTTTGCTACCGTAAAAACACTGTTAATTCAGTAACTATAACTTTAGTTACGTCTCTGTATTCAGGGTCTTCAGATGATACTGTTTTAGATTATTTATGTTAGCGTTGGTACTTAAACTAAACCCATAACAAGTCTATTTATTCATTGTTTTATTTCCTTTTCAATCCTACTTGTGAAATGTGTTTTTCCCTTTTAGTTTTCACACTTTTCTACGGTGAATAAAACCTGTTGACACCAGTATTTCGTCTTTACTGTGGGCAAGTGTTTAACTAAGCGCCATAAAGACAATGTCGACATTTAGAGGAAACTAGGATTGTCTACAACAGACGCGACACCTGTCAAAATAATAATCTAAAAATACTTTTCTGTGGAATCTGTTGAGATATTCATTTATGTTTCTTTGAAACTATTTTTAGATAAAGCTATGCCTCTCATTGTAATCAATAATTTTGATTGGTATCAAACTTCAACTTCCTCTAACAATTCAGTTGTTTTTTATTTTTGTTTCCGAAACTCACAATTCTTGTTGTGGTAGAAGTTAAGGGGGATAAAAAAGCAACAAGAATTAGTTAATACTAGTTCAAGTTATAATCTAAGAAAAAAATTAAATGGAATGTATTTAGATATTCACTTATTTATATTTTCAAATACTTTTAGATGAAGTTCTATCAATCATTATAATCGATAATTTGTAACAGGTATTATACTTCATCTTCCGATTATAATTCACTTATTCTTTATTCTTGTTACCGAAACTTGTAGTTCTTTGCTGCGGTAGAAATTACGAACCAAGTGTGTTGCTGTAAAAAGCAACAAGAATTCGTAAAATTAAAGATAATGCAGTTAATAATGTTTGAGGAATTTTGACGGTACAAGATGCTAACTTGTCGGTGGGTATTACTCAACCTTAAAAATATAAGTTAATTAAAATTGAGAAAATTCTTTTAAACCAAAATTATATATATGGCCTAATTAGTAGAGTGTTCGCTAATGGTCTGGGAGACCGGGGTTCAATCCCAGGTCGAGTCATACCAAAGACTCAAAAATGGTACTTGATGCTGCCTTGCTTAGCACTCAGCACTATAAGGCGAGGATCAAGGGTACAGTGGACCAAACCTGGAATGGAGTAGAGCCTTCCCCGACACTTCGGTGAAGTAGTTATTGAAAAGGGAGCTTTCGGGTCACCCTCGACTTTGGTCGCCAACTTTACTTAATTTTTATATATATATATATATATATATGTATATTAATACAGTTGTAATTACCTACCTACCATAGTCGTTTTAGATTTAACGTGTGAGAGGCTAAAGTGGGAGTGTAGATATATTAAACTAAATGAACCCTAAGCCCCAAGTCATGTTTTTCCACTACAATTTTACTGCATATTTTAGTAGTTAAACCAGGTTACAAAATCAATTCTTCACATATGAACTTCAAATCTGTCCCACCCAACCGCTCTACGCTACGCCCGCTCACTGTGTTTAAAATACAACTGCAATTTTTTTATTGTATGGTTTGCTTTGCTTTCTTTTTTAAATAACATATCAATCTTCATGGGTCATTTAATGCCAAAGCCATCCTTCTAAAAGAACAGATGGACCTCTATATATGGCCAAGCAAAAGCAGGACGACCGGCTCGAACTTACATACAGCAGCTATGTGAACACGGGATGTAACCCTGAAGACCTGCCGGAGGCGATGAATGACAGGGTGAAGTGGTGAGAGATGGTCAGGGATATCCGTGCTGGCAGCACGACATGATGATGATGATTATCCCCACTTAGCTGGTGGGGATAATGGGTTAATACCTTTCCTAAGGGTATTAGTCTGAAATTGAATGAAATAGCGTGACTGGAGTTCGAACTCGCTTACTTCAAAGTCATCGTCTAACACGTTAACCACGGTGTCACGAATACTTCCGATTTTATAGTTTAAAATTGTCTTGTTTTAAAAAGAAGAATACAAAGCGTGTATCATACGATTTTTATGAGACTTAATTTTTAGCCTGTTTTTATGGAGTCCTACCAAACGCGAGATACAAACTCTGTGTGTGTGTGTGTGTGTGTAAATTGTTGGACCAGAATAAATCTTGGCCAACTAGCATGCCTAAAATTTTAAGCTGAATTAGTCAACAATATTTCACGAGATTATAGGATAATACACAAGTTAATACGGTTTATCAAATGTAATAATCAGGTATTATGTTAATGCATTTAAAGATGGTAGAATGAAGCGGCAGTTAAAGATGGTGGAATGCAGTGGCAGTCTATAAATATTAAAACTTATTAACAAGTCCTCAATTTTATTATTTTTAAATCCTAAAAAAGAGAAAGAAAAAGTTAAATGCTCATATTTTTGTATTCAATCTTGAAATTATTTTAAAAAATTAAAAAAAGAAGAAGAAAGTGATTATTATCTAATTAAGAAATTTTTTATGTATTATAAAACTGAGATTTCAGAAACTTCTGGTTCTTTTTGATTAAATTTCACAAATGAAATTAAAATAATTTGATTAGATTTAAGCTGATTATTTTTACTAGAACATTTTCCTAATTAACTTAACTGTTGTCAGAAAAAAAATCTATCACTTAATTACAATGAATTCCTACAGTGGAATATGTTTTAACGAATATCAATTGTGTAAGCATTTGCAATTGATTTCTATAGTCATGTTGTATAGTGGCTCGTACCACGTGACTTCCGGTATCTCGGAGGAATCAAAGACGTCGTGTTTCTTAAGCACGGTCAGTACCAAAAGATCTCTGCTTCATGCTGAGGTTTTTCAGCGGAGTATCTGGCATCCGTGCATAAGGATCATGGGGTCGTCCCCCCAGACTTTAACCCTCCTTAAGGGGGTTAGGTTTATCGCCTGGAGCCGGAGGGGCCCCTTTTTAGGATGAATACCGACGGGGTCCGAGTCATTTTTGGAGCCACCGGGCGCGTCTGGGCTACGGCCCTGCTAGACGACTCACTTAAAAAAGGCCTTGTGTCCCACTCTGTCCAACTTCGGACATAAAACCTACAGCGCGAGACTTATAATATTTGTTGGACTGTATTACTTCAGTTAATAAATAGGTAACTCAATTTCACTGTGTATCCCTTCCTTACTACGACACAACAATTTCAATCCTTTGAGATTAAATTTCTTTTGTGAAATCATTTCCATTTAATTTCTCTTGTGAAATTATTTGCAATCAGTTTCTATAGTGAAATTCTTTGCAATTAATTTCCATAGTAAAATCATTTGCAATTAATTTCTATAGTGAAAAAATTGCAATTAATTTTTATTGTGAAATCATTTGCAATTCATTTCTCTAGTGAATTCATTTGTTATCAATTTCTATAGTGAAATCTTTTGCGATTAATTTCTACAGTAAAATCATTTGCAATTATTTTCTATAGTTAAATCGTTGGCGATTTATTTCTATTATACTTTTATAAATACATATATAATGAATAGCCCCACAATATTGCACAACGCCCAAGCGAAGTTGAATCGTTTTACAAACCCAATAGGCGGGACTTAGATTAAGATGACTGCATCCTAAGCAGCTAGTTAAGACTCTTTCCAAAAAAGATGTGTTTGGTATGACACTAAATTGCATCTTTTGAAGAAGCTTCAAATCTTAACTTCAACCACAGCTAGCAACAGTCAATCTAGGAGACAAGAATAAATAATTAGAAATTGTAACTGGAAGATGCAGTTAAACTTATTGATTATAGATATTTCAAATTAAAAGTAAAACAACACCTCAATAGATTCCACTAAAAATAATTTTAGATAATAATTTTGACTGGTATTATGTGAACTAATCATAGTCGCTTTTCATCAAAACTTCCTGGGTCCGAAACTTCTACACAGCGAGGAATTGTGTGTCTCGGAAATATGAATAAAAAATAATTGAGTTGCCAAAGGAAGATGAAAAAAATACGTCAAAATTATCGAGTCAATGCTTAACCGAGCTTCATTTAAAGTTATCGTAGGTTGAGTCATTTGATTTAATCGCATAGCAACCCTTGATGGTTATTTAATACCACATCCTGGTTACACATACATTACACGATTTTTAAGTGAATAGGTTTTAAGTAACATTACATTTTAAATAAGCCAAATCATTTGTTTGCGCACAGTTAATTGTTTTCAAGTATTGCTATCCGACACTAATAGTTTTATTTGCTACCGTTAAATGTTTTCAAGTATTGCTATCTGACACTAATAGTTCTATTTGCAACTGTTAAATGTTTTCAAGTATAGTAATTGATGAAACAGTTCTATTTGCCCCATAGATGGGATCCTAACAGGTTCTATCACTTCGATTAAGAGTGGACCTAGGCGTAATAGCAATGATCGGATACCTCACGTCCCCTAAAACTTCAGGACTTCAGTCTCTCCATCAGATGCAGTTTAGTGTTATATTCAGAACATTAATCGGTTGAGAAGGGTCTTATCCCTCTGCAGAGATGCAGTTGGGGTATTCTACAGTCCAAGTCGATCGGCGTAAACTTCATTTAAGAATAGTTTTAAATAAAAAATAAATAACTATCTTAACAGATGAAACCCTCACAGATACTACTATTCCGAATTTAGAAGTACCCAGGACGCCCTCTCTTGAGGAGTCTTACGCTTCTGCAGGAGGATACAGTCAGCGTAATCTAAGAACAATCAACTGGAATAAATTAAAAGTAAGTTTACGTAGCGTGACTTGCACTGATGTTTAAACAAAATTAATTGAACTTTCTTCCGGTACAAATGAATCTTTCAAAAATAAATCTAAAAAATAAAAACCTAATTTAAAATATGATTTGCCCAGTCGGCTGGGGCTGTAGAATACACCAACTGCACCTCTGCAGAGGGGTAAGACCCCTCCCCAACGAGTGTCCTGGATATGACACTTAACAATCTGATGGTGAGGTTCCAGCAGTGCTGGAGCTTTGGCGAATCCGGAGTACCCCTTCATTGCCATTGCTCCCAGGTCCACTCTGACCCGGAGTGGTAGCACCTGATACGGGTCCTATCTATGGGTTAAACAGAACTAAACGGTTTTTGGAGTTTGCTGTTTTTATATATTTAAATTGCGTATTTATACTCAACTGAATTTTTTAAAATAGATATGTTTTGACATTAAAACTGTGTACTTATGCTAAACTGAATTGTTTGAATTGAACTGTTTTTGACATTGACACTGTACTCATACAAAACTGAATTGTTATATATAACTGCTTGAATAGTTTGAAACAGAAATGTTTTTGACAATTAAACTGTGTACTCACGGTAAACTGAATTGTTTTAAATAGAAGTGACTATTTGTATAAAAGTGGATTTGGCGTTAAATAACCTACAAAGGTTGATATGCCATAAAACCCAACGAACCAAACTTAAAATATGCTAATATCTTCTATTGCCTCCAATTATATTGATCGATAAATCATGGTATTTTTTCGGTGATTATTTTTCTCTCAAATAGTCGCCACCATTATAAATGAGTAGCGAGTAGTTTCCTTAATGAAGTATTTGATCCTGGCCGTTGACTTATGCGGCTCCTTAGCCTTTCTGGTTGGGCGTGCCGTTGACTAGCCTTAGGATTTATCCACCTTCGTTCACATCCATCATCCTACATCCCATGGTTTCATTTGCATTACGTTTGTGTGGCTCGAATAATAGTCATCTCTATCGGAGACTGTTATCTAGTGACAATCCGAGGCAGCATATCTGAATGATTATGGAGGTCAGATGATTGATTATTGTGGAGTTAAACCTCTTCAGTATGTACACAGGTACGCATCAATACTTACAGAGCAACAAGGACATACGTACATCATACTTTTTCTCCATGCATCTCGCTAGAGTTTAATTGGTGCAACCATAGAATAGTACTGACAACACCTAACTACGGTGTATAGTTATTACTGTCATTTATTTAAGTTCGGGGGTGTATCACTCTTGCGCAAGTCAGGTTTATTTCCTGAGGCGATCCTGATAGAAAATGCAATTCTTTACTCTGGGTACTCATACGCTGAAGGGATCCCCGCTTAGAAAACAAAAACAATAAAAAAAATGACCTTGTGTGGAAATATTGCTTCTATCTAACTAAATAAAATGATGCCTAAATGTTTAATATAGACAAAAACTGAATAATTCTATCATAGTAAAAACATCTCATCTCAGAAAATCTGATTGAAATTAGAAAATCTCTGGGAGGCTTTTTATAGGGTATAATTGAGGGTACAACATTTTCTAGAAGGGTTAGGAGCCATTAGCTTATAAAATATTGCAATTTGATTAATTTACAATCAGACATAAGTAAACAAACAATAAACCTGATCATCCTAGAAAACGAAATTAATTTTCTCATGAAAATCCATATTAATCTAATCTATGTTCGAAACTACAAAGCAGATACATAAATTCTGATATTCACTGAATGTTTGTACGAGTAAAAACGCCATCGATTAAATCGGAACTCTTCTATATCAAATACTAATAAAGACACTTTAAATGTACGATTTGAAGCAAGTCATAAAAAGCAGAGATAAAAGATGCAATAAGAGGCGCTATTTCTTTGTAAAAATGCTAATAACATTGATGTCTTCTTCCTACATGACAATCTGTTTTTATTGGCTGTTTGATTTTATGGCATGTCACTCATTGTGTTATTTCATATCAAAGTATGTTTTATTTTTATTTTCTTTATTTTCGAAAGCAATTACATGGTATCAAATGAATAATAATAATAATAATAATGACAACAACTAGGAAACAAAAATGGGAGGATAAACAACTCTATGGCCGCTTTAAACCTGGCTAAGAATAGGAAACCTTAAGAGAGAAACGGAATCCCTCCTAATAGCAGCACAGGACAACGCCATAAGAACCAATCACATCAAAGCGAGAATAGATAAGACGCAACAAAACAGTAAATGTAGGCTATGCAGTGACAGAGACGAAACGACCAATCACGTAATAAGCAAATGCAGCAAATTATCACAAAAGGAGTATAAGGCGAGATACGACTGGCACCTGTCCTAGAAAATGACTCACATAAACTCCTATGGGACTTTAACATACAAACGGATAACCTAATCCCGACCAGAAGACCAGACCTCATAATTATCAACAAAAAAAGAGAATCTACCAAATTGTAGACTTTGCTGTTCCGGCGGACCATAGAATAAATCTGAAGGAAAGTGAAAAGAAGGATAAGTACTTCGACCTTGCTAGAGAATTGAAAAAGCTGTGGAACATGAAAGTAACGATTGTGCCAATTGTGATTGGTGCGTTAGGCACAATAACTAAAGGATTATTAAAAGGCCTGGAGGACTTGGAAGTTGGCGGATGGGTAGAGACAATCCAAACGACAGCATTGCTGAGAATGGCCAGAATCCTGGGACGAGTCCTGGAGACTTGAGGAGACTTGCTGTCACTCAAACTCCAGTGAAAAACCATCAGCTAACACTGATGTAAAAAAACTCTAAAGGAGTAAATAATAATAATAATAATAAGTACCTCGGCCTTGATAGAGAATTGAAAAAACTATGGAACATGAAGGTGACAATTATACCAATTGTGATTGGTGCTTTTGCACGGTAACTAAAGGATTATTAAAGAGCCTGGAAGATTTGGAAGTTGGCAGCTGAGTGGAGACCATCCAAACAACAGCATTATGGAAAACGACCAGAATACTGAGAAGAGTCCTGGAGATTTGAGGAGACTTGCTGTCACTCAATCTCCAGTGAAAGACAATCAGCTTACGCTGATGGGAAAAACTCTAATGAGTAATAATAATAATAATAATAATGGAAATCTTAATAAAGAAACTGTATCCCTTCTAACAGCAAAACAAAACAACGCCATAAGGACCAACTATGTCCAAGCAAAAATAGATAAGACGCAACAAAATCGCAAATGTTCTTTATGTTGCTATATAGATGAAACAATTAAATCATAAACAAATGCAGCAAAATAGCGCAAAAGACTTGACGCGACTGAGTGGGGGAAAGGTGATCCTCTAAAAATTGTGCAAAATTGAAATTGGATCATACGGAGAAGTGGTACATGCACAACATAGAACACGTCCTGGAGAATGAGACGCACAAACCTCTCGGGGTTTTTAGATACTAGCGGATCGCCTAATTCAAGTCAGATGACCAGACCTATTGATTGTCAACAAAAAAGGAAAAGCTGCTGAATAGGGAACTTTGCTGTCCCGGCAAACCACAGAGTAAAATCAAAAGAAAGTGAAAAGAGAGATTAGTAACTACACCTTGCTATAGAACTGAAAAAAAAAATTACAGGATTACTTATTGTAACTGGTACGCTCGGAACAATCCCCAAAGAGTTGGTAAAGGGACAAAAAAGGATTGAAAATTTGAGGACAAGTGGAGACCATTCAAACTACAGCTTTATTTAGAATGGACAGTGGAGGTGCCCGTGGTGTAATGGTTATCGAGTAGAGGTGCCCGTTGTATAATGGTTATCGTCGTAGGAAATGGACACGGCGACACGAGTTCAAACCCTGGACGAGACTGATTGCATTTCACATAACACTAATATCCTTGGGAAAGATATGAATCCAATTAATCTCCCTCCAGCTATGGGTAAATAGTAGGACAGACTAGGTTCTTCAGCCTTGGTGAGGCAACTAGTCTAGGAGAAGGAAAACTCTGAATTCAAACCTGTTAAACTCCGCTTAAAAATTGACCCTGTGTCATATCCTGCCCGAGCGGAGGGGTTGGGTAAATATGATTATTTAGAACAGACAGAATACTGAAAAATGTCCTGAAGACTTGAAGAGACTTGCTCTCTCTCAAACTTCATTAAAAGACCATCACCTAACTCTTGTATGAAAACTTCTCAAACGGGTAATAATAATAATAATAATAATCTTTTATAAACAATTATTGGTTGGTTGGTTGTTTGGGTTTTATGTCATATCAACCGTCGTTGGTTATTTAACACCAAATCCATTTTTATGCAAATAGTCAGCTCTATTTCAAACAATGTAGTTAAGCATGAGTACGCAGTTTAATAGTCAAAACAGTTCTAATTCAGCTAAGTCAGTTTAGTATAAGTACAGATTTTGTTTACCCACAGTTAAATGTCAAAACAGTTCTATATTAAACAATTCTATTTTGTGTAAGTACAGTTTCATTGTCAAAAACAGTTCCATTTCAAACAATTCCGTTTAGTATAAGCACACTGTTTAAATGTAAGTACAGTTTGTATTTAAGCTATTCGGTTTAGTCAGACAGTTTTATCAAACAATTCAGTTTAGCATAAGTATGCAGTTAGTTCTATTTAACTCATAGATAGGGTCTTATCAGGTTCTATCACTCTGGGCCTGAGTGGACCTGGAAGCAATGGCAATGAAGGGGTGCTCAACATTCCCCAAAGCTCCAGCATCACTGGGACCTCCCCATCCGATTGTTTAGTGTCATACATCCAGGACACTCGTTGGTGAGTGTCTTACCTCTCTGTAGAGAAGCAGTCAGTGTATTCTACAGCCCCAGCCGACTAGGCAACATTTATGGCTTCAAGTAACTATTCTTAATACAGAAGATACACGCAGTTGCATGCTTTTCAGTAATCCTATTTATTACTTATAGGGGGTGTCCTCGTGGTGTAATGGTCAAAGCGAAGGACTGCGGAATCATAGTAAGCGAGTTCGTACTCCAGTCGCGCCATTACGTTCACTTTCGAACAAATACCCTTGGGAAAGGTATGAACCCCCTTTTCCTCCCAGCAATGGGTTAAATAGTACCACTACTATTCTTCTAGGGGAATGGCTTTGGCATTAAATAGCCTACTTTGATATGCCATTAAACAAACAAAGAAATACTAGTTATAATTTACAAACTGGTCTGTTTTACTCATTGATGAAAAAACCCTAAGTAATAGTCATCTGGGTCAGTGGGTTGAGTTCTCGTAGCGTTGTGGTTAACATGCTGGATTGTGACATCTTAGTAAACGAGTTCGAATCCAGCTGCTATATTACGTTCACTTTCGGACTCATACCCTTGGGAAAGGCATAAACTCCCTTATCCCCCACAAGCTAATTGGTTAAATTGTACCACTACTGTTTTTCTGTAAGGATGGCTTGAAAATTAAATCACCCACGAAGGATGATATTGTTGTATACTGACCTACGACCCGGCCGGGCTGTCAAAATAGGAAATCCACTGGTGTAAATAACAGGTGCATCCGGTCAAGGAATATCAGAATATAACCTTGACCGTGGACGGGTTGAATGAGTGCGATTTAGGACGCCCACAAGAAGGTAGGTGTTGAACTATTATATAACTCAGTGCACAGGAAATTGAATCAGTTGGAGATCAGATGAGTTGGAGATAAGATGCGGTAGAGAAAACCAGCACCCAGAGACTCTGGGCCCCCGTGCCCCCGGTTGAGCAGCCCAAAAGAACGGGAAAGAAACGCTGATGTGGCCATAGGAGTGGGGGTCAATATGTTGCAGTTCTGTTCGGTCTCCAACTCCCTCTCACACACAACCCTTTCAAATAAAATGAGAGGTATATTTTTCTAAAGACCTGTGTCACTCGTCTTTTTTGTGTCGTCGTTATGATTCTGCATGCATGCAGATGTATATGTAGTATGTGGCTATACAACAATATGCCATTAAACAAACAAACCAAATCGAGTCACGCTATTACGTCCACTTTCGGACTCATACCCTTGGGAAAGGCATGAACTCCCTTATCCCCCACTAGCTAATAGGTTAAATTGTACCATTACTGTTCTTCTATAAGGATGGCTTGGGCATGAAATCAACCACGAAGTATGATATGCCATTAAACCAACAAACCAAAATCCTGTCAAGCTATTACGTTCACTTTCGGACTCATATCACTCGGAAAGGCATGAACTCGCTTATCCCCGACTAGTTCATAGGTTAGATTGTACTACTACTGTTTTTCTATAAGGATTGCTTGGGCATTAAATCACCCACGAAGGTTGATATACCATAAAGCAAAGAAACCAAATCAACTATCATTCGGTTCATTACGTTACAGGGACTCCCCACCCAACATTAGTTCGAATTTCATTCATAAATAGATATTTGATCATGTGACTTTCGCTTTGATATTTTACATTTCAGACCTAATTAGCAGCACTAATTTCCTCGTCTGTTTTACTCTTTGTTCACAACTTTTCATTCGTGTGTTCCCCAGACTTCTTTAGGTCTATTTATTGTGGGATCGTCGGTGTTCAATTACAGAGGAACTCATACCACTCGTAACGATCAGTTCAACTAGCATGTTAATCATAAGTCTATCTAAGGCACCAAAATATAAGTTCAGCATAACCAGGAACAAAAACAGAAATGTGGGTCACCAGGTGAGAATTGAAATCACTTTTGTCGTCATAGTTTTACATTATTAAATATCAATTTATAGAAATTCACCGTGGATATATAGAGACCTAAGTGTAACCATACAGCATCAATTCCCGCCGATTGCATGGATTCCCTTGATTCTCCTTAGCTATCCGTCCCTATCGACCTTCTTTCTTGATAAGCCCTCTCGACTCCATCCAGTGTGTGCACTAAGACATAAAATGGTGGATCAACTGAGAACCGAAATCACTTAAGTCGTAATAATCTCAGCTTGTTACATATCGGTCAATAGAGAGGTCCACTTAAATATTTATTAACATTAGCTAAGACAGTTGGATGGAATTTATGCCATCCAGTGGAAACAGAAACCATTTCAGTTGTAATGATTTTAGCTTTTTAAGCACCGGTCTATATAGATGGCCACTTGTATATTTATTAACTTTAGCTGAGTAAGACAGTTGGATGGAAATTTGATCTACCTAGTGAGAATCGAAATCACTTCAGACGCAATTATCTTAGCTTGTTAAGCTTCGGTCTATAGAGAGGGCTAATTGAATATTCATGAATTTTAGCTAAGACTGTTGGATAGAAATTTATGCCAACTAGTGAGAACCAAAATCACTTCAATCGTAATGGTCTTAGCTTTTTAAGAATCGGTCTGTAGTGAGTTGGTTGGTTGCTTGCTTGGATTTTATGGCATATACACATTTGTTGGTTATTTAACGCCAAATTCATTTTCATAGAAATAATCTGTTCTATTTCAAACAATTCAGTTTAGCATGAGTACACAGTTTAATTGCCAAATCATTTCTATTTGAATCTATTCAGTTTAGTCAAACAGTTCTATTTCAAATAATTCAGTTTAGCATAAGTATGCAGTTTACTTCTATTTAACCCATAGACAAGGCCCTATCATGTGCTACCATTCCAGGCCAGAGTTGACCGAGGAGCAATGGCAATGAAGGGGTGCATGTATTCCCCAAAGCCCCAGCATTACTGGAATTTCACCATCAGATTGTTTAGTGTTATATCCAGGTGACTCGTTGGAGGAAGGCTTACCCCTACGCAGAGGTGCAATCGGTGCATTCTAAAGCCCCAGCCGACTAGACAAAGTCCCCTAGTATATTTTTTAACCTTATCTGAGTAAGACAGTTGGATGAAAATTTGTGAACTTCAGCTAAGGCAGTTGGATAGAAATTTGTGCCACCGAGTGAGAACCGAAATCACTTCAGACATGATAGTCTTAGCTTTTTAAGCATCAGTCTATAGAGAGATACACTTGTATATTTATTAAACTTAACTGAGTAAGACACTTGGATGGAAATTTGTGTCACCAAGTGAGAACCGAAATCGCTTAAGTTATCCTGGTCTTAGCTTGTTAAGCATCGCTTTATAACGAGGTCCACTCGTATATTTATTAACCCTAGCCGAAGTGATCTTTTTAGTAAACTCGTTAAACATTAGTCAACGTCGAAAGTCTCGAATATTTGGTTTTGGAATTGTACGATACAAAGAAATAAATTTGTGCAAAGCTGAATGCATTTAAATCGTTATGCATCGATACAATGCGAAGAAGATATTATTTATTACGCTTAAGTCTGTGGGACACAAATCACTGCATTCATGATCAGGATTACAATCTGGTATGAGTTCAAGTGTTTGAAATCAGAATGAGCCATCTACATTTTATGTGACAGGCCTCTAAAATCACTTAACACGTGGACATACTTCGGTAGCAGTATCTCATCGAATAAAAGTTATATCAACACATGTTTAACGGAGGCATAGACTGATATTGACAGGTTATCATTCATATGGAAGTCTGATCCATCCGATAAAGTAAAATGGAATTTTTCTAAGCAGTCGATGTGTCAACTGTGACGGCAAATTCTTTAAAATCCCAAAACGGGACTTTATTTTTGAACGTGTGAAGACGGGGCAGGTTGGCACTTGATCCCTTGTAGAATAAGTCCTCGTTCAGAGTCTTTTCCTCGGGCACATAAGAACTGGCATATTATGTGGGGTATTAATTTATGGCCAGACTGACCACCGCTGGCAAGGGGTTCCAAATTTCACACTATACACACACCCACCAAGGCCGCTAGACTTCCTCCCCTAGAACAATGGAAGATATGGACCACTAGGTTTAGTCGTAATAATATTAATTAGAGTAGTCGGCAATTCCGGTTTCCCGTACAAGAATTTAAAGGAATTAATAGGACAATTTTAAGCAAGATCACATAAGGCGAATAGAAGCTGGAAAAGAAATATGACATAACAAACTCGTAGAAGACACTGCAAATAACAACTTCGACCACGTGGGAACATTAAAATATATCAATCTTTTACAACACATAGATATACACCTTCAACGTGTCAAATATATCATAAATGAACAGTCGATGAACATAAATGTCTTTCTTCTTTTCTTTTCTTTCGTTTTTCTTCAAATTGAGAGAGAGAGAGAGAGAGAGAGAGAGAGAGAGAGAGAGAGAGAGAGAGAGAGAGAGAGAGAGAGAGAGAGAGAGAGAGAGAGGGTATATAAAATTGGGTATAAGGAGAAACGGTCTCAAAGTTTACTTATCTTTTTTTTTTCGACGGGGTTCCTGTGGAGAATGTTTCCTCTTTTACGGGCTAATAGACTTTATGCTATTTTTAATACTGGCTTGAAAAAGTGGCTCCTTCGTGTCCGAGATATTCTTTTCGTCTTCTTTTACCCGGAGTACTTGGCTTTTGGTTCCGTCCGCCACGAACCCTGTCCAACAACTCACTTTATCTTTTCCTTTTTTCGCTGACGGGAAGAAGGTGCCACTTCCGTTTTTAGGGTCCCAGCCAATCATTTGGCTTCTACCTTCTTCCTTCCCGTGTCAGGCGACCTGAGGGAGGTCACCGAGTACAAACATCTGTTCTTAACGGTCATTCTCTGATGGCTTGCTACTGTTAATTCAAACAAGAGGATAGTAGTAATTTTATTTCTATCTTCTTAGTGGGACACCACGTGACACAACAGTACCGTATGGATGCACCACATGGACACTAACAAAACATAGAGAGAAAAATACCGGTTGGAACAACAAAAGAATCCTACATACTGTTTTGAACAAATCTTGGAAGCAACATACCACAAAACAGTAGCTGTACGGCTACTTACTTCCCATCTAATTAACCATTCAAATAAGACGAACAAGACATGTAGGACATTGCTGGAGAAGCAAGGACGAACTTAGAAGCGACGTTTTTCGATAAACACCTCTACACGGATGTGCCAGTGTTGGTCGACTTGCTAAAACTTTCTTGCATCTGCTCTGTACTGACAAGTAAGGTTGTTTGGAGGACCCACTGGGATCAATAGATGATAAGGACAGATAATGAGAGAGAGAGAGAGAGAGAGAGAGAGAGAGAGAGAGTAAGAGAAATCTGCGTTGTCAGCGCGACGTGATGATGATGATGATGATGCCTCTTAACTTTTTAATAACCATTGTATACTGAACAATATGTCCGGGGGTGAGGCTGCGCCACTAGAGCCCTGATGAGTGTGAAGTCATCTTTTTATGGCTGATAATTTCAAGTGCCCTCTGACCCGAAGTTAAAGTTTCAGCTATCGGTTAAATAAATCAGTGTGTTAATTATTGATATCAGGAATTCTTGAATCAATGTAATAATGGGCAAACAATTATATTTAGTTACTTAAAACAATATGATTTGTTTTGGTTGGGTTTTATGGCATATCAACCATTATAGGTTATTTAATGCTAAATTCTCTTTATGCATATATATTAAATATATATGATTTGGTTTGGTTTGGTTTTATGGCATATCAAGCATTCTAGGTTATTTAATGGCAAATACTCTTTATGCATATATATTAAATATATATGATTTGGAAACGTCGATAATATTCTTAAACAAACCTGATCACATTTTCAAGGATTTCTATCGAACACGAACAAATGTATTCAATATTAATCATTTTTCTGTGGAAAGTTATGTGGTTACAAGTATAGCTATTCAATAATATTTATTGACTTGCACACTGTCAAATGGTTCCAAGTATTGCTATGAAAGACCAATAATTCAATTTAGACACACAGTTAAAGAATTTGAAGTATTCAATTTGACTCTAATCATTCTTTCAACATTTCTCATTGATTTGCACTCAGTTAAATGGTTCCAAATATTTCTATGTATAACTAATAATTCAGTTAGACTCATTTGTTAAATGATCAAACAGTTCAATTTCTGACGATTAAATTTAGAATTAATCATTGCCTAGTCAGCTAGGGGTGTAGAATACACCGTCTTCATCTCTGCAGAGGGTTAAGACCCCCCAACAAGTGTCCTGTATATGACACTAAACAATCTGATGGTGAGGTTCCAGTCATGCTGTAGCTTTTGAGAAGGTGGAGTACCTGTTCATTAGCATCTCTCTCCTTGGTCCACTCTGGCCCAGTGTTGTAGCAACTGATAAGGTCTTCTTTATGGATCGAATAGAACTAAACTACGTAATTATAATGAACTGAGTTGCTTGAAATAGGACTGTTTTGACATTTAAACTGCGTACTTATACTAAACTGAATTGTTTGAAATGGTACTGTTTTTCTATGCTAAACTGAATCGTCTGGAATAGAATCGTTTTTGACATTGAAACTGTACTTACACTAAACTGAGTTGTTTAAAATAGAACTGTTTTTTACATTGAAAATGTACTTATGTTGAAATGAGTTGCTTGAAATAGGACTGTTTTGGCATTTAAACTGCGTACTTATGTTAAACTGAATTGTTTGAAATGGTATTGTTTTTCTATGCTAAACTGAATTGTCTGGAATAGAATCGTTTTTGACATTGAAACTGTACTTACACTAAACTGAGTTGTTTAAAATAGAACTGTTTTTGACATTGAAAATGTACTTATGTTAAAATGAGTTGCTTGAAATAGGACTGTTTTGGCATTTAAACTGTGTACTTATGTTAAACTGAATTGTTTGAAATGGTACTGTTTTTCTATGCTAAACTGAATTGTCTGGAATAGAATCGTTTTTGACATTGAAACTGTACTAACACTAAACTGAGTTGTTTAAAATAGAACTGTTTTTGACATGGAAAATGTACTTATGCTAAAATGAGTTGCTTGAAATAGGACTGTTTTGGCATTTAAACTGCGTACTTATGTTGAACTGAATTGTTTAACATAGAACTGTTTTGTCATTTAACTGTGTGTAAACAAAAATTGTACTTATACTACACGGATTTATTTGAATTAGAACTGTTCTACTAACCTGAATAGCTTGAAATAGAAACGTTTTTGACAATTAAACTGTGTACTTATGCTAAATTAAATTGCTTGCTATAGAGCAGTTTATTTGTATAAACATGTGTTTGGCGTTAAATAACCAACAAAAGTTGATATGCTATAAAACCCAAACAAACAAATTAACATCAATCAATTATTTCTACACTGCTTAAATGTCAAATAGTTCTATTTAACCCATAGATAGGACCCTATCACATGCTATTACTCCGGCTCAGAGTGTACCAGGGAACAATAGCAATAAAGGGATGCTCCGTATTCCCTCAAACACCATGGCTTGAACCTCACCATCGGCTCACCAATAGTTACTTAACGCTATAATTGTTTGCTTACTTGAAACCATGTAGATGTTTGGGGGTGTCCTCGTGGTGTAATGGTTAAAGCGATGAACTACGGAATCGTAGTACGCGAGTTCGTACTCCAGTCGCGCTATTACGTTCACTTTCGGGCAAATACCCTTGGGAAAGGTATGAACCCCCTTATTCTCCCTCCAGCTATGGGTAAATACTAGGACGGACTAGGTTCTTCAGCCTTGGTGAGGCAACTAGTCTAGGAGAAGGAAAACTCTGAATTCAAAACCTGTTAAACTCCGCTTAAAAGTTGACCTTGTGTCATATCCTGCCCGAGCGGAGGGGTTGGTAAATAGTACCATCGGCTCACCAAAACACTCGTCGATGGAAGTGGGGGTCCTACCCTTCTGCATTGATGCAGTCGCTGTATTCTACTGCCCTAGCCGACTGGGCGAGAAACAATAGGTGTTCAGATTATTAGTATTAGATAGGAATACTAGAAACCTTACGAATCTGTGCAAATTGATTAGTATTAAATAGGAATCCACAACACAATATAATTGTGTGCAAATTATTTGTATTAAAATAGTTACTTAACGCTATAATTGTCTGCTTACTTGAAACCATGTAGATGTTTGCTATAAAAAGTACAGACAACAAATGTACATATATAAAAAAAATGGCTTCGGCATTGCCACACCAACCAACCAACCAACCAAAATATTACCAGAAAGATTAAAATTTTTCATTCTCCTCGGCTGGTTCTTTAATCAAGGTTAAAGAAACCAGTCTGTCATACTATTTACATATAGCAGGGGACATGTGGTTTTATGACTTTCATACTTTTTCAGAGAAAAGAAATCAGAAGAAATTATTTTCCGTTTTTTTTTTTTTTTCATATTTTCTGTTTTGCATCAGAGCAATTAAAAAAATGTCTCCTTTATTTCCAGTTGAATAAGTGTATTTCAATAACTGCAGACCTAGTTCACCAAAGCTATTTAAGAATTCAAATCTTGATTTGTGAAAATATGTACTGATTCATTGATTTGTAAAATCTTTTGATAACAAAAAAAGAAAATGAATTTCTCAAGGATTCCAATATTTTCAAAGAAAAACCCCAGAGACAATCTAAGTTCTCTTTGAGAATACCGAAGCAATCACAGTGAAAAAATCCTGTTCATAATTTGTGCAAATATCTTGTTTTCTTTATCTGATTTTTCAATAAAAAATATCATCAGCGTTAATATTTTCCCGCAATACAAAGCTAGGGTTGTTACATCTCTCTCTCTCTCTCTATCTCTCTCTCTCTCTATCTATCTATCCCTCTCTCTCTCTCACTCACTCACTCACTCACTCACTCTCTCTCTCTCTCAATCTAACAATCTCTCTCCCCCATTCCTTCTCTCTCTATCTATTTATCTCTCTCTTTCTCTCTTCCTCAATCTAACAATCTCTCTCTCCTACTCTCTCTGTTTCTCTCTCTCTCTTTCTAAATCTAACAATCTCTCTCTCCCACACTCTCTATCTATTTATCTCTTTCTCTCAATCTAGCAATCTCTTTGCCCCCCTCTCTCTTTCCATCTATTTCTCCCCTCCCCCCTCTCTCACTCTCTATCTATCTATCTATCTGATAAAAATAAATTCAAATGAAAAAAGTTTGCATAAAAAATTAATCGATGCTATTATAACACAGTAAGCGTAAAACCTAAAAAAAACATAATGATAAACACTAGAGGTGGTGTGCACAATCATCAGACAGAAATTTTTGAAAAGTAGCTGATCATGTGTGGTATATAGTCACATTGTAAGATGTAATTTCACGTGACCCATATATAAATAAATAGATAAATAAATTTATTACCTGTCCATAAATACTGCATCACATATCTCATGAGTACCGGCAATAACCGTTATTATCAGAAAAGTAAATTAAGAATTAATAAGAAATAAATTAACCAAAAGATCTTTTTAAAAAAGTCACGTGATGATGATTTTAATTCTAATCATCATCATCCAATAAAATTCACCAAGGAACAGACATTTCATATTCACATCAAATAAACCGTTTGCTATCAGAACGATAGGGAGGAACAAGAGAAAAATATATAATTCTTAGTATAACAATATCTGTTTTCTATCCGACCCTCACCCACTCTTCGCTTCTCACACTCTCTTCTTGTACCTCACTCCTTCCCGACAACAGACGGCCAAAATATGTGTATGAACGTAAAGATGCACGTCATTATAGGCACAGATATACGTATATATATATATACTCGAGTAACAGCACATATACAAATACCCCACATTCAAACCCACACAAAGTTAGGCACGCATACACACAAAAGAAAGTTCCCTTCCAAAACGAAAAATTAACCATATTAATCCGTCTATTTTGAAAACCGTTTTCCCTGTCTGAAGAATGGGTAAAGCATGAACCCCTAGGATCACAGACACTATCATGTTATATAGATTGGATAAATATAAAAATGTGTCGACAAAGGATGTCTATATTGTTTAAATAGATATATATTAACGAAGAAATGCTACACAAATACTTATATATATATATATATATATATATATATATATATATAAATTGTAAGGTGTAATTATAATTCACACATGTGCTAGGACACACACACACACACACATATATATAAATATATTGTTAATTTAGCATCGCTTGTAAGTGATGTCGAGCTATGGTCAGTGGTGGAGTTTCGGCTCTGTATTATGAACTCACTGGTTCGATCTCCAGGGTGGGAGAGCAGTGTATACAATGCTGATGAGACCTAATATGGTCGAAATGGTTCTTCTGTGGTTCTGTATGTTACATGCAGTCCTTGCCGGATCTCTTAGTCAAGCTAATTTGATTTATCATATATATAGAGAGGGTGGGAGAATCAAGCAAGTTCAAATGAATATGTAATTTGTCAGGTGTTAAATATCTCGGAAGAAATCTCATGTTGACACTGTAGTGAACTGTATATGTCTAAACTAGAATTACGGAATATTTATAGAGAATTCTTGTCATGGAGTAGGCTCCAAAAACGCGGGACGAAATTGAAACTTCGGGCGTAGTTTTAGGCACTAACCACGTGGTTTTCTAGGCCAATGGGTCCCCGAGACTGATTGTTTGCGTGCCTCCGCCATATTTGTTACGGGAACAAGTAGCAAAATGTCCATTTAAAATATAGAAGCCAGGGGGTGCCAACGCTTGCACCCCTTGCAAGCTCGTCAGAGACGCCTCTGGTCGGTTGCATGTCCCTCGCTCGACTGCGATTCTCTGCACTCTGTTTAAATCTCGCTACGTGGTTCTCATCACGTGATCTCTTTCCGGTTACACACCTGTTCGATCTGAGTGCCCTGATCGTGCTGTCCTGTTTACTAATCAAAATGTGACAGCTTGCCAAACACACGGGGTCACTAGGAACGAACTGAAAATCCATGGCAATTTTTATATAACATTCCCCTGTATACCATTTTTCAAAATGTCCACGCATGGACATTTTCTTCATGTCTCTCTTCATCCTCCTCATACACACACATCTTACAAATAATGCTCAAGGACAACAACCACAAAAATACAAACACAAAATTACTTGAACAACAGCAAAAATAATACAATCTTTAAACAATTAGAAGGCGAACTTTTCACTTTATAACACTTACCCGGGCTAATTATTATCTAAATTTATTTCATACTATTCTCTGCGCAGTTGGCTATCCCGACATGCACGCATCAAAGTACAATACAGATACATCTCTCACCCCCCCAAAAAAATACAATAGGGCCCTCTGCAATTCTTTGAAGAATCTCAAAATCATAAAAGAACCGTACTCTGGTCCCAAATCCTGGTCACGGCACTAAATCATATTATGTTGTATAGCCATATACATACAGAAGCGGAAACATAATCAAAAATAATTTACGAACTTCAATGAACGAACGAACACACTTCTTTATAAAGATATATCTCTCACACTTTATTCTCGAAAGGGTTGATGGTTCTGTGGTATGTGAGAGATGGGTGGAGAGACATATACTGAGAGAGAGGAATTCCTCTTCCCATATCTTCTTCCAGGAGCCAAGGGGTGGCAAATCTTGCACCCCCTTGTAAGCTCGTCAGAGACGCCTCTGGTCGACTGCGTGTCCCTCGCTCGACTGCGATTCTCTGCACTCTGTCTAAATCTCACCCCGTGGTTCTCATCACGTAATCTCCTTCCGGTTGAATGTATATACATATAGACAGAATTTGGCGTTAAATAAGCTACAAAGGTCGATACGCCATAAAACACAAACAATTAACCATCCTGTTACACACCTGTTCGACCTGAGTGCCCTGATCGTGCTGTCCTGTCTACTAATCAAAATGTGACAGCTTGCAAAGCACACGGGGTCACTAAGAACGAACTAAAAATCCATGGCATATGTTATAACACTACGATTTACCTTTAGCTAGCAGGGATGGGTTCATGCCTTTCCTAAGGGCATTAGCAGAAGCGAAACGCAACAACCACAAGCAGAATTCGAACTTGGATCACCGATTCTATTCTCTGTGGTAATAATCGGTATGTTATGCATAACCCCAATGTTTAACTAAATTATAATTTTGAGGGGACTTTTGTTGATATGTTTGGTTGGGTTTGATTTCTTTGTTTAATGGCATATCAACCTTTGTTGGTTAGTTAACGCCAAAGCCATTCTCCTAGAAGTACAGTAGTGGTACTATTTTACCCATAGCTTGGAGGATAAGGAGGTTCATACCTTTCCCAAGGGTATCTGCACGAAAGTGAACGTAATAGCGCGACTGGAGTACGAACTCGCTTACTACGATTCTGTAGTCCATCGCTTTAACCATTACACCTTTGTTGAATTGCTACCTTTGTTGAATTGCTAATTATAATAATACATACCTTTCAAATAGAAGCATCAATATCACCATGGATTGCCCTTAACTTTCAAATGCTAATTAGACTCCTTAATTCCTTCGTAAATAGAGGCATCACTATTATCGTGGATAGCCGTTAACTATGAATTCCTAATTAGAATCCTCCATTTCTTCCTAAATAGAAGCGTCAATATCATCATGGATAGTCGTTAACTATGAAATGATAATTAGAATCCTTGAGTTCTTTCTAAATAAAAACATTAATATAATAATGTTCAAGAGTGAATACTATGGGTTCATTGTCATTTCGTTGATTAAAAAAAAAGAAGTCATTTACCGTCAGAATATGTATATACGAGGTGCATACGTTAATTTTCCAGACTTTTTTCGTATGGGCACACATAAAACTCTAGACCCCTTCAAAGTAATCTCCTCCGGCTGCAATGCACTTATTGTACCATTCCAACAACTTCCGGAAGGCCCCATGGAAGTCCTCTTGTGTGAGCGTATCAATTACCTTCGTCACAGCCTCTTTCCTCCCCTCAATTGTCTTTTAACGACAGCCTCTGAGCTTAGGGAATAACCAAAAATCCCTGGGAGCAAGGTCTGGACAATAGGGAGGCTGAGGAACTGTCTTGATGCCCACCTTAATCAAATAGTCTGTGACAAGGATGGAGTCGTGGACTGGTGTATTGTCATGGTGGAAATGCCACTGAGTCGATTTAAAGAGTGCTGGCCTCTCCGACGGAATCTCTAGCTGAACTCCCTTAAAACCACAACATAGTAACCCTAACCCTAAGCCTTTGGCCAATCAACTCTGGTGTATTGACTTCTTTACTCCTCCCACACCTCTCATCATCCCTCACAGACTCCCTGCCTTCCTTGAATCTCTTATGCTACTCAAAAACTGATGTTCGATTCCTGCAAGATGGTCGAGAAGCAGTCTGAAGCATTCCATACGTTTCTGTGGTATTTTTTCAAAGTTTAAAACAGAATTTTATTGCATATCGTTCTTCTAAAGTGTTAGATTGCATTTATGAAATTCACCAGCTGTGACAACTAGGCTTCAGTAGGGTGTATTCCAATTGCTGCTGTAGCTGTTCATTTGAACCTGAAATCATAAAAATTGGTCAATCATCTTATAAAATGTATAGCAATAACATATTGAATTTTCAAGATTCTACGACAATTTTAAATGCCTATACGAAAAAAGTCTGGAAACTTATCGTATGCACCTCGTATTTCAATTAATATATTTTAAATTGGTTCAAATTCTTCTTAAGATACGGTTAGAAATCTCTCGTTCATTTTAATGGCTCCAACATCCACCCTGACCGGGAATGATTCTATCTGTTAGCCTATCAATGTCTCAATTTGATATGGTATGATTCTTATTTTTATACGGTGTTAAATGTCCACCGTATGTTATCAAATCTGACATTTTAGGAAACAAGAGAATCACACTGTGTCGGGTCTGGTGACTATTGCTGCTATCCATAAAGTATTCAAACTGCTGATTCCATTAGGTACCAAGCTTTATATCTAGATATTATTTCATAACATTATTATATAAATTACTTCATTATGTGTATGTTTTCATTTAAATTATAGATTAAAAAAAAAATCAGTCTTTAGCTTTTTTTGATCACTTTTCGAATGTAAATTTGTAAACTAGTAAAAACAGCCCATAAAAACAAGAGTTATATCAGAGCAATATTTCAACATGTACTAACTTTAAAGCGATTTCCAATCCATTTTTGCTAATGAAGGATCATTTTGTTGCGGGTTAGCAATCGTGCTGAATATACTCTTTAGATAATTCATTTTCTCGATATAAAGCCAATAACTTTGAAATGCTAATTAGATTCTTTCGCATTCATCAATATTATAATGGAACGTCGTTACAACCGGATCCCAACAAGTTCACGGATCGTCTAGTCATGAATGGTCTTCTCAGAAAAGTCTTTTTGTTCATTAAATATTTTTTGTGTCAATATTAATGATAAGGGGAAATATTCATGGTAAACCTAAATCCCTGGATTCTAAGTTCATACCATGTATAATTGAATCATCTGCCGTCAGCTATCAGTAAACGGGCAAAAGTGTTTTAGCCATCGTTTAAAGGGAATTGTCATCGAATTAGTTCTCATTTAGAAGCGATATGGGGTCATAAATCGAGAAGTAATTTTCGTTCTGTCTAATCGATTATACGATGCCTGATTCAACAACGAAAAATTATTTCTCAATATATATATATATATATATATATATAAATATAAGTTGCACTGAGCGCATGGAGTTCCCTGAACATCTCTCACCATTCATCTCTATCATTCATCGCTCCTTGCAGGTCTTCTAGGCTACTTCCTATGTCCTTAAAGATCTGTTGTAAAAAAATACTTTGTTGGTAGGCCAACACTGGTTTGTCAATGTCCAGGAGTCCATTTTTTAGCAGTACCCCGCACGTTGAGTTCGTCTTATTTGGATGGGTTGTAAGATGGGAGATTGGTGGCTGTACAATTGATGTTTTATGAGGTCCGCTTCCCAGGATTTATACAGAAAGCATTTAGTTACCATTTAGCTTTTTCTCTATACTTTTTGTTACCGTTCATGTGGTTCATCCATACATTAGTACGAACGCAGTTACAACTTAGAAGAAGTCCTGTTTTATTTCATAGAAGATATCAGACTTCTATAAGACTGATAACCTATCAATAGCAGCCCATGCCTTCATTAGGCGTACGTTGACATCACTTTCAGCTGATGAGACATTGCTTCCGATGTTTTATACTCATATACATGCAGATGTAAGCAGAAACATAATGACGACGGGTTGCAAAAGAGTTGATGTTGGTTATGTGTAAGAGGTGAGTTGGAGACGGAGACAGACAGCCACATATTGACCCCAAGTTCCTGTGACCATAGCAGTACTTCTTCCTCATTCTGCTGGGATGCTCAACCGTGGGTCACTGAGGGCTCAAGCCCTCTGTCTGGAGCTAGTTCTCACTCTGCGGGCATCCTATCTCCAACTGCGACTGGAACGCTAACTCGAACTGACCCAAGCCGTCTGTGGCATCTGGTTATATAATTGTTTAACATCGACCTGCTTCCTGTGGGCGTATGCATCTGCACCGAATTCAACCACGTCCACAGGTCTAGGTGATATTCCGATATCTTCGACCGAATGTACCTGTTTCTCCGCCCTTCCACTTATTTACACAGGTGCATCTCTTGATTGACGGCTCGGTCGAGGGTCAATATGTTACAACGAGGTATGGGAGATAGTCTACTAATTTTAGCGACTTACCACTTAGAGTGGGGATGGTTCCTTTTTATCAAAAACACATAGGCTCCGTTTCATTAGCACTCATGGAAAGGTTGTGCTGTAGAGGTTTCGAATTTACTGGTGTATTTGTGAAAAGTGCTAAGCCATCTGCGTAGTCTTCGTCTGTCATAGTTTCTACTAGATATCCTTTGCTTCTTGCCTTTTAAATGTGAAACAATTTTCTATGGATGTTCGAGGTACATTGTCTAGGCAGGGTATAAACAAATATGGCGCTAATGTGTCTCCCTGCAAGACACCAGTGTCGATATCGAAGAAATCGGTGTCTCCCTTCGGTGAGCATACCACTGCTTTCGAATTTTTGTAAAGCATCGTTATACCTCCAGAAGTTTCATTAGGGTGACTATTTGCAAGTAGTATTTGCTCCATCTGTCCTCTGTATATGGAATGAAATGCCTAGGAGAAATCTCCGAACACTAGTGTTGCCTCGAGATTCTTTGCCTGTACTACGATCATTTGACTGATCGTCAGAATCTGTGTCGTCGTGGAACGATTTCTTCAAGAACTCTTCTGATTTTTCCAATAATTTTCTCAACTTCAGGTTGAATACAATTGAGAAACAGGGCACTAAAACCTTAGCAGCAATAGCGGTAAGAGTTATGCCCCTGTAGTTCTTAATGGTTTCGAGGTCCTCTTTTTAGGGGAAGGATGTAACCTTTCGTCTCTTTCTCTATTGGTATTTGTTTATATAGTGCGTTTTATAATCAGAGAAGCATGTTAAATTTTCTTATCTTCAAAACCTCAGTGGGTATTTCGTCAGAGTCTGTAGTTTTTCTGTTTTCAATATTGTCAATAGTGTGTCAAGTTCTTCTTTCGTAAACTGTCCTAGTATGATGTTTAATCGGCCATTGAAAATTATTGGATTGTTTGTCATTTATTTCAGAAGGGTTTCCTGGCAGATTCTTTAAGTGTTCTTTCCACTTCTGTAGTCTTTCTTATTGGTTGACAACTTGTAGCTTTGCTGTCAACATGCTTTTCTTTCTGCTTACTTCATTAACTGTCTGCTACACTATTCTTGGTCGTCTATTTTTAACTGAATTTCTAATTTTATCGATTTGCCCTTGAATGTATTCTAATTACTCTTTTCGGTTTGTGTTGGTCACTTTTATATTGGCATTCTTAAAATTTTGTGTGTTGACCTTTGTTGATTTTTTTGAGTAAGGATGCTTTTTTGAGTTATCTTGTCTCTTTCTTAACTTCGAGTGATTCCTATGGGACACACACACACACACACACACACACACACACACACACACACACACACACACACACACACACACACACACTCTCTCTCTCTCTCTTTCCACCCATCTCTCTCGCTTTCCTCTCTCTCCTCTCTCTCTCTCTCTCTGTATATATACTAATCCATTCACTAATGTTCCTTTCAATTCTTGATCACTGGCAACCCATTATTTTATTATTTTCATTGCATTTCTATTGTAAAATTGTATAAAATGCATTTCTATAGTAAATTGTGCATTTCTATTTTAAAACATTTACTATGAATTCCAATAAGAAAAATTACGTATAATGAATTTGTGTAGTCATGTATTTACAATGCATTTGCAAAAGTAAAATAAAAATTACAGTGAATTCCTATCGTAAAATTATTAATAAGAAATTCCAATAGTAAAATTTCTTCAAACAAATTTCTGTAATAAGATATCTACATTGCATTTCTATCGTAAAAATACTTTCAATCAATTCCTATAGTAAAATAATTTCCAATTAATTTTTGTTGTAAGATACAATGCATATCTATAGTAAAAATACCTGAAATGAATTTCTATAATAAAATTATTTAAAATAAATACTATACTAAACATGCTTACAATGAATTCCTACAATAAAATTAAAATATGTATAAAATCACATTTATTAATCATACCAACTGCTTTCAGTTGGTTTCTAATTGGTCATCCACTTAAGTAAAGAGCCGGCACATCGCAGGATATGCTGCAATATAGAATTAGAAAATACGTTAAAAACGTCTCCCCAAGGATATCTCCATTTTCAGAGCAGAAGCATACGCAGTAAACATGGCGCTTGATTTCATATTAAAAAAAAAAACATGAAAAGTTCATTATCTTTTCTGATACACTGTCGGTGTTAAAGTCACTACAAAGGAAGAAATTTGACAACCCACTAATAATAAAACTTTTACGCAAATTAGAAAAGATGTCCATTTATAATGAAATATCATTATGCTGGATTCCATGTCATATAGGAATCGTGGTGTAATGGTTATCGTCGTAGGAAATGGACACGGCGACACGAGTTCAAATCCTGGACATAGCACTAATACCCTTGGGAAAGGTATGAATCCAATTATTCTCCTTCCAGCTATGGGTAAATAGTAGGACAGACTAGGTTCTTTAGCCTTGGTGAGGCAACTAGTCTAGGAGAAGGAAAACTCTGAATTCAAACCTGTTAAACTTCTCTTAAAAATTGACCTTGTGTCATATCCTGCCCGAGCGGAGGGGTTGGTAAATATGTATAGGAATCAGTGGAGATGGTCAAGCTGATAAAACGGCCTGGTCTGCCTTAAGTATTGCCCCGGAAAAATTAAGACTCCGTACACGACAATAATAACAACATCACTGGATGAGCAATTAAACATAACAACTCATAATAATTAACCCTACATTAGGAGTATGGAAACAAAACTTCAGTAGAACCCTAAAAGTAGAAATAGTATTATCCGGTATTCGTACAGATCGCACAAGTATTACGCATTCCTATATGCTTAAAAGAGAAGTGCAACCAATGTGTCCTGCATGCCAAACTGCATACACATTAAAAAATGCTCTCACTGACTGCAGTGATCTGGCCTCTTCAAGAGAAATATTTTATAGCGCAAGCAATTTGAAAGAACTATTTAAACAGGCTTTAGTAGACGCTATAATATATATCCTAAAAGCAGTCAGTGTATGCGAAAAAAAATTAAATTCTGACAATTCTGAAAAAGAATAAAATGAAAGGCAAAGAAATATACATCACGAATAAATATCCAAACATATAAAAAAAAAACTTAAAACCGAAAAAGAAAAATTTTATCAAAATGTCTTGATTCGGCATTAAATGATCCGAAAAGGTTTGATATTCCCCAAAACAAAACAACCAACCTGCTGCTTAACTTGGGTGTTCTATCACGACCAGAACTTAAAGGGTGAATGGACCGTTAGTTTTAACCCCCCCCCTATATATATATATATATATATATATATATATATATATATATATATATATATATATATATATATATATATATATATATATATATATATATATATATATATATATATATATATATATATATATGCGTGTGTGTGTGTGGCAACAATCAGGCAAAGTCTGGTGATGTCGTGAGATATTGCTGGGGTACTCTGGCTTAGTGGTAATGATATTTCGGCCCCGAAACCATGCCTGAACCCAAAGTCATTATCTGATGAAGGCTTTGTTGGAAGCAATCAGTTATTGTATGATGCCTAGTATATATATATATATATATATATATATATATATATATATTCTGTCTCATCAGAAAAATTATTTTCAAATAAAACAAATGAAACGAAAAAATTAGAAAATTCTTAGTGTTTTTTTTAAATCGTTGATAGCGTTCTTTTTCAAAATGAATGTGATGTTATTAGTTTTCGATTTTTTTTTTTCACTACATCTATATTTACTTTCGTATTTATTATTCCAATTTTTCATGAAAAAAAAGGTCACGTACTTGTTGTAGAGCTAAATTTTTTCAACCCTCGATAATTAAAAAAAAAATCTTAATTTTTTTAAAGGTTCAACTTCAGAAAAATCTTCTGGAAATTCTTTAGCTTTTTTGAAAAAATGAAAAAAAAAAGAATTATAAATGATAAAATAAATAAATTACAATCAAAATTTTTGGACGCTAATTGCGAACAAAAAGTGGGAGAAATTTTTTTAAAGTGATTGATGCCTAATTAAAAAAAGCCGATTTCCTCCCGAATAATATGCAAAATTCACTTTAACGTTTAGAAAACAATTGTTAATGAAGTAAAAAAAAAGAGATAAAAAGTACAAAAAAGACTGCAGGGATAGAACTGATTTTTCATTAATTCTAATCTTCCGTTTTTCTTTTCAAAGAATCCCCATAAAGAGAAACAATCTTACATGAAATTAGTCTTAGCAACGAGTAAATAGGAAATGATCGCAGCTAACATTACGCAGAATCGGATGCACAAATGCCTTTGGTGCATAAAGCAATCATTCCAACCGAAAGAAGAATTTTTGACTTATTAGGGAAACCCTAATTGGTCTAATGAGTAGGTCCGGGAGGCCTGGGTTCTCTCTCAGGTCGAGTCATACCAAAGACCTAAAAAATAGTACTTGATGCCGCCTTGCTTAACACTCAGCATTATAAGGTAAGGGTCAAGGGTAAAGTGGAACAATTCAGGAGTAGTGAATGGAGTAGTGTCCTCCCCTACACGTTGGTGTAGTAGCTATTTAAAAGGGAGCCTTCGGGTTACCCTCGACGAAGGTCGCCAACTTAGCGAAAACCTCAAGATTAACACTGTTTCAAAAATCATTTAAATGGCGAATGTAATAAAACAAATATCTCAACTAAAGTATTTTTTTTTATTATAAAGTAATGTGAGTAAATAAGAATCCTCCTTTTAAGTGAATATCAACAGCCTATATTTAAAACAGCGGTTTCAAAAACGCGGCACGCAACCAATTATTCTATGGCACGAGGCAGACCAATTTTCGTGACAAAAATTTTTCTGAAACTTGGTAATTTGTACCTCACCATTGAACATATTTCTCCCAGAGGAAGGTACAATATACTTTAATATTTCAGTCGCTTTCACTTGAAGATCAAAAGCTGAAAATTAGAAATAATCCATTTTCATAAACATTCAAAAACATTCTCAATAAGGACGTTAGTGAAATCTATATTGGCTTGTTTCTAAGATCTATTATAGTGGAATGATGAGAGAGATTATAGAAAATAAACTCACACAAGAGGACATGAGAAATTGTTTTTGCTTCATAACGCCAGAAGGAATAGATTTGTCAACTCCGGTTGGCATGGGGTAAATGTGCCTTAGAATAGAGATAACCCACACAAAAAGAAAATTATAGAAAGTGTTTGTGAGCGAATTGTTGAATAAAAAGAAATTATTTTTCTTGGTTTAAACGTGATAAAAGATTGAATTTTGTAATAGTTTTCAGGTTTAATAATATAAAAAGTAAAATGCTTAGCAATTTACTCCTGAAATACAATAAAATGGCAAAAACGGAATTTCTTCAAAGTGAAATTGGAAAAAGGAATTTGTCCACTACATTTTGTACTAATTTACCTATCTTTCTTGGAAAAATTTAGCTATACATTTTAATAAAAAAAAAAAAGAAAGAATAAAAAAAAGCCTATCAGCTTTATTGCTTCTTAGTGTAATGATTGGCAGCAATCAAACCTGACCTCATATGATTTTGTCCGACCGGGCCATTGGCCTAATTCTTAGAGTGTTCGCCAATGGTCCGGGAGACCGTGGTTCAATCTCAGATCGCGTCATAACAAAGACTCAAAAAATGATACTCGATGCCGCCTTGCTTAACACTCAGCATTATAATGTAAGGATCAAGGGTAAGGTGGAGTAATCGAGAGAAAGGAGTAGCGCCCTCCACTACATATCCATGTGGAAGCTATTGAAAAGAGAACCTTCGGTTCACCGTCGACTAAGGTCGCCAACTTACTTTACTTTATGCTTTTTCATTTTTGAGAACTTGAATTTAAAGACACACGATTTGAAGTATAAATTCTATAGTATGAAATTTACTTGCACGTGCATTCTATTCCCAAAATTTTAACCATAAGAACCTGTGCCGCTACATCGAAGTAAAAAAACACGGGTGGCCTGTATTCCTTCTGAGGATCATATTTCTATATCTCTATTGCCTACAAGATATTGTAAACTGTTATTTAACTGCATGTAAAGCTGTAAAATAATATACTACAACATTTTTCATTTTCAGCTACTTTTTCACACAGAAATCTAGGGTAGATATGTTAAATAATAGGGTAGCTGCGTCTATTATTAAGAGTTTTTGTAGAATTTGAAAAAGTGTATTAACGATCGTACTCAGTGACATTGACTCAATTGGGTATGAGTGACAGCGTATGACTACGGGATCAATTTGAGAGCTTGGCTAGGATTCGGCAGTCTCAACCATGTAACCAAAATGCTCGAGAATTTAGAAAAATAGTTTGAAATTAAATCTCTTTATCCTGTGGGGTTGAGATGCCCGTATGAGTGAAAAATGGTGTACTTATATTTTTTCCACATATGTTTAAAAGGCCTCTCGACTGTATTCGGCTTATAAAGAAGGAAAATATGTTTTAGCTAAGGGAGTAATAAAAGAAGTGTGCACATAAAAATGGGTAGCCACTTATTCTTCCCCAAAAAAGATGTATCTGTGTTTGTAACTAATAACGAAAGAGTGTTGGGCCAGCAACAAAAGAAAGGAGATGGGCCATAAAAAAAACAGGGATTCGTCTGGCTCATCAGCCCCATCTAAAGCAGAAACCCAAGTATCCAACATATTAAACATGGTGCATTAGTTATAAGCTATGTTACCCCCCAAAATAGATCGATCGAATATTGGGTCAACCACAGCAGAAATGGTCCAGGAAGAAGAAGAAAAAAAAAAAAAGAAAAGAAAAAAAGAAATTGTGAAGAAGAAATACAAAAGAAATAAAATCACAATAGAGAGAAAAGAAGAAAAACCTGCGAATCAGCTAACTAGACGCTAAGAAAAGAAAGAAGAAAAAACAGTAAAAGTGAATAGAGAAAGAAAAGAAAAATGGAACCGTGAGAGAAAGAAAAGAAGAAAAGAAAGAACTATTGTCAAAAGGGAATAAAGAAAAGAAAGAAAAGGATCGTAAGCACACACACACACACACACACACACACACACACACACACACACACACACACACACACACACACACAGATGGTACAATTAATATTGAAAAGAATTATGTAATATTAAAGAGAAAAATATGAGAGAAACAGTAAATACAAGCGAATTGAAAAAATGAGCTTTAAAAAAAAAACGATGAACTAAAGTGAATGTTGTTAAAAAGAAAGAAAGAACGAAATAAATAAAAAAAGGAAAAATAAGATTGTGACGAACACACAAGCGCTACAGTTGAACTTGTAATGCAGAAGATTAAACACTTTTTTTTTCTTTTTAGTATTTGAACACTACACAGACTGTTTTTAATTTCGCCTGTCAATATTCTTTTTATTTTGTAGAGTGAATTAGATTTATTTTATGTATAGATTTTGCTTTTATGTTTTTGCCTGTCGTTACCAGTGAAATGGTTAAGAATTTTTTTCAGATTGAAAATTCCGTATTTTTCTCGGCCGTAAGTCGTTATAATGATCTAATAGCAATTCATATGTAATAATAATAATAATAATAATAATAATAATAATAATAATAACAATAATAACACGAAGAGCACTAAGAGACACTTTGCCCGCAACAATCACAAACGTGGCGGAACGATAAAAAATGTCTTTCTTTGTGGGCGCCATTTTAAAATCTTGTTAAATTTTACTTTTTCACCACGTGTGAATAAAATTCTATAGATAGGCGTCATTTTGAATTGGGATATGATTTTGTAAGACGAAGAAACACGTGAGAAGAGAAAAAAATTCTTGGATAGACGCCATCTTGGGAAAAAAATTGTTTAGAATTTAAATTTTACTGAACGGCGCTGAGTAAATATCGAAGCTTCTACACAAACAATGATTTACAGAACAAGATTTCTCACCACTAACTTACACGGAGGGAGGCAAGCATTGTTTTCCATCCCAAGAGAAATGACAAGCGAACAGATCACGTCACGGCAGGATCTCTTTTTTTTTATTATATTTCTTATGAATTCAATGTGACAGTCTGTACTGTTTCAACATTACATTAGGATCCTGAATTACGTCATACGTATTGCCTATGATAACTCTTATCTATTTTACTTTTGACCAAGTATCATTTCCTTTTACATTGTATCTTGTACCTTTTACATATCATCCTTTAGCTTTCATGTAATTACTTTTTATTTATTCATTCACAGTTGATGACAGGACCATCAAGAGAAAAAAAGTTACAAAATTTACCCTAATGGAATAAGCCTCTTTCTATTCAAATACCTCAGCATTACACCCCGACACTTAACATATTACTCAATGGACCCTCATCTCAAACCTTTATTTATCTATTCACAGAAGATGACAGGGAAATAAAGAGAAAAAAGTTATAAAATTCCCCTAAATGGAATAAGCCTTTTCTATACAGATACCTCGGCATGATAACCCAACACTTTAACAGGTTACTCAATGGGCCCTCATTTTAAACCTTTACCTATACATTCATTGCAGATGACTGGACCATCAAGAGAAAAAAGTTACAAAATTCCTCCAAATAGAATAAGCCTCTTTCTATACAGTTTCTTCAGCATTACAACCCAACACTTTCATAGGTTACTCACTGGACCCTCATCTCAAACCTCTAGTCTGTAGATGACTGGACCATCAAGAGAAAATGTTACAAAATTTACCCAAACGGAATAAGCCTCTTTCTATATAGATACTACTGCATGACAACCCAACACTTAACTGATTATTCACTGGACCCTCATCACAAACCTTTAATTATCCATTCACAGTAGATAACTGGACCATCAAGACAAAAAGTTATAAAATTTACCCAAATGGGCTATCGAGAGAAAAAGTTACAAAATTTCCCTAAATGTAATAAACCTCTTTCTATTCAGGTACCTTTGCATTACAACCCAACGTTTTTATAGATTAATCACTTGACCCTCATCTCAAACATTCATTCATCTATTCATTGAAGATGACTAGGCCATCAAAAGAAAAAAAGTTACAAAATTTCCCTTAACGGAATAAGCCGCTTTATATATAGATATATACGATTATGAAAGATAATGGCTATCCATTTGTTAATCAATACTAAAGCCGTTATTTACTATTTCAGCGTCTAAACAGTTCGTGTAATTGTCTTGACATCTCTCCACTGAGATTTTTCAGTCACGCCTCTTTTGCAACGCGTATACGAAGCCAGCGGCTGAGTTTGGTGAAGGTAGGTTAAACGAAATGCTAGAAAAGCGTGCCAAAATCAACTAATATTCGATGACTGTGCAAACAGGAGTGTTTAGATATGTCTGAAAAGGGATTTCGAAACTCCATGTCGGAATTCTTAATTGTAAATATCCTGAAGCATTCTTATTTGTGGCGTCAATAGAAGTGCGAGGCCGGATGGTGTGTCAGCTGTGAGATGTTTATAGATGTCAACTAGCAGACCGGTAAAGATGTCGTCAAAAACCTAGAGAGAGACAGAGAGAGAGACAGAGACAGGCCGAATATCTGTGTGAAAGTTGCGAGAGACAGATAAACAGTTCAAAAAGACAAAGCCCAAGGTTTTAGTAAATAGAATCTGCAAACCGAGTTCAAATCCTGGACGACGTTGTTTGGATTTTACTTCGAGCAAATTTACTTGGAAAAGCATGCATCCATTTCTCACTTCAACTAAAGTTAGATACTAGAGCAGATTGGGTACTTTAGCCATGAACTGGCAATCGATCTGTGAGAAGGAAGACTCTGAGTTCAAGACCGACTGTACTCCGCCAAAAAAATTGGCCGAAGGGGTTGGGTAAATACATTATCGGGATTTTGACTGAGAGCCGTTGAGGAGTATGCGAGAGTTAGACGGACAGTTGAAAATGTGTTTGTTCTGTTTTACGGTGTATCAACCCTTTTCGGGTCATTTAACGGTGACAGTTGAAAAAGACGATACTTCAAACACAGCCCGGGAGAGATGAGGGTCAGGCAGACTGTGAAAGAATACAAGTGATATGACAAAATCATGAAACAAAATGTAATTGTATACCATTATATGCAAAGGACTATAATTTTCTTAGAAATCAAGAAATTCAAAAGGAATAAATAACAATAGTTTTGTATCTAAGAACTTCATTGTTGTTGTTGATTTCCTTTTCCCGACCGGTGGAAGGTCACTTTTCAATATTCAGTCGCCCCACTATGATAATCAGCGTTCTTTACGTAACAAAAGATCTTAATATGGTTGATAGTGGACTTTTAGCGAACAAGAAAATCCAAGAGACTCTTGCAATTATGCCATGGTGAATATTTTTTTATTATAGTAAAATGAGCTGGTATTCTGATTGATTTTCTCTCTCTCTCTCTCTCTCTCTGTATATATATATATATATATATATATATATATATATATATATATATATATATATATATATAATAAACATATCAATCGCGATTTAGTTACACGTTTTCGCGATCATTAGTCAATAATGGAGAGTTTTTTTTTCGAATTCATTGTATCTATTATCTAGATATAATTAGCTGACGAAAACCCAGGAACCTGAGATTCCTTTGGGACCAATTATCTCTGGCATAGGATCCATCGCTCCCCCATAACATCAGAAAATTCTTAGCTAAATCAGTATCCCCTATGTTAGGCACTATCATCGATACACATATCAATAATTCTGTCTCACTCTTCAACAAAATAATTAACATTAATATGAAAAATAAATCCTTAGCTAGTCTTGACATCAAATCCCAATATACTAACATAACGGTTGATAAATACATTAAACGTTTAGAGAATCAACTTTAGAAAACACACACACACACACACACACACACACACATATATATATATATATATATATATATATATATATATATATAGTTAAAGTTTTGAAGTAAATTCTATGGTTTGAGCCAAAGAAAGACACTATGGAAAATCAGATCGAGATATATCATGACATAATACGTGACGTCAGACGGTGTATTGCGAAAACGCGTCCTTTTAGATGAACCAATTATAGGTCAAGCAGATTCAAGTTGACCTGCATTATCTAATGCCCAATAAAATGATTCACTAAAGATCCGTATCAATCTTTGAAATATTTACAATCAATGGCTGAGAGCTACAAGAGTATTATATGAAAGCCTTTTGCAGGAGATCTGTCTGTACATGTTACATTCTTGAACCTTTCAAAGTAAGGCGGAGGCGTTTAAAGAGTGTGTGCGATTGAGTATGTGCTAGAGAGAGAAAGAGAAGGAGTGAATATTAGATATGAATGGGGGGGGGAGAGAAAAAGTAATAATAACCAACTGTATTTGCTTGAATTGGATGAAAGACCGGAAAGAAAAGCGACATAATCATATTGTCGGTGAGATTAAGAATATGCAGAAAAGTAAGGCTCTCACAAAAAAAAAAGGAGTATCTCATATAAAATTAAACACTTTCTGATTGAAATGCTGCTGTTTTGGAGTTCTATTGAGTTTAGAATTCTCATTCATGGCATTATTCTCAGGTCCAGTCTGATTCGTAGCGCAAATACAGGTTAGCGTCCTCTCTAGGAGTCAGATAAATCTGTTTGAAAATGATGAGCATTCTATAGGATTCTTTGGAACCATAAAAATTGTTCGTATTAGATAGAAATACTTGATAGCATATTGTCCAGTCGGCTTGGGCTGTAGAATACTCTGACTGCAGCTTTACAGAGGGATAAGACACCCGGTCCAACGAGTGTCCTGGTTGTGACACTAAACAATCTGATACTGAGGCTCCACTAATGCTTGAGCTTTGGTGAATGCGAAGTACTCCTTCACTGCCATTACTCCCAGGTTCACTCTCACTCTGAGTCGTAGCACCTGATAGGGTCCTATATATGGGTCCAATAGAGCTGTTTGACATTTAAACCGAGTGCAAAAAATGACTTATGCTAAATCGAATTGTTGAGAATAGAAATGTTTGATCATTCAACTGTGTGTAAACAAATGAATTTAGACTCGACTAAAAACATTATCTTCAAAATGTGTTTACAAATCATGTATTTAGCATATATTTTAATGTATATAAAGAGGATTTGACATTAAATAACCTACAATGGTTGATATGCCATAAAACCCAACCAAAACAAATTATATATATCTAATATATTTGTATAAAGAGGATTCAGCATTAAATAACCTACAATGGCTGATATCCCGTAAAACCCAACCAAACCTAATTATATATATTTAATATATATGTATAAAGGGGATTCAGCATTAAATAACCTACAATGGCTGATATGCCATAAAACCCAACCGAACCATATAATATTTATTTGATATATCTGTATAAAGAGGATTTGGCATTAAATAACCTACAATGGTTGATATGCCATAAAGCCAAAACAAATCAAACTGATACCATATTAATAGCTATTATCATTTTAAAAGTGGAATAATTACGTAAAACCAAACGTACATGTATAACTTATAATTATTAAGGATAATTAATGGAAGCTATAACTGTTTGTAGATTCTTAGAAGGTAGTCTTTAATGCATATAAAACTGCGTGGGTTATTTAATTCCAAAGCTGTTCTGCAGAAGGACAATAGTGGTACGATTTAACACTTTAAGCTGGGGGATAAGGGAGTTTATACACTTCCCGGCGATATCCCCTCTGCCACAGGGAATCCCACTATAATTGTTTATAAATACTTATAAAATTGCAACACTCCTGTAATTAAAAGTAAAACTGCACAAATATAAAAGGAGGCGCTCATTGTGTAATGGTTACAGTCGTTGGTAATTGACTCGGGTACCTAGTTTGAATCTTCGACTTGACTGTTTTCGTTTCTTTTAGCGTTAACATCTTCGAGAAACGTATGAATCCAATTATTCTCGCTCCAACTACATCTACCTAGTAAGGAAGAGTGGGCTCTTTAGCTTCGGTATGGCAAGCAATAAATGAAAAGGAAAACTGAATTCAAATCTATTAAAGTTCTATCAAGAATTGACCGAGAATCACATCCTACTGGTACCGAGAGATTGGGTAAATACATGAATATTCAAAAGGGTTAGATCTATTTTGGGACTGCTACGTGTTTATTTCTTTGATTAACAAGTTTCAGTTTTGGAGATTAAAGCAATAAATGATATTCAATAAAATCCGTTTTGAGAATAAGTTTCCTTAGAAATAATAAAATCTACATCTAAACCAGAGATATCGGGGTTATGTTGTTTCTTGTGAAATATCATAAAATCAAAACGGATATTATCATATATTATCAAATACCGAACTCTACAGTCATGAAATTCTATTAGAAAAAATAAAATTGCAGCACCTCTCTAATCAAAGATAACATTGCCTATATGGGTTGTATTTTTTCAACTGCCAATAGCTCGCAAGATCCGGGTTCAATCCCAGGCCGAGTCATGCCAAAGGCTTATATATGGTACTTGATATCTCCCTGCTTAACAGTATTATAAGGTAAGGATCAAGGGTACGTGGATCAATCCAGGGAAAAGATTAGAGCCCTCTCCAACACCTCAGTCTAGTAGCTATTGAAAAGGGAACCCTCGAGTCGCCCTCGGCTAGGGTCCGCCAAGTAACATATATATTCAGACTTTTAGATTTTTGACCGACCGTTTTTGGTCTTGGGCGAAATTGGTTGTGTTTTTGCGGTATTTCAGTCGGTCGAAACTGCTTGACGAGACTGCCGAGAACGCCCAGCAGCCACGGCTTGCGGGCGAGCCTCACTCATTCTTCGTCTCTACTGATTCTAACCCACCTCGGTGGGGCTAGGTTTATCGCCTGATGTCTGAGGCGCCCCTTTGAGGGAATGCCGACGGGGCCCGAGGTATTTTTGTGCCTTGTAGGTGTGTCTGATCTATGGCCCGGAACCTGGACCCACTTAAAAACGGCCATGTGCCATATTCGTGCGTTATTAGGTCGTCCGATAAAGCACAATATCATCAGATTTTTAATTGATTAATTTAAAGGCTTGTCAAATGGTCCAGTATCATTTTATGTCTAAAGGTTATAGAATTTCTTTCATTGTATATTTCTATTTACATTTTTCTGCATGTTTATGTGTTTTCAAGTGTAACAATACACCCGGTGGCCGACTCCCACTATCTCAACATCCTAAACCACTCATGGCCATCCGATCGTCGAGTGGTTTCTCTTCTCTCCGGCCAGGGGTATTTCACATTTTTTAAAAACACACAAAACACAATATACACAACTGAGAGGGAGGAAGAAAAGAAAAACAAACAATTACAGACTTGGGTTTGATCCAAGCGCAAGAAGGGAGAAATTTGTGACACTTTTGCGTAGTTTTCTGTGCATCTGTGAGCTATCGAGAGCGTGTATTCGAGTGAAATTCCCACAAAGCCACCAGAAATGCTGACTCATCTTCTCACGTTGGCCAACCCAGCCTCTGCATCGACAGGTCATTGCAGTCACCCTTTTCTGACCGTTGAATTCCCCTGACTTCTGTTGACTGCTCTCTCCTGTCGACTACCCAGTTCTCATTTATGCCTTCTTCTCGTCTTCTTCCGGTCTCGTAGGAAATCTCACACGCAAGCCATTTTTGTGGGTTTAGCGCCAAAACAGACAAAGGGATCCCCTGGCTGGCACCCACCCGCACCCACAGAAACGAATGCCACCCATCGTGTCACATCAAGCATTCCTATCTAATCCTAATAATTATATATTTTCAAGTATTTCTACTTAATAGTATTCATTTGTTTTATGCAGTAGTATAATCTCAAGTGACTATTCTTAGTACAAACAGTTAAGAGTTATATGGCATCACGTACTCCAATTAAATACGAATAATTTTCAAATATTTTTTGATCCATTGAAGGGACTCGAACAGGTACAACCACTCTGTATCTGGGCATATCTCGAGAGCCCGAAAGTGAATGTAATAGCAAGACTGGAATTCGAACTCACTTCCTGTGATGTCACTGTCTTGCACGTTAGTTACTACACTACTTCCGCCAATGAGTTTTGTTTGAATAAATTTTGAGTGACAAAATGATATAATCAACGTCATCATATTCCCCAGGGGCTGAAGAACACGCCAACTGCCTTTTTTGCCGAGTAGGAAGACCCCAACCAACACAAATGGTATCCTGGATATGAAACTAAACTGTACCGGATATATATATATATATATATATAGAATTCGGGGTTTTGGGGTTAGGTTTGGTTTTATGGCATACCAACCACTGTACATCATTTAATGCCAAATTCTCTTTATACATACATATTAGATATAAATGATTTGATTTGTTTTGGTTTGGTTTTATGGCATATTAACCATTGTAAGTTAATTAATGCCAAGTCGATTTGATACATTTACATTGAATATATGATTTTTAAAAACATTTTGTTAATGAAATTTTTAAACGAACCTGAGCTCCTTTTTTCCGCAGTTAAATGGTTTCACGTTTTTCTATATAATACGAATTATTTACTATTAATCATTTGTTTGCACACAGTTTAATGTATTCAAGTATTGTTATGCATCACTAAGGATTCACTTAAACATCAGTCATTTATTTACACACAATTAAGTGTAAAAACAGTTCATTTTCAAACAATTCAGTTAAGTATACGTACACTGTTTAAATGTCAAAGAGTTCTATTCGACCCATAGATAGGGCCCTATCAAGTGCTACCATTACGGGTCAGAGTGGACCTAGGAGCAATAGTAGTAACCCTTAGTATTACTGAAACCTGACCATCATGTTGTTGTCATATCCAGAACACTCACTGGAGGAAACCTACCTATCTGCAGAGATTCAGTCATTGTATTCTACAGCCCTAGTCGACTGGGTCAATAGGATTGGGAATTTTATAACCAAGAAAGGTGGACATGCCATAACAAACGAACCAACCCAATCCAATCAAGAGCTGATGGAGGTAAGTTTTTGCTTTTCGGCCATAACTAGAGTGTCCATGTATTGGAGTCCACTGGAGAAAGCCACATATGAATTCTCCTTTACTTCACGAGCGGTGGCCAGCATGACTTGTTCATCTTAATTGGATAGTTTGTGAGATGGGAGGCAAGTGTCCGTACAGCTGTTTTTTTTTTATTTGTGCTTCTTCCAGGATTTGTTCAGAACTGCAGTCAGCATCCAGGTGTAGTTTTCAGCCTGGGAGAAATCTAGAAATAAATTGTTGCCTCGAAATATTTTTGCATGTGTTCCTTGGATGATTCGACGAATTGTCAGAATCTGAGAAGCTGAGAAAATAGATTTTTTCTGAGCATTTTCTCGACTACAAGCTGGATACGATTTAGGAGTAAAACATTATAAATGTTAGCGGCTTTGTTAATAAGAATTATACCTCTGCATTTCTTAATGATTCCGAAGTCGCATTCCTTCGGGGAGGAAAATATGCAGCCTTTCGTCCATTTCGCTATTGAGTTTTATTTATATACAGCGAGATAAACCTACATGAAAAATTGACGATCGTATCGATATCCTTTTGCTTTTCCATTTTCCACGACAGTTCCCGCGAATATTTCTATCGTTGACGCATTTCACAGACTTTTCATTTGAAATTTTACACTTCCGTCCGTACGGGTTATTTAATTCATGCAGAGCGATTCACTAAAGAGACAAATCAATCTATGAAATATTGACGAACAACGGCTGCCAACCGTGATAGCGAAACATGAAAACGTTGTTTTTTTTTGCTTTATATCTCTCTGTCCATCTGTTAATCATGAACTTGACCAAGCGAAACAGAAATGTTTAAGGAAGATGTGCGATTGTGTATGTGCTAGGGAGAGAATGAGTAACAAAAGATGAATAAATAAAATAAAAAAAAGAGAGAGAAACAATAATGGTCTACTCTATAGAGAAGTGGATGAAGAGTAAGGAAGAAAAGCGACAAAAATAGGTTGTCACGTACACATAAGAGTGTTTAAGTGGGCATGCGTGGGCAGGAGAGTATTAGCAAAATCAAAAGAGAAATAAAAAGCAACAGATATGGAACGTAAGAATACAAGAAACATTAGGAATATAAAGTTGGTTTGGTTTGGTTTATTGAACAGTATATCAACACCTTATGGGTTATTCAAAGTCAAAATTTCATTTATTTGTAAGTGTCTGGTTTGGTTTGGTCTGGTTTTATGGCACATCAATCATTGTTGGTTATTAATGCCAAATACATTTTTATACATATAAACAGTTCTATTTCAAACAATTCAATCTAGTATAAGTATAGTTTTTGTTTACACACAGTTAAATGTCAAAACAGTTCTCTTTCAAGCAATTCCCTTTAGCATAAGTACGCAGTTTCGTTCTATTTGATCCATAGATAGGACCCTATCAATTGTTACCACTCGGGTCCAGAGTCATTTATCATCTGATACGAATAAGTTGCACACTTGTATATCGTTTCATATATTAATATTATTTATGTACCATTATACGTTTTCCATTCACTATTCCTATTCAAAAATAATAATCATTTGTTTGCATAGAGTTATATAGTATCAAGTATTCCAGTCAAATACGAATACTTTGCACATTTTTATTTTGTTTCAAGTATTCCTATCTAGTAACAATAGTTCCTATTGTTATATGACTATACGTTACATGGTTTCATCTATGCATTTTTAATATTATTAATCGTTTATTCGCACACAGTCTCATTTTTTCTTGTTTAATACCAGCAATTTAGAATTTCAAGCAATTATTATCATTTAATAATAATAATAATAATAATAATAATGATGCTGATAATAATAATAATATCATCATTATCATCATCATGTCGTGCTGGTAGCACGGATATCCCTGACCCTCTCTCGCCACTTTTCCCTATCGTTCATCGCCTCTGGCAGGTCTTCCGGATAACATCCTGTATCCTCACATAGTTGCTGAATGTATGTTCGTGCTGGCCGTCCTGCTTTTGCCCGGTGATGTGTGGGGGTCCACAAGAGTACATCACTTTATGAGTTCGTTCCTGCTTCTCCAGCAGTGTCCTGCATGTCTGGTTCGTCTAACTTGAATAGTTTTCATGATAGGAGGCAGGTACAGTTGGTGTCTTGTGGGGTGTTGCCGCCAGGACTTGTTCAAGATTGCCCGCAGCATTCTTGAGTAATTGCCGTCTAGCTTCTTCTCTAGCCGTTTTGTTAGAGTCCATGTAGTGCATCCATATGTGGTACTATAGCTTCACGACACCTAGTTGGCCGCTGGTTTCGTGATTACCACATGTGTCGACTGGTCTTTCTCTGTTTCTTTCCACGCCCACGTTGCTTTCAGATCCGAGGAAAGAGAAGATGGTTGAGGTCCAGTCGATGAAGGTTGGAATTCGTGTTGGAGAGGTGAAAAAGTTGCCAAGCAAATTTAAAAAATGACGAAAATAAGGCGTTTGTTATAAACAGTAACAAACGTTTATTTACACAGTTGTTTAGATAATTTTTAGTCAAACACCACAAACTGGGAGTGAAAGTAGTTGACTGGTGGAGTTTTAACTGCAACTAGTCAGTGTCACAATGGCGAATGCAATGGCAACGGATTTGGTTCTTTAAGCGGCGAATTCCTGAACCAACTCAATTTTTCGCCTTGGGTGTCCTCCATTTATGGGCCCGAATCCCGAATAATCAGTTTCTGATTGGTCAGCCAATGGGGACTGCCGACCAATGGCTATCATCGTAACAATCCCCCCGGTTTGCCCCTGATTGGTTTAGACAATCGGCCAATCAGCCACAGTCATTGGGAGGGGCCACAAGGAGCAGTCCCGTGGTTAGCTGACCAATGATTTAGTGATTCAAGGCCTTGTGCCAAACTTGGTGACACCAACCCAAATTGTCCGCTATTTTAAAAATACATCTTTTTGTTTAAAGTTTGAAATCCGATGGCTCTCTTGACAGCTCTTTGCAGTTGTGCGGATGTTTATTTTTTTGGTGACAGACTTATAGGTCAACAAGCCCTGATCGGATCTCAAACTTTTTCGTACTTAATCACTTGATATTTATTTTATACACGGTTCTCAAAAAATACTTGGACACCCAAAATGAATTTATTTTTAATAAAATACTTATTATCATGATTTAATAAAATTAATTAATTTCCTTTAATTAATTTTGCCAGCCAACTCCTTGACACTTAAATGAAAGTGTCATACATATAGCAGTATCGATACGACCGCTGCCTGGAAGAAACTGCGTTTCATTTTATCGGTTAGGTCTGACTTCCATATAATCGATAGCCTACTGATAGCTGTCCATGCTTTCGTTAACCTCGTGTCGATGTCCTTTTCGGTTGATGCGACACTGCTTCCTAGGTAAGTGAATTTGTCTACTAGTTTAAGAGGGGTTCCGTCTAGAATGGATATAGGAAACAAAAATGGGAAGAAAAACAACTCTACGGTCGCTTTAAACGACTAATAAACAGCATCTCACACGAGAAACCCTGGACCTGGCTAAGAAAAGGAAACTTTAAGACAGAAACAGAATCTCTCCTAATAGCAGCACAAAACAACGCCATAAGAACTAATCATATCAAAGCGAGAATAGATAAGAATCAACAAAATAGCAAATGTAGGCTATGCGGTTGACAGAGACGAAACGATCAATCACATAATAAGCGAATGTAGCAAATTGCACAGAAGGAGTGTAAGACTAGACACGATTGTTGATCCACTGGGAAATGTGCAAGAAATTTAAATTTGACCACACCAACAAATGGTATATGCACAACCCAGCACATATCCTAGAAAATGGCACACATACACTCTTATGGGACTTTGACATACACACGGATCACCTAATTTCGGCCAGAAGATCAGACTTCATAATAATCAACAACAACAAAAAAGAGAATATGCAAAATTGGCGACTTCGCTGTCCCGGCTGACCACAGAATAAAACTGAAAGAATGTGAAAAGAAAGATAAGTACCTTGACCTTGCTAGTGAATTGAAAAAAACTACGGAACACGAAGGTGACAATTATACCAATTGTGATTGGTACTTTTGTAACAGTAACTAAAGGATTATTAAAGTGACTAGAGGACTTGGAAGTTGGCGGACGAGTAGAGACCATCCAAATAACAACATTATTGAGAACGGCCAGAACACTGAGAAGAGTCCCGGAGACTTGAGGAGACTTACTGTCACTCAAACTCCAGTGAACGCCCATCAGCTAACGCTGATGTGAAAACCTCTAATAAGGATAATAAACGACTAGATCTTTCAATAATCAACAAAAAAAGAGAACTTGTAGAATTGGGGACTTTGCTGTCCCGGCGGACCACAGAGTAAAATTGAAAGAAAGCGAAAAGAAGTACCTGGACATTACTAGGGAACTGAAAAAACTGAAACATGAAAGTGACGATTATACCATTTGTAATTGGTCGTCTTGGTACAGTCATCAATGTATTGGTACTAGACTGGAGACTTTGAAGCAACAGGCCATCCAAACTACAGCATTATTGAAATAGGCCAGAATACTGAGAAGACTACTGGAGACATGATAAGACAAACACAAGGGAGAAACCTTCATCTAACGCTGGTGGGAAAAATCTCTCAAAACAGAACAAATGATACGTGGTGAATTCAATAAGTTTCTAGACTTTTTTTGTATGGGGATTTAGAATTGTTGCAGACTCTGTGAGGAATAATGAGAGGTGTGGGGGGAGTAAGGAAGTCAATACACCAGAGTTGATTGGCCAAAGGCTTAGGGCTAGGGTTTGGGTTACTATGTTGAGGTTTTAAGGGAGTTCAGGGAGAGATTCCGTCGGGAGAGGCCAGCACTCTTCAAATCGGGTCAGTGGCATTTCCTGCGGGACAATGCACCAGTCCACAACTCTATCCTCGTCACAGTCTATTTGAGCAAGATGGGCATCAAGACAGTTCCTTAGCCTCTCTATAGTCCAGACCTTGCTCCCTGTGACTTTTGGTTATTCCTTAAGCTCAGAGGCTGTAGTTTTGAGACAATTGAGGAGATGAAAGATGCTGTGAAGACGGTCATTGACATGCTCACACAAGAGGACTTCCATGGAGCCTTCCAGAGGTTTTTGGAACGGTAGAATAAGTGCATTGCAGCCCGAGGAAATTAATTCAAAGGGGACTAGAGTTTCATGTGTGTACTACCAATAAAAGTGCCCATACGAAAAAAGTCTGGAAACTTATTTGATGATCCTCGTAATAATAATTTGTTTGTACTCTGTTATATAACATTAAATATTCCAATCTTATACAAATACTTTTCACATATTAAAATAGTTTTAATTGTTCCTGCTTGATACTAATAATTTTTATACAATTATACGGTTTAAAATAACTTTTCCAATCTAAAAAAAAAGATAATTTGTTTCCACTGTTATACCTTAGTCGAGGGTGAGCCGAAGTCTCTCTTTTCAACAACAACTACACCGAGGTGTAGGGGAGGATACTACTCCATTCTCTGGATTGCTCCACTGTACCCTTGCCTTATAATGCTTAGTGTTAAGCAAGGCGGCATCAAGTACCATTTTTGAGTCTTTGGTATGACTCGACCTGGGATTGAACCCCGCACTTCCAGACCATTGGCGAACACTCTACTCATTAGCATAATGATCCGGTACTCAGTTACTCGCTATGACATAATCCTTTCTTATATAAGTCGTTTATACAGTTATATATTTTTCAGTAACTGTTTCTGTTTGATAAAAATCAAAATCATTTGTTTGCGACCTTATCAAGTATTCTTGTTCGATAATTTTCAAACATCTGTTTGAAACAACAGTTGCACTATAATAGCTACTATCACTTCGGTTTTGTGGAACAGGAAGTAAGTACGATGAAAGATTTCTCAACACTTCACAGTTCCAAAACTGGTGGCTCACAGCAGAAAGTAGTTTTTCCTATACAGAACACTTTGTTGGGGGTATGTATTACCCTCTCTACAGAGGATAAAGTCAGCTTATATGGCGTCTAACTGGCAGAGCTGTCAAATAAAAAAGAACAATTAATTCGATTTTTGTATTACAAAGTATGTTTGAAAAGAGGCATAGTCCTCAGTGGGTTCTTGTCAGGTGATCAATCAGCAAGTCTGCAAGGACATCTTGCAGTAAATGCTTTGCTCAGTGCACGAGAAGAAACGAAAGTTGCGGCAGAATTGACTGTAGCTGTTATACCACAACAATACACCTGCTCACAATGCTCGGACCACGATGCAGTCCCGAATCGAAAAGAACATATCCGTACCGGAACAACCTTTCAATTCAGCTGATCTTTGCTCAGGGTAGCTTTTTCCTCAAACTCAAGAGGATCATTTAGGAAATCCGTTTTTAGGGCGTGGAGATCATTAAGAGAACTGTAACAACGGAGCAAAGGGGCATCCCAGAAGAATCTTTCCAGCACTGTATAGAAGCGTGGCAAAGAAGGATAGTAAAGTGCATCAGAATTGTGGGGGATTATTTAAAGGGGAAACTATGTAATTTGTTGTTTGGAATAGGAATAAAATGTTTCCGATGCCAGTCCTGTAACTTTTCAGACACACCACGAATTCTAAGTTATTTTGACGGAAGAAAAGTACCTCCTCCTCTTCCTCCTCTTAATAGTGGTAATAGTAGTAGTAATGATTTGTATATTCAGCTCCAGTATCCGGTGCTACATAAAAAGAGCAAAGTTAAACTAATCACAGCAACTAGAAACAGTACAGAAAACATGATGAAGAAATCTGAAGAAAAAACAACTGTATGGATATTTCAAGCAACAAACTAGCGAAATGTCCGGTGACAAGACCTGGACATAGCTATGAAAGAAACCCTAAGAGCGAAACTGAATCTTTTTTAATAGCGTCTCAAAACAACGACATAAAGACCAATTATATTAAAGTGAAAATCGATAACACATAACAGAATAGCAATTGTATGACTATGTGGTGAGAGAGACAAAGATAATATAATAAGTGAAAATAGCAAACTAGTACAAAAGGAGTATAAGACTTGACACAACTGGGTGAGGAAGTTGATCACTGAATTGTGCAAGAAATTGAAATTTGACCATACTACGAAATAATACATGCACAATTCAGAGAATGAAGAACATAAAATTCTCTGGCTTTTTAAAATACAAACACATCACTAAATACTAGCCAGAAGACCAGACCTAGCGATGGATTACAAAAGAGAACTTGTTGCATTGGGGACATTGCTATCCTAGCGGACCACAGAGTAAAAATTTAAGAAAACGAAAAGAGGGACAAGTAGTTGGACCTTGCATGAGAAATGAGAAAGGTGTGTTACGTAAAGGTGTATAATTAGCACACTCAGAACAGTACCCAAATGCCTGGAAATGGGTCTGGAAGAGTTGGAAGTAAGAGGACGGGTGAAGACCATCCAGACTATTGCATCGTTGAGATCGGCTAGAATACTGAGAAGAGTCCCAGAGACCTGAGGAGATTTGCTGTCACACAGACTCCAGTGAAAGACCGTCAGCTAATGCTGGTGTGAAAAACTCCCAAGGAGTAACATAATATTTATAAAAATGATAATAAAAGACAAAAAAATACCGAGACAGGATGAAACAATTCAGACAAAATAGAACATTCCAAAACTAGGAAAAATATTCTACCAGCAAGTAGGGGAAAATGCACGAAGACATGTCAACAACCAGATTCAAGGGAAGCAAAACTATTTTGGAGCAAAATATGGGAACGGAGTGATCATAACTGAAAAATCGTATGGATAAACAATACAGGAAAAGAGTTTGAAGGATTGGAAGAAAGACCTAAGGCAAAAAGACACCTCGATTCACTCAGAGCAACACCCAGAAAAGTACCGAATTGGAAAACGTCAGGGCGATTTTTTGTCATTTTTGTTCAGATTTTTCTTTTTTCTTTCTTTTTTCTTTTTTCTTTGAATCAATGTATTTGAATATAAGAATTCTTTGAGTGTGAAGGATTTTTAAATTGAAAAAAAAGTTATTTGAATAGTATGTAACTGTCTTTCTGAAATGAGACTTATACATCTAACCCTTTCATCTCCTGGGCAATTTTTAAATGTTATATTTGTTGTAAGTTAATAAAGCAATTATTTAGGTCTGAAGGATTTTTGAGTTGTATTATGAAACTGTCCTTCTGATAGGAGGGTTGTATTTTTAACACTTGCATTTCCTTGGCGATTTTTATGTCATCTTTGTTTTTTTATCAATAGGAATGAATGTAGCAACAAAACAAAAAATAGTGAAGTTAGTTATTCATGTGTTTTCTTCTTTTTTTGTTTTATTGAATTCGCTCGCTTGTAGAATGTCCTGCTCTCAGCGAGCAAATTCAGCAGTCAGCTATTTTTGACCAGTTGGGGTGAAAAAATGCTAACAAAGGAAGCAGGTAGAGTTATTTCTTAGTTTTTCTTTTTACTATTATCGTTTGTAATTGCTCACATTTCTGGTCTTCTGTGAAATTTATCTTTGAGCTTGTTAATTCTAATTTGTATTTTTTTTTTCAAATTACGTCCGGTTTTCGTCTCGTCATGGTCACCAGAATGAGGCCCATGTTTTTGGTGAGTTGTGGTTAATTGTTGTGAAATTCTGAGGTTTAGTAACTGAATTCTTTTCGTCTTATTTGTATACTTTTCTTTTCGGATTGTTAAAGTTGTAAATGAATAAAAGACGGAAAATACAAAGACAGTTTTTATTCTACAGGTCAACAAGTTGATGGTAGACAACGTTCTTCCCAAGTCAGGAAAAGGCTGTCTCCTCCAAGGTAGGTGTAAAAAGGTCTGAGAGAGAGTTTCTTTTTAGCGCTAAGATGCCCATCATTCTCGAGTTGCCCGGATTGCGTTTCCTATCAGAGGTTTCCTGAGAACTTTTCATTTTTGTATTTATTTATTTTATTCCGTGTTTATTTTGTCTTGAATTTTTATATTATTGCTTTTTAAGATTTCTTATTGATTCCTCGTATGCTACCACTACGGGCTTGAGTGAACCTGAGTGCGATGACAATGAAGGGGTACTCTGCAATCCCCAAAACTCCAGCATCATCAGATTGTTTAGTGTCATATAAAGGACGCTCATAAAGAAGAGAGCTTACCCCAGTGCAGAGATGTCAGTATATTCTGCAGCCCCAGCCGACTGGGCTATGGAAAATAGAATATCTGAATATGTTCAAGATATCACTTTAAGTCGTAAACTTCAGCACGAGTAATATGGAATTCTGGAGAATGAAACTAGAAGCAGGAGGTCAATCCATTGCAGAATTAAAAAATCTAAAGGAACATCTTCCAGGTATTCTTATAATTGCCATCACTATTTCTTGTAGCAATGATGCCATTAAATTACATATTCAGAGAATAAAAAAAGAAATCTGCAAATCTAAAAAGTCACTGGAAAAGATAAAACACCTCATGATGATATTAAGGTTTTGCCGTCAATAAAAAAATAACTAGAAACTGTGGGAAAGAAAAAAATGCACGAAGCATCTAATAAAAAAGGAGAAAAGAGAAACAGCGGTAGGAATAGGACTTCTAAATCATAAAAGCATCAGAACACTCTGAAAAAAAAAAATTCAAATACCTCGCAATATATAAGGCGAACGCCAACTAGCAAATAGAGATTTAAAAAAAGTGGGAATGGCGTACACCAGAAGAAATCCCCGCCACAAAAAAAAAAAAGATAAGAAAAATTACAACAACCTAGAAATATTCAAATCGGATACCATCAAGTAAATAGAGATGAAAGAAAAAAGTTAGAATACGTTCATCAAAAGACCCCACAATATCAGAAAAACTAAAAAATACCTTGAAATTTTAGAATCAGACACCATCAAGCAAAAAGAGACCATAGTAAAAAAGTTAGAATGGGGTACATCAGAAACAGAAGAATAGCAAAAAAGAATTGTTCAAACCAAACTCTTCTGTAGATATTTGATCAAAGGAAATCTCCCTTGTAAGATACTTTGGCCCCTTCTTAAACTGGATAAGAGAGAAACTCGGACATATTGAGCAAATAAAATAAAAATGAAGATACCCAAAGACTTGTACCGGAGGAATGACATGGACAGACCCTATATGGCAAAAAAAAAAAAAAAATGAAGGGAAAAGTGTTATATAGTCATCTGCATGTTCATGCAGCATCATAACGACACCATAATTGCAACGCAGTGACAAAGACGCACGCAAGATAAGACACAGGAAGACTTCTTTAACAAAATATATACCTCTCTGTCTTTATTGCAAGGGTTCGAAAGGGTTGTTCAAGGGTTGCATGTGAGATGGAGCTGGAGATCGAACATAAACTGTAATATCTTGACCCCACTGTTATGACCGTCTCGTTGTGTCTTTCTTGTTCTCTAGATGCTGAGGTCCACTCCATCGGGTTTTCCCTACCACATCTGGTCTCTAGCTGTCTGGAATTCTACTGGCAACTACTTCTTGGACTCGAACTCAACTGAGTTAAATAATAATTCAACGCCCACACGATCGCCCACTGGATCTTTGAAATCGAATGTTTAATCGTCATCAAGCGGAAATAACTGTCATGCAGTTCAGAGGTCACTCTCTTCCGGTGCATCAGTCTGTATTGGCACAGTGGGACCTTCACCTTGTCCCATATTATAAGCCTTAATCCACCCACGCGATCTCTTTCGATTACTGGCCATTGGAATGTGTCACTTCCTTCCGGTGCATCACCTTGGAATAGCATTTTTTTGGGCCGGGTCGAAAGTCAAAACATAACAAAAGGAGACTTGCTAGAACTAAGAATTGCGTGAATGAAACAATTCAGAGACCTGAAGAATATACAAAAACTGCAAATAGATATCGATTCAAGCAGTTAGTGTGACATAACGGTTCTAAAAAGATATTCGTATCCCAAGGACCCTATTATGACCCTGCTATGTTAAAAGTTGACGAACGCAAGAAACTCTGTTTAATTACCCAAAGGTTTATTTACCACTACAATTTTTATGTAGTTGCCGGGAGAAAGAAAGAGAGTATAGAAGCTAAGTCGACCGTGTTTGCAAGGCAAAGAGAAGCAACGTATCATGGTGAGAAAGAGAGAGCAGACACAGACCTTGAATTTTCACCCAGTTTTTTTCTTGCATTTCTAACATGATTGTCATTTGGGTTAAGTCTAGTCTAAGGCTCTCTTTGGGATGCACCCTCCGAAAATGGGGCTCATATCTTCACTGCTCGTGTTCGTCTATTTTTACCTGATCACGTCTCACCGCCAACTCCACAAAAAGCACGAGTCGCCCCCTCCCTTCCGCCTGGTGTCGGCAGGAGTAATATCCGTTTCCGCCGATTCAACACATGTGTAACAGATATTGGGACCTCCAGTTTTCTCTAATCCCAAGTAATTCACCCTTGACTGGCTGACCTACAACTGCTTTAGCCAAATCACTCAGAGGTCAACTACCCACCCCATATCTCTATGTCTGCTTTTTTTCTTATTATTTTTTTCTTCTTATTTTTTTTCTTCTCTCACTCCTTCCTTAGAAATTTGTCTTTCTTTTTCTTTATAACTTTTCTTTATATCAAATCACGTTACTGTTAGTAAAAACAATGTCAGCATCAATAACAAATGGTCAAACTAGAAAACAACAAAAATATCAAGAAAGTAAAAATAGGAAGAAAAACGACGACATAGACAGTTTAAATGACACATTTAGGAAATTGCATAAGAGATGACCTGGAGATAGCTAAAAAGAGAAAACATGAAAAGAAAACCTGAATCTCTTTTAATAGCAAAAGCTGAAAAAATTCATTTGGGCTAATTGCGTCAAAGCAAAAATTGATATGACGCAGAGAAAAGTGAGTTTTATTTTGACAGAGACGAAACAATTAATCATATGATAAGTAAATTCAGCAGACGGACACAAAAAGGATACAAGTATAGGCAAGACTGGATGATAAATGTGATCCACTGGGAATTGTACATTTGATTGAGGGCTTATGTTAGAGATCATAAGGTCTATCGATGGTCCTGAAAAAAATTTTGCAATACTGGTTTTACTATATTCGAATAACCCCTTTCGTTTTCGAAAAGTTTTAAACATGTCACTGAGAGTGCATGAATGGAAGTTAATTAAAGGCTATAAATAACATAACCTTTAGGGTAGATTGATACTCTTACATAGTGGGGTTGTCTGGCTGTCGCTTAAATACAAGTAGAACTATTAATCGTTGATTTTATACGAATGAAACAAGAAGGTAACAAACCCATTGTAGATTTTTAATTTCACATTTTATTCAGAGTTTCCTTTAAGGTCATTGCCCAATTGGCTGGGTCTGTAGAATACACTGACTGCACCTCTGCAGAGGGGGTCTTACCCCTCTAATGAGTGTCCTGATATGACACTAAACAATCTGATGGTGAGGTTCCAGCAGTGCTGGAGCTTTGGGGAATGCAGAGTACCCCTCCATTACCATCGCTCCCCGGTCTACTCTGGCCCGTAGTGGTAGCACCTGATTGGGCCCTATCTGTGGGTTAAATAGAACAACATACTTATGCTAAAATGAATTGTTTAAATAAACTGAATAGTTTGAAATAGAAATGTTTTTCATAATTAAACCGTAATTACATTTAAACTGCGTGCTTAACTGAATTATTTGAAATAGAACTTTTTTTTCGACATTAAAACTATATTTAAATTTAACTGAATTGTTACATATAACTGCTCGAATAGTTTGAAATGGAAATGTTTTAGACAATTAAACTGTGTACTTATGCTAAACTGAATTGTTTTAAATAGAACAGATTATTTAAATAAAAATGAATTTGGCGTTAAATAACCTACAAAAGTTGATATGCCATAAAACCCAACAAACCAAACCAAACCAACCTTTCAGTTTAGTTTCCAAGACGTGATTTTTTTGCCAACATTTTGGCTAGATACAGATATTCAGATGCAACAATTTATGTGGTTGGTTGGCTGGTTGTTTTGTTTTATGGCGTATCAATCTTTTTCTGGTCATTTAACACCGAATTTAATTTCAAAGAATTCATTTTAGTAAAAGTATAGATTTTGTTTTAAGTTAAATGCCAAAACAGTTATATTTCAAAAATTTCAGTTCAGAATAAGTACGTCGTTCCAATCTCAAAAAACAGTTCAATTTCAAGCAATTTAATTCACCTTAAGGATCATTAAATAAGTTTCCAGACTTTTTTCTTATGGGCACTTTTATTGGTAGTACACACATGAAACTCTAGTCCCCTTCGAAGTAATCTCCTCCGGCTGCAATGCACTTATTCTACCGTTCCAACAACTTCTGGAAGGTCCCATGGAAGTCCTCTTGTGTGAGCATGTCAATGACCTTCGTCACAGCCTCTTTCATCTCCTCAATTGTCTCAAAACGATAGCCTCTGAGCTTAAGGAATAACCAAAAGTCACAGGGAGCAAGGTCTGCACAATAGGGAGGCTAAGGAACTGTCTTGATGCCCATCTTGCTCAAATAGACTGTGACGAGGATAGAGTTGTGGACTGGTGCATTGTCCCGGTGGAAATGCCACTGAGCTGATTTGAAGAGAGCTGGCCTCTCCCGACGGAATCTCTCCCTGAACTCCCTCAAAACCTCATCATAGTAACCCAAACCCTAGTCCTAAGCCTTTGGCCAATCAACTGTGGTATATTGACTTCCTTACTCCTCGCGCACACCTCTCATTATTCCTCACAGACTCCCTACCTTTCTTGAATCTCTTATGCCACTAAAAAACTGATGCTCAATTCATGCAAGATGATCGAAAAGCAATCTGAAGCATCCCATACGTGTCTCTGGCATTTTTTCCAAGTTAAAAACGGTATTTTATTGTATATCGTTCTTCTAAAGTGTCCTCACGTCCAGATTGCATTTCTGAAATTCACCAACTGTGACAATCAAGCTTTCGTTGGGTGTATTCCAATTGCTGCTGTAGCTGTTCATTTAAACCTGAAATCATAAAAATCGGTCAGTCATCTTATAAGATATATAGCAATTTTCAAGAGTCTACGACAATTTTAAATGCCTGTAAAAAAGTCTGTAAACTTATTGAATGCAACACGTACCTTAAAACCAAACCTAATCATATGTATTTGATATGTATGTATGTATAAACAAGCTTTGGCATGAAATAACTCACAATGGTTGATATACCATAAAACCTAACCAGACCAAATCAAATAAATTACAAAGCAAAATACAGGAGATGGTGGTGAGATGACCCCAGACCGGGAGTATTTACTTTACAGTTTGGCATCAGATTTAGCAACGTGACTTATGCCATCCATTTTGTTGTCATATGACAATAAACGAGTGAAGATGTACAGTATTGAACACTGCCTTATTTTCATAATTTTTTACATACTGGGATATTTCGCAGCATTTTTTTGTATTGAGCACTGTAAAGATTTTGCTAAGTGTAGGCACTTTTGGCATTGAATTGTAACCATCATATATATATATATATATATATATATATATATATATATATATATATATATATGTAAATTTTTTTTCGTTGTAGGTCTAAAGCGAGAAAAATTAAATACTTAAAATGATTAGGTCTACTAAGAAATTAGTATTTTTTTATAGAATTCTTTATTTTGTTCTTACTTAAATGTATGTTTCCAGCTGTTGCTTTTGTCAGAGAACCTACACGATTGAGTTTGTGTCTCATTTAGGTGCCCCGTTTATATGACCATATACCTCATATGTTCTCTGACGAAAGCAACAAGCTGGAAAATACACCAATGTATGAACGAAATAAATAATTCTTAAAAAATACAAATCTCTTAATGGACCAATTTGTTTTGAAATATATATATATATATATAGACAAGCACCCCCCCCACATATATATATATATTTTCATATACTCACTGTATTACCTGGTATTCATTCATGAATAATCGCAGAAATCTAAACTGTAAATCAAATTTTGAGATTCAGTGTCAGTTTCTATTCGTATTTTTAAAAATTGGCGAATTGTAATCCACACAACTATTTGGCAAAAGATTTATGAAATATAACCTTGCTATACACTTCACCATAAAAATAAAAGAAAAAATTAACACACACACACACAAATTAAAAAATAAAACATGGAACTGAAGGATTTAAGATTCTATTTTTCAAAGTAAGTAGCTCACTATTAAAAGTTAATATAATCTTATTTCTGAAAGCCCCCGTCTCCCCAACCCATCCAAAAAAGCCCAACAAAACTAAAACTTCTTTTGAAAAAAAAAACTGTTTCTGTCGACAACAAGGCTAACATTGCTAATTCGTTTGACGGTCAACATCAATAACAACATTTTTGCAGCTTAAAATAATAGCAAACTCTACCAACAAAACAATCACTAAATAAATAAGTAAATAAAAACAAACTAGTCATTAAAAAATTAAGACTGAAAATGAATAATTAAACGTAGTTATTCATTTTCACTAATTTTTTCTAATAATTTGCTTTTGTTTTTGAGTTAATTAGCTAATCCCGTTAGGCGAAAATCGTTATCTTTATGATCGAAAGCTGACAGGAAAGAGACAAGGATTCTAATTAGTATTTCATATTTATCGGCAAATTGTATAATTGAAATATGACATTTTGGCACGAATGAAGATCCCCATATATTATTATGAAGGTTGAAATTGGACTGGAAAAGGCTTTATTCTCAACGTTAAAGGAGTATGTTACTCTAATAAAAGTCGTACGATGTACTGTTTTTTTTCTGGGCTTGAATTAACCCCCACCCGCATATATATATATATATATATATATTTGTGTGTGTTTTTATTGGGCATCTTTATGGCTGTGACAGTTTCTTTCGGGAGACCATTGGCTAGAAGTATTTGTTTGATCTTGCCGCTGTGTATGAAGTTAAATGCTTGGAGAAATCTACAAATAAGGGTGTCGCCTTGAGGTTTTTTTTGCACGAACTCCGTTTAAGATTTGACGGATTGTCAGAATCTATGATGTTGTGGATCGGTTTCTCCGAAAACCATTTTGATTCTTTCTAAGAATTTTCTTAATTTCGATTTCAATACAGTTGATTTGCAGTGCTGCCTTTGGCCCATCTCTCCATTGTGTTCGGTTTATTTATGGCGTTGCAATATCGGAACTGTAGGTCGTCGAATTTCATTGTTTTCCATACTTTTTCCCGTGTGTATTCGTTCTTCTTGTGTAGCAGCTTTTATTTTAACGCTAGAGATGCTCTTCCTTTTATTCACTTCATTTACTCTTGTCGCATATTGTACCGCTGGTCAAACAGCAAAAAACTCGTAGATAGATATATAAAAATATAATTTAGATTTTTATTCTTCGACGGCGACGTTTGTGTGAAGTAGGAATACAGTCAGAGATATTTCGCACATATCTTTCTTCTGTGGCGGGGACCCTTTTTTGAAGTAGTGCGATGTCAGGAGAACACATACGGGGGAGCTGACCGGTTTGCTTGAGTGGCCAGCGAATCTTTCCCTTCGCTTGAGTGGCCAGAACACCTCTGTCTTCAGTCCAGAATTACAGACCTTATATTGTCTTTTAAGTCCCACGTATTTTTTGTTTATGACTGGCTATCGGAACTTACATACTTTCGTTTTTTTCCGGTAATTTGTTGATCATATCTGCGAACGGAAATACCCGTAATTCTATCTACAGGCAATAAATTACATTTTTCTCTTTCCTGTGAAACCACTTTGTTCATGTTATCTTGTAACCGCATTGAATCTGTAAAGTTCATCCTCGGCACTCCGTCGCCAGCTAAACTAGTTTATGACACAGACTGCCACACTACTTGAGATTGATTATTTTCAACTGAATTTCTAATTTTATTGATCAGGTCTTTAATATATTGTATTTGTTCTTTTTGGTATGCATTAATAGTTCATTTTCTGCAAATGTCTTTAATTGGAATCATTTTGAGATGAGGCTTCTTAATCTTCTTAAACCTCTGGCCCTCTTCAGGTGATTTTTTTACCGCGACCTCGGATAGGAATGCTGAGTCTTGTAACCGTATCCCCAGTAATTACTGCCTTCCATAGTTGTTGTCAAAATCACCTGAAGAAGGCCAGAGGTGAAATATGGCCGAAACGTAGTGAAAAGAAGAAACAACACAAAAACTACCAAGATGAGGAAAAAAAGTCCGCAATAAATAAAAATTAATTCATTTTCTGCCTTCTTAAGTTTCTGGGCGTTGGCATTAGTTGGGTTAATTACATAGGGATGCTGATTTCACGTTGTCTCGTTTTTTTTCTTAAATGGTTATGTCTTCTACGGAACTCTGTGTTTGGCTCTTAGTTTGGTTGGTATGCATTCTGCTGTTGCTTTCATGTTGGCATTGACGAACTTCACCTATTTGTCATTCGGAGTAAGTGTTTCAGATATCTCTTGCAGAGCATCGAATTTGTTTCTTATTGTTATTGTATATTTATTGCTAAAATCTTTATTGTTAAGCAAGGAGCAGTCATAGTGTGTGGCTTTGGTTGTTTGCATCCTATTTCTCCTTCAAAAGAGGAATATACCATACAATTCTAAGCGCTATTAGTCCATTTTTTCTTTATGAGGAGGTAATCTATCTGTGCTTTAGCATTATCTGCGTAAGTGTAGATCCATAGCTTTATCTTCTTTTTCTGGAATTTAATATTAAAGCATATAAGTCCATTTTCAAGTGAGACATCTGTAAAGTGTTCCCTATTTCTGTTTAACATGTTGCGTAAGCTGAATTTGTTGTGTTCGAAGTACATTTTCTTTTTTAAGTAGAGGAATGATATTGAGATTTGAATTACCAGGACCACGGAAACGCTGGACAGCTGTTTCGACCTTATTAGGTCTCATCAGAAGCGTATACCGTGATCTCCCCCACTGGAGATTGAACCGGTGACCACAAAGTGCAGAGCCAAAACTCTACGACTGAGCTGTCAGTCCACATCGCACACAAGTGACGCCAAATCAACTAGTCACGGTAACTGCGCGGCCAATTAACCTGAATGTGTCTTTCAAGTTACATAGTACTCTTTACCGAGGGCACGGTCACCTCCAGGGCCACGTCTTCTTAAGAGGATTTTAACCTCAAGAGCAAGAAGGTAGATATACATTTTTTTTTTTAATTATTTTGTGAATTGAATTACTATGACCAGAAAACCGGTGAACACTTGCGCACAACATACAGAAAGGCTGGACAGCTGTTTCGACCTTATTAGGTCTCAACAGTGGCTTAGTGGTAGAGCTTTGTCTCCGTATTCTGTGGTTGCTGGTTGGATCTCCAATAACAGAAATCACGGTATACGCAGCTGATGAGACCTAATAAGGTCGAAAAAGCTGTCCAGCGTTTCCGTATGTCACGCACAAGTGTTGGCCTGATTTGTTGTTTTCGTCTTTACCTACTTGAGGATTCATGCCTTCGCCAGTGATTAGAACGCTGTGTTGGGATATACTACTGTAACGCTTTGCACCCATGTGTTCATGTGTTTAAGAGGATATTTTGAAACAAGGATTGGGAAAATAAGGAGCATGTGTTAGAAATCTTGACGTCTCTCGTGGTCTGAAACGGAAAATTACGGACTCGGGTTCGAATCGAGCTTTAGGGAGAAATATAGATAAATAAATGGATAAATAAAGAAAGTACAATCGTTAAATATTGATAAAGTGGAAGGAGATAGATCGATGGGCAGTGGGAAAAATTAGTGAAGAAAGGGTCGATGGATTCGGAAAAAGTTTATATTTGTGAAAAGAATCCCCAGGATATTTTATCTCACCTTTTGAAGTGAGCAAGAAGCTAGTGTTGTTCACTCTTGGTTGGAATAGAAAAAGTGGAAGAAACGATGGCTTGATACGAACCATACTTTTTGTTGTGATACTTATTGAAAAAAATGGAAAAATGTGTGCGCGCACCAATGTTAGCTTAGGTTATCCGAAAAAGAAGACAGATATATAGAGAGAAGTGTACAGAGAATGAGCAATTATACAGAAAAAATATATATGTATGTATCGGAAAAGATTTTAGAAAAAAATAAGAGAAAAGTAAGAGAGAAAATACATAATGATTACTATAGTAGAATAAACATGAAGTCGTAGATAAGGAAGAAAAGAGAAAACGAAAAAGAAGCCATTCATGATCGGTGAAATAGACAATTAAAATTTTGGTAAAAAAACCAAAGAAAAAAGAATGAAAAGAATATGAAAACTGAAAAAAAGCAAAAACTAAAAAAAAAAAAAACACAAACAAACAAAAAACAAAATAAAAGCAAAACGAAAAACAAAAAAAATTACAAAGAGAAAAAAAAAAAACAACGAACTAGAAAAAAGAAAAAAAGAGAGAAACAAGATATGAAAAGAACAATACGAACAGTGTCCTTGTTTTACTTATGTTTTTTAATTGTTTTTAGACAGTGCTTAGGATTTCTTGTCTTTTTGTTCTGTATTCTTTTGAATTGTTTTTTTTTTTGGAGGGTGGGGTTACTGAATATTTTTGTGTCATTACGAGAGAGAAATAGATTACAGGTTCATTAAAAATTGGGAAGGAGAAAAGGTACAAAAAAGTACAAAACCCTACAAAAAGAAAAGAAAAATCGTTAGATATCGTCGCGTAAGTTTAAACAAATTTTGTTTATGACAAAAATTTGTTTATGTATGGGAGGAGTGTGAAAAAATTATTGCGATGGTTAATTGTAATAATCATTTCATTATTTCGTAAAGCGCGTGCACAGGCGACCAGATGATAGGGGACATCGGTCATCTCTAGTCAGGAAGGCCGAATGTTGATAAAATAGATTCACATTTTGTCAAAAGTTTGATTGACGTAAAATTAAAAAAAACATGGTGGAAGTTGGGGAAACGTGTGATGATCATGAAGAGATGGCGCAATAACTGAGTGAGATTACATCACACTACGTACTAATACTATGCTGGTTTTTAGAATATATAAAGATTAGCGAATTTTGAAAAACGAGTCAGTTGCGGGAGTAGTCGTTGGGGAGTCGGTTGTCAGCTGAGTTGAGATCCACAGGGCCCTTCGAGAGCGGGTAGGTGACTCTGTGCAGTGGCAAGTGTGTCTCTATTCAAAGACTCTCTCTCTCTCTCTCTCTCTCTCTCTCTCTCTTCGATGACTGCTAGAAAAACTGTACGCACTTTGAACTATGAAAAACTTCTTATCGGGATAATAAAGCGACAATTTCTGTCTATAAATAAATTGGATATATTATTGTTACGCCAATACGTTTCAATAAATAACTGATAATTGTTAACAGAGAGTTTTTCTTATCTTTGAGTTGCCAGCACTCAGACAACTTACCCCAACGAACCAGCCCGACCGTCAGAAGAAGTTCCGGATGGATTGTATCATTCCCCATCAGGGGATTTTTCAAACAAAACGTTGGCTCAGAGGGAATTGATAAACGCATGTGATAGTCACGGAATTAAGGCCACATAGTATCACATTTGGTAATATTACCACCATAGTGTCACATTTGGCACCGTTACCAGGATAGAATTACTTTTGGTGACCGTCATAGTATTACACTACGAACGAGAGAGGATAATTCGTTAAAGAAGGTGGTGAGGTCCGTTTCATTATTAACATTGGTAGGACTGCTGTAGGAGATGATCGTTGTGTTGGGTTTGCAGTTAAAGAGGGTTACCATCTTTCTCGCTTGTATTTTCTCAATGCTATGAGTGATTTTAGGGTGTAAGGATAAATAAGCATTCCTATACCCCCATCCAGGTGAGAAGATAAATGCTCATCCATTACCAGTGTCGTTGAATTTTATTTCTACTTCGCTATGATAGTATCTATGTTCTTGTATGCATACTATGTCTCAAATATGCTCTGCCACCGACGCTGTAACTTCCGGTAATTGTCCAATTTCTTTGGAAGTTCTAACGTTAAGTGTATTTTGCATCTGTGTAATTTTTCTTTGGGTTCGAGTTGGAATTCTGTAGCTCATTTTTCGAACACTGGGGCTAGAGATCAAACATCAGCAGAACGCAAAAGTAAGCTCGATGGATGGAAATTCTTGCTGGTGTTCTGCACGGGAATACATAAGCTTTATATCTGTTTATAAACTACCTCGACTACATACTTTGAATGTTGATAGATCCAATGAAAGAAAATGGCTTTATGCTGAAAAAGTTAAGAAGCAGACGATATCCCGCACAAACTATTACGGACGCGGACTACGCAGATGACATTGCGCTTCTGGCAAATACACTAACTCAAGCCGAATCCCTGCTGCATAGTCTGGAGCAGGCAGCAGGTGACATTGGTCTACATGTGAATGCAGACAAAACGTAGTACATACGTTTTGATTAAAAGGTGACATCTCCAAACTAAATAGGTGGCTCTCTGAAACTGGTAGACAAGTTCCCCAACCTTGGAAGAAGCCTCTCATCTACCGAAAATGACATAAATATGCAACTAGCGAAAGCACGGATTGATAGCTTATCGATCATATGGAAGTCAGACTCTCCCAATAAAATATAAGAAAAATTTTCAAAGCAGTGTTTGTGTCAATTCTACTATATGGATGCACCATGTCGACACTGACTAAGCGAATGGAGAAAAGGTTTGACGGGAATACTATGAGCTATAGAAAACAAATCATGAAAGCAACATCCCAAAAAAACTTTACTGCCACCTACCACCCATCTCGAAAACTATCCAAATTAGACGAATAAGACATGCGGGGTAAGTAAAGACGAGTTCATAAGCAATGTTCCCCTATCGATCCCATCACACGGACTTGCAAGTGTCGGACGACCACAAACTTATCAGTTCGGTACGGTTACAGGATATAGTCTAGAAGACTTGTTAGAAGCGACGGATAATAAAGACGAATGGCAAAAGAGAATCAGAGAAATCCAAGCTAGCTGCACGACATGATATTATATATATATATATATATATATATATATATATATATATACATATTAGTTTAAAACATTCATTTCCAGAGCTAAGTTACTATCCTCCTCACGAACAATCTTCCTTAATGAACTTAAAAATATTAAACAAACTCTTATCACTAATGGGTTTCCCAACTCCATTGTTGATACCGAAATTAAACTATTTATTGATAAATCTGAACAACCCAACATAGACAATAACATAAACTATAAACAATCAATAAACTTATACTACAAAAAACAATTTCATAACAATTATAAAATTATGGGCACTTTTATTGATAGTACACACGTGGAACTCTAGTCCCCTTCGAAGTAATCTCCTCCGGCTGCAATGCACTTGTTGTACTAATCCAACAACTTCTGGAAGGCCCCATGGTAGTCCTCTTGTGTGAGCTTGTCAATGACCTTCATCGCAGCCTCTTTCATCTTCTCAATTGTCTCATAACGACAGCCTTTGAGCTTTGGGAATAACCGAAAGTCACTGGGAGCAAGGTCTGGGCTATAGGGAGGCTGAGAAACTGTCTTGATGCCCATCTTGCTCAAATAGTCTGTGACAAGAGTGGAGATGAGGAATGGGGTATTGTCCTGGTGGAAATGCGACTGACCCGATTTGAAGAGTGCTGGTCTCTTCCGACGGAATCTCTTCCTGAAATCCCTTAAACCTCAGCATAGTAACCCTAACCCTAAGCCTTTGGCCAATCAACCCTGGTGTATTGACTTCCTTACTCCTCCCACACCTCTCATCATCCCTCACAGACTCCTACCTCCCTTGAATCTCTTATTCCACTCAAAAACTGATGCTCAATTCATGCAAGATGCTCCAAAAGCAGTCTGAAGCATTCCATATGTTTCTGTGGCATTTTTTTCAAGTTTAAAACAGAATTTATTGCATATCGTTCTTCTAATGTGTCAGATTGCATTTTTGAAATTCACCACATGTGACAACCAGGCTTTAGTAGGGTATATTCCAATTGCTGCTGTAGCTGTTCATTTGAACCTGAAACCATAAAAGTTAGTCAGTCATCTCATAAGATGTATAGCAATAACATACTGAATTATCAAACGTTTACGACAATTTTAAATGCCCTTACGAAAAAAGTCCGGAAACTTATCGTATGCACCTCCTATATTGCAGTATAATGTATCATGTCTCTAAACCAAGATATTATCCTCCTCACCTTTTATCCTTACGTTCCAGGCCCAGCATCCATTTTCGTCTATCATGCTTACATGTCAAGTCAAAAAATTCATTTTCCTAATAATTCAATGAGTATGATAATTTGTTCCTTAGTTAAAATCATCACTACACGTACACAGAAAAATCACATTAAAACGACTAAGCTAATATAAAGAATTATTGCAACGCCTTAACACAATATATTCACTATATTCCTTACGTATATATAATCATACATTACAATAACGTATACGTAATATAACATTTACACAACATAGACAGCTAATACAAATCATTATACCAATATAACACAAAACATATTCCAACACAAAATACTTCTTCGACTATAATCCTTACAAATCAAAAGTTTATTTTCTTCATAATGTAATGATCATGATAATTTGTTTCTCAGTTGAAATCCTCACTAAATACACACGCATACACGAATATAAAAAAAAAAAAATATTCGGTCAGTCGCGACTTTCGCTTCACATCGTGACTCACACATCCGGGAGAAAACCTCAAGTTTGCCACGTGGCGCATGTATAATCATACACACACATACTAACAATCACATATACGACCACACTCGATAATAGGCAAATATAATCTACAAACACACACACACGCGCGCGTGCGCGCGCGCGCACACACAAAGCGTTGTACACAATCCTAACATTCTTTTGACTGTATTTTTCGATTTTTTCGATTTACCCAGTATATTTCTCCCTCTCACTGATGTTTGTCGTAATAAGACGGCATGAAACCAAGGGTCGCAGATAAGCATGTAAGTTATTAAGTATATATAAAAACTAATATATATATATATTTCTATTTACTATTATTATATAATAGCTCTATCACAGATATTGAGCACTCTCCAAATTATATCACATTTGGTTTGCCACAAATCCTCCAAGTGAAATAGTGACAACTATACACCGTCATAATATATATATATATATATATATATATATATTGTCATCCACTGACAGACTGTTTTGTTGTACAACAACTCTTCGGTGTGGCTAGACACGTAGGACGCTTGAAGCTAGGATCGAAACCCGCCCAACTTTACATTAGACTTTGTATCAGACTGCTCGGCTAACAAGCGTACCACGCCAGCGAGGGAATTATAAGGTATTAAGTAGCAGCAACAGCAGCAGCGTTCGTTTGTTTACATTTATACCTTACCGGATACCAGAGTGCTCAGTTCGTTCGAAGAGCTTTGCATTATGCGCGTGGCAGCCGTAAATTCCTTCGCCAGAGTGCTCAACCCCTTGGGGGGAGCATATATATATATATATATATATATATATATAACATTGCGTAATTACAACTTTTAAAAAATATATTTCCCCTGTAAAAGAAGAGTTTGTTCATCACACGAAATAAGTTTTCGAAATTTCGAAGCTTACCATGTTTCTAGGCATAGCATCGGTATAACATCTATCTAAAATATCCATGCATTGGATATAGATGAACAAACTTGATTTGCGAAGCTTTTTCAAATATTAAGAATATATACTATGATAAAATTGTGCATATAATATGTACATATATTACAAATTGTAAGAAAGGTTTTGTAAAACCTTCATTATTTAACAAAAAGCCTCTCTTTCGGCATTAGATGAGTTTTGTTCATAACTTTCCAGACTATGGCTAGTATAAAAAAGTAAATAATACCTCCTAAGCTTTCTTGATTAATTACATACGTAATTATTATTTTATCAATTCTACTGTTTCAGTATAGTGGGAATATCCAAGTAAAAACATAAGCTACATCAAGGGCTCGACTACATTGTTTATTTACGGTCCTAAATTGATTTTGATGGTATTATAGTAGTTTTGAAATTACAAATAAGTGTTTGAACGTTTTGAATATCATTTGATGTTGAAGAAATGTTGTTTTTTTTGTCGCTTAGCATAACCGAAAAAGTTACTGGTCGTTCATTACACGCAATATACGATAAAAACACTATTTATTTTTTCAGGCTTGCAGTTAGGGATATTTCATTACACAAAGCCGTTTATTACTCGTATATATATATATATATATGTGTGTGTGTGTGTGTGTGTGTGCGTGCGTAAAAACGCAAATACCATTTTAGTAATATACAGATAGTTTTTTTCCACAGGCAAAGATTATTCATTGTGATGTAAGGCCGCAATACCAGAGGAAAACTCATATATCTAATCAGACGCACAGGTTCTACACAGTAGAAAGGCTGAAATTTGGATTCATACAAACAATCCATTAAATTCTGAAGGGAGCTGTTCTGCGTCAAAATTATTTTTAAAGGTTAATTGAAAAAAAAAGAAAAATTATCAGAACTAAAATTTCCACTGTTAATATTCTTCGATTATCTTTCGTTTATTTAATCTAGGCTTATCTCTCTCGTCAGTTTTTTTCTCTTCTTACTCAAATATTTCAAGGTTTCCCAAGGAAATTAATTTTTATTAACATTATCAACCTTGACTGCAACAAAAGCGAATCCTTTTTCCTCGCTATCTTTTTGAAAAAAGTTTTTCAAAATTTTCAAATTAAAACAGTCTCCTGTGTTCAATAAGAGCCCCAAAGTGAAATAAATAAATAGATAAATAAATAAATAATAAAAACAATAGAAATAACAGCAACACCAACACCAGCAGCAGCAGCAGCAGTAAGTGGAGGCTCTGTGGTGATAGAGATGAAACACTTAATCACATTAGTGCGTGTAGCAATAGCACAAAACGAACACATCTGAGTTGGGAAAGGTGATCCACTGCGAACACGTGCAAGTTACTGACAAATGGTATAAGCACCAACCAAAATCTATCTTTGAAAATGAGACACACAAAATTTTCTGCAATTTTGAGATACAAATATATTACCCTATCCAGACCAGAAGATAACACCCAATTTTAATTGTTAAAAATATTAGAACTTGTTATCTAGTGGATTTTGCCTTGCCAGCAGATCACTGAACGAAAGCAAAGGAAAGCGAAACGACAAACACCTCAAGCGTTTTCAGAAAACTGAAAACGCTGTGGAATATACGGGTGACGGTGATGTAAATCATAGTCGGGGTTCTTGGATCAATCCCCAATAACCTAGAAAGAGAATCGTTCAAGTGAAGATTTCAAGAACAATACAAATCATACAGACCTCAGCACTTCTAAGATCGGCTATGATACTTAGAAAAGTCCAGGAAACTTGTGGAGTCTCGCTGTCACCCAGACTTCAGTAAAACAATCAGTTAGAGCTGGTATGAAAAACTGACAAAGAGTAAGATAATACGGCTGACCCCAGAGTGAAAAGAAAAGAAAACGAAAAGACAGACAAATACTTGAACCTTGCCTGAGAGCTAAAAAAAGTGGATCGTGAGGGTGACGGCTATGTCATTGTATTTGGTGCACTTAGAATAATCTCCAAAGGCGTTGGCTGGTTGGTTGGAATTTTAAGGCATATCAATCTTTGAAGGTTATTTAATGTCAAATCGATTTTTATACAAATAGCTCCATTTAAAAAAAGTCAGTTTAGCATAAGTACACAGTTTAATTGTCAAAACAGTTCTAATTCAGCTATTTCAGTCTAGTATAAGAACCTATTTTGTTTACACACAGTTATATTTCAAAACTGTTCTATATTAAACAATTCACTTTAGCATAAGCACACTGTTTAAATGTAAGTACAGTTTGATTGTTAAAAAGATTTCTATTTAAGCAATCTAGTCTAGTCAAACAGTTTTAATTCAAACAATTCAGTTTAGCCTAAGTATGCAGTTAGTTCTATTTAACCCGTAGATAGGGCCCTACCACACCAGGCCACAGTGGACCTGGGAGCGATGGCAAAGAAGGAGTGCTTCGCATTCCTCACATCTCCAGCATTACTGGAACCTCATCATCAGATTATTTAGTGTCATATATCCAGGACACTCATTGCAGGGGTCTTGCTCCTTTGCAGTGAAGCAGTCGGTGCATTCTACAGCCTCAGCCGACTGGGCAACCAAAGGCTTTGGGAAAAGACAGAAGGAATTGAAAATCAGTTGAAGGATTGAGACCTTCCTGACCACTTGAGATCAACTAGCGTATTTAGAAGAGTCCTGAAGACCTGAAAATATTTACTGTCACTCAGACTCCAGTGAAAAACGACTTATTGAAACTGATCAGAACAACTCACAAGGATTAAAATAATTATAACAGATATTCAAAATTCTCTGGTGTTTTACGAAAACGCCATCCTTAGCTAACCAGTAGAAAAGACAATCTTAAATAACAATAAGAAAAGTTTTTTGCTGTTTCAGCAGAGCATAGAGTGAAAATAAATGGAAACAAAACGCTTTGCGCAATATCTGGATCTTGCCTAATTGCTGAAGAGATAATTAAATATGAATGTGACGGTGATATTAATGAGCCACATCCCTTCGAACAATCCCCAAGAAGCTGGAAAAGAAACTGGAAAGAATTGAGAAGAATTAAGATCGTCCTGACTACTGCAGTACTGAAATCAGTAATAATACTGAGGAAAGACCTAGATATCTGGTTTGGTTTGGTTTATTTGTTTAAAGGCATATAAACTTTTCTGGTTTATTTAATTCCAAAGCTATCCTTGTAGAAAAACACCAGTGCCACTATTAAACCATGGTTTGACTTGACTTGTATCGGCTTTCACCCTGGTCGGGTTGAACCGGCTTCCTCCCGAGCAAGTACAGCATCTCGAACCATCGACGCTCACGTTCGCTGATCCTGAGCCAGGTCACACGAAATGGCAAGCCAATCATGATTCAATCACCGAAGACCAACTACTTGGGGACCTGATAGTGCTGCTAGGTCGTCCTTGATTTTGCTGGCCCACGTCTTCTGCTGCCCACCGACACGTTTTCGCCAGTTAGGAAGAGAAGCGGGTAGAAATAAATCGCAGATGAGCGCTCCCTCTGAGTGTCAAGCTGCGTGCCCGAACCATCGGAAGAGGATGGATGTTCAGGCGATGACGTAGAGTAGTTGTGGACACACGGTCGATTCGGTGACATCGTAGAATGTAACGAAGGCAATCGTTGTCGAACACTTAGAGATTTTGTAGGTTAACCGCTCTAAGTGGCCACGTTTCACAGCCATAGAGGTAAGATCGTCAGGACAATGGCTTGATAAATGCGCCCCTTCGTAGCTGTGGATATCTCTCCTCGCCCCCATAGTGACCGCTAGAGACACACGAATGTAGACCTTGCAGCTCCGATACGGCGATCTACCTCAGCAGCACCTTGCCCCGACGGCATTATTGTTGAGCCGAGATAGACAAAAGACTGCACGTCCTCCACTATGAGTAACCCGTTGCTAAGTGGAGATAAGAGGGTTTATACTTTTTCCAAGGGTATTAGTGTAAAATCATTTTGGACTCCTGCTAATTCTGAGTAGGTTCCTAGCGAGATTTACAAGTCCACCACGTGACGAAGAAAAAAAGAAAGGAACATACATGAAAAAGGAGAAACGAATGAGGGAGAGAAAGGTAGATTCCTGAAATCCTAATCATCATTGCAGTAGGTGCTAAAGCTTAAAATAGAAACGTATTAGCAGCAAATCAGTGACAGGTTCTGGTTGGCTGGAAGAAGCTCAAAAGAAAATTCCGTTAGGTAGGTGCACGCGGAATAGAAATGAAGAAAAGGGGTCTGTTTGCTGCGGGATACGACGATGTAAAAGCAACAGTTGAACATCAGCCACAACGAGGTGAACGTGGCCAAAAGTTGCAGCCCCCATTTTTGGATGTGCTCAGCGAAAGAGTCTCACACCAGACGCGAAGCTGTGAAGACGAAACAGTGAACAAGCACATGTTAGAAGAACAAAAGAAAACAAGAAAGATAATTCAAGGACTGTGTCTCCTCTCTCTCTCTTCTCTCTCTCTCCTCTCGATATTTCATTTCTCTTTGCTTAGCTAAAGAATTCGACTCTGTTCATACTCTGTTTCTCTCTCTTCTCGAACACAACTAAAATGTGTCGTAGCGAATAAACTTTGGTATTAACGAATCAAGACAGGGTTTTTGCGTTTTCGTTACTTTTTTTCACAGTTAGGTTACAACAGGTGTCCGACTGCCACTTAAGACATAGCTCTATAAGACTCTGCAATGAACCGTGGTGGTTCAAGCGTCTATTTCTAGTTGTAGATGTAGTTGTAATAGGGAAAACGTCTGTTGAGAACGTACCTGCACTAACGTCTTTTTGAACAACGTAGCGTTGGAAACATCTGTTTGTGCCGTGTTATATTACAAGCGTCTAATTAGCGTGAAAAGTTACATTAGTCCTAAAGTGAACGTTGTAGCGTGACTAATGTTAGAACTGACTGTGATGTCGTAGTCCAGTACATTAACCAAAATGCCAAAGGCACACTCTGTAAAGGTCTGTGGAGGCTTGCTGTCTTTCAAGCTTCAGTGAAAACCCTCAGTTGTTATTCGTTTGAAAAACTTATGATGAATTAATTACTATAAGTACAACTTGTATCGTGGAACCTCGATTGTTGAATTACCCAGTCAGCTGGGGCTGTAGAATACACTGACTGCACCTCTGCAGAGGAGTAAGACCCCCCCCCCAACGAGTGTCCTTGATATGACACTGAACAGTGTGATGGTGAGGTCCCAGTAATGCTGGGGCCCTAGGGAATACGGAGCACCCCTTCATTGCCATTGCCCCCAGGTCCACTCTAACTCGGAGTGGTAGCATCAGATAGGGCCCTATCTCTGGATTAAATAGAACTAACGGCATACTTATGCTAAACTGAATTGTTTTATTAAACTGAATAGCTTGAAATAGAAATGTTTTTGACAATTAAACTGCACTTACATTTAAACTGTGTGCTTATGCTAAACTGAATTATTTTAGAACTGTTTTTTGATATTGAAACTGTACTTGCACTAAACTGAATTGTTATATACAACTGCTTGAATAAACTGAATAGTTTAAAATAGAAATGTTTTTGACAAACTGTGAACTCGTGCTAAACTGAATTGTTTGAAATAGAGCTGATTATTTACATAAAAATGGATTTGACGTTAAATAGCCTACAAAGGTTGATATGCCATAAAACCAAACTAAACTAAACCAAACCAATCGTTGAACATTATTCGTTCCAAGATTATGTTCGACAACCGATTTGTTTAAAAAGCGAACTAATATTTCCAATTAGAAATTGTGTTCTTAACTCTCAGATGATTGCTTATTTACCTGTCTACAGTTATATATAATATGGAAAGACAAATACAACCACCCCAAAAAAAAACAAAAAACGAACGGAAAAGGTTATTACTATGAAGGGGAGTCCTCCGCCATAAAATAACTGTATAATTGTCCTCCAAGGATTTTCTCTTATCTGTTTCTTGAGCTCAAGTGAATCTTCTTTCTTTACAGTTGCCCTCCCCTTCTCTTTAACTAAGAACTTTCCCAAAGTTAGTTGTATGATTCCAAATATTTCTATCTAATTGTACTAATAATATAATCTCAAATTATCAATTCTATTTATAGTGGAACTTCGATTGTCGAACATAATTCATTCCAAAATTATGTTCGATAATCAATTTGTTCGAAAACTGAGACAATATTTCCAAAAAGAAATAGTGTAAAGTGGATTTGTACGTTTAGAAGGAATGCCTATTTACGTGCCTACAGTTATATATACTTTGGAAAGACGTGTATTTAAACAAAGAAATAATAATATAAATATTAAAAAGAAAGGAAAAGGAATATTTAACCAAATTCTTTATCATTTTTGCAGACTCAAACGCTATTCTCAAACTTATCTTCTTCTTCTTCAGTTCTGTCTACGTTCTCACAGTTTTTCTCTTTCCTTTTCCTTTTCTGCCTTTTTTAAGACCCAAGACCAAGGGTTAAAGTAGCCGTAACGTAGAGAATCAACACAAACGAAGCGAAGAATTTACTCAAACACAATATCAGACACTCGTTCAATGGGGGATCAACTTGGATCGATGCTAACTGATGCTGCTCGGGTAATTTCAGCCAGCCGTTCGGCCGTGTTCTGTTTGCCTTGGTAGTCATTCGCGCGCGTTACGTTTTCATCAGCTCGATTCGTGTGTTGAAGCTACGAGCTCTTGTTCGATTACCGAGGAATTTTTAACTTAAGTTTTTCGGTCTAACTCTGAATAGTTGGACTTGAGTGTCGTTCAATAACAGAGATTCCAGTGTACTACTCAAAGATTTTGAGATAAAATCAGATCAGCCAATCTTTGTCAAAAGACCGGATTGATCAACAAGAGGAAACGAAATTGTCCACTTGTGGACATTGCTATTCCAGCAGACCACAGAGTCAATATAAGGAGAAAGAAAATCGACCTCAACTTGACCAGGGAACTGATAAAATCAAGGAGTATGAAGGTCATAGTGATACTGCTCATAGTTCAAGGTCTTGAAACAAATCCTACGAACGTCGAAAAGAGACCGTGAAAACTAAAAATTTGTGGGAATAGAAACTGAAACTGTCTAGACCATAGCAGTGCTGAAATCGGCTAGAATGCTTAGAAGTCACATGGAGAACTGAGGAAACTTGTTGTAACTTGGATTTCAATGAAAAACACCATTAAATAGCATAATAAAACAATCACTCCTTCTAATAAAAATTCGTAAAGCGTAGTCTTTTGTATTAAACGCAACTCCTCTGCCACGGGCAGGAATTGATCCAAGGTCAATTTCTAAGCGCAATAAAGGTAGGTTTATATCAGTTTTTCTTTTCCTAGACAGGTTGCCCTACCAAAGTTAAATAGGCAGTCTCTCCTACTATTTACCCATAGCTAGTGGATGGGGAGAACAAAAGGATTAACGCCTTTCTCAATGAAGTAAAATGTAGTTGTAGTAGTAGTAGTAGTAGTAGTAGTAGTAGTTTGCAACAAACTTACTCAAAAACAGAAAAAGACTTGATGTGAAAGGTGTTCCACTGGGTATTGTGCAAGACATTAAAATTTGACTATACTACCAAATAGTATTTGCAAAAACCAGAATCCGTCCTTTAGAATGTGATCCATAAAATTCATTGGGAGATAGAGATGGATCACCCAATCCCAGAAAATACCTGGTATTAATTAAAAAAATGAATTTGACGTCTCGTGGATTTTGCCATTCCAGAAGACCACGAAATGAAAATAAAAGAGCGGGAAAAGATAGACGAATACCTGGACCTTGCTAGAGAACTGAAAAAGGTATGGAACAGGAGGGTTAAATTAATATCAGTTGTAGTGGGTCATTGAAACGTTACTCAAGGGCTTGAAAGTGGGTCTGGAAGAGTTGGAAATCGGAAGAAAAATCGAGACCATCAAAACTACAGCATTGATAAGATTGGACAGGATACTGAGAAGAATCCCGGAGACTTGAGAAGACTTGCATTAACTGAGACTCCAGTGAAAGACCACCAGCTAACACTTGTGTAAAAAAGAAATAATAAAAATAAAAAATAGCGATAAACCCAACCCTAATAAATAGCAAAATAAAAAATAAAAAAAAACAAGAAAGGTTGAAGCAATTAACTCCTGAAAAAAACACATGTTGCAACAAAATATTTGGATGCGGTAAACTGTGATTTCAAAGAGGTGGGAACAGAATATTCTACCCCTGTATAACACGCATTACTCCCAAGCAAATGCTGATTGTCAATAACCCCAAATTGCAGATGGTGGAGGAGTTGCGAATTAATCTAGGTAGATGTCACATAAAAGAATGTAGCTTTAAGACTTGAAGGAAATTTAAAATGAACTAATGATGGGATTGTAAAGTTAATTGACCAACATTATTTATCCTCCACAACAACAAAAACCCCTAAAACAAACACCCCCCTAAAAAACAACCAAACAAAACCCCTACAAAAACAAAAGCATAAGGCTACTGTAATTCATCAAATATCTACAAGAATATAATCAAGATAAAATTGGAAGTGAAATGCCAAAAATAACGGCAGAAAATATCAAATAGAAAGCACCAACCAAAAAAAAAAAAAAAGTAACAAAACAACAAACGAACGTCCACAGAAAAACAAAAACAAAACAACAACAACAACATCAACAACAACAACAACGGGAAAACCAAAAAAGGAGAAAACCTTTAGAGGACAGATATCCATTGCGAGCAAAATATCCTAAAATGACAAAAAAACGTAAGTTGCAACTTTCGGAACTCTAGGCTAAAACCAGGGGAAGAATCTAGAAAATGCAGACACCAGTAAAATCCGGAAGGATACTTAGAAGTCCTAGAGATCTGAAGAGACTTACTGACATTCAGATTCTTTTTGAAAAATCACCAGTTACAGGTGGTGTTAAAAAAATCCCAAGGATTAAAAAAAGTAATAATAATAATAATAAAAAGTTTAGATTTTTGCACTATGAAATGCAAACATTGAAATCAATTAAACATATAATATGACAGCAGATGGGGGTTCATTTACAGATTAAAAATAGAACAAAACTAAAGAAAGTGATTTAAAAAGCTTCAACTTGAAGGTTTAACGATTAATTTTCACGAAAAAAAAGTAGGCGTTTAAGATCAATAAATAGACGCCAATCATCAATTTAATCATATAAAGGCACGATGTTGTGAGATTCTTTTATTAGCTATACGGCTTATACTTAATCGATTAGTCCTTTAAACGTCTGTAAACGATAAGCAGTCATTGCATTGAATAGAAAGCCTCAGCTTATTTGACACCTGCCATGCGCATGCTCTGTCGGCTATTCTAAGTCTGTGTAATGCTTTTCTTACAGTGAGAACTCTATTGTCGGCTCGCCATTGCTTACGGAAATGGACAGATCAAAGTTGACAGTTGGAGATAGGGAGAACCCATTAATATTTCTTTACTGATTGGACTTTCATGCCAGTGGCAATTGACGGTATACAATGTAGATCAAGAGACAGCAAGTCTCTTCCCTACCTAAACACCGGTATTCGAACTTTTTGGTTGGTTGGTTGGGTTTTATGGCATATCAACCTTTGTAGGTTATTTAATGCCAAATCCATTTTTATACAAATAATAACTTCTATTTCAAACAATTCAGTTTAGCATGAGTACACAGTTTAATTATAAAAACATTTTTATTTCAAGCTATTTATTTTAGTCAAACACTTTTAATTCAAGCAATTTAGTTTCGTATAAGTATAGTTTTTGTCCACTCACAGTTAAATGTCAAAACTGTTCAATTTCAAGCAATTCAATTTAGCATAAGTACTCAGTTAAGTTCTATTGGACCCGTAGATAGGACCCTATCAGGTGCTACCACTCCGCGCCAGAGTGGAACTGGGGGCGATGGCAATAAAGGTGTGTTCTGCATTCTCCAAAGCTCTCGTATTACCTGAACTTCACCATCAGATTGTTTAGTATCATAATCAGGACACTCGTTGCGGGGGTTTTACCCCTCTGCAAAGCTAGGTTTGGCACATTCTACAGCTCCTGCCGACTGGGCAAGAATTTTTCGAAGTTATGAACCTGCATAGTCGGTATGTGTTCGTTCTTAGATTACCTGTTCTTACAGCCTTTTCGTTATGCTCTTTAAGTTTGCTCCTGGTACTCCAACAACTATAGGTCCGACTATATTCCTTATATTCTATAACATTCGCAGTTCTCTTTCTCTGTTCGCAGGGATTAGAATATGCCGATAGAGTCCTTGCTGATGGTTAAGAACTTCTTCCCACCTAAAAATAGAGTTCTGGGCATGATACTAAATTGCATCTGATTGTGAGGCCCAAGTTCTGGAGATCTATTGTGTAAAATACCACTGTATTGCCATTACCCCCTGGTCCACTCTGACTTGGAGTGGTCGTTCTTTTTAGGGTTCCATATATGGTTATTATGTGTTGCAGAGATTTTACTATGATTGCATATTGCATGATATTCTAAATTACATGTTATATATTACATAATGTTCTATGTTACGTAATGGTATATATTGTATAATGTTCTAGACTACATAAGGATATACATTATATCATGCAATATATTACATAGTGGTTTTTCTTATAATTCGAGGTATCACAGAGATTATACAATAATCCTACATATCACGTATATTCCAACATTATCAAATTTATTACATAGATATATGGTAATGCTACTATTCTTTGTGTGAAAAAAAAAAAAACAGAGCGGCACTTGATGGTGAGGTTTCAGTTTTGAGATCTTGACATTATCCTTTCATTGGAATTTCCCTGGATCCACTCTGACCTGGAGCGGTCGCAGTTGTTATGTTCACAACTAAATGCCAAATAGATCTGTTTAAAATTCTTTGTATTAGATTGGAATACTTGATACCGTATGACTAAATTATTTGTATTAAGAATGGTAGCATAAATCTAGATTTCTTTACTAAAGATTATTATTATTAGTCACTTAAAACCACACCGGCCCAATGCATAGTGGGTAGAGTATTCACCAATGGCCCGGATGACCGAGGTTCAATTTTTGGTCAAGAAATACCAAAGACTTTAAAGCATGTTACTACCTTGCTTAAAACTCGGCATTATATAGCACTGATCAAAGGTAAAGTGGAGCAAACCCGAGATAGGAGCAGTCGCAGTTGTTAAGGCGGTGCCCTCCCATACACCTTGATGTAGTAGCTATTTAAAGGGAGCCTTCGAATCGCCCTCGATTTGGTCACGAATTTTACTATATATATATATATATATATACCAAGTCTTCCGCATGAGCAGAATGTGACACAAGGTCAGTTTAAAAGAGCAGTTTAACAGGTTTTAATTCAGAATTCTCTGCTCTCTGACAGATTGCAATACCAAGATTAGAAAGTTCCATATGGCCGACAATCTGTCATGGCTTGTGGAGGTGCCCGTGGTGTAATGGTTATCGTCGTAGGAAATGGACATGGCGACACGAGTTCAAATCCTGGACGAGACTTATGGCATTTCACATAGCACTAATACCCTTGGAAAAGGTATGAATCCAATTATTCTCCCTCCAGTTATGGGTAAATAGTTGGGCACACTGAGTTCTTCAGCCTTGGTGAGGCAACTAGTCTTGGGGAAGGAAAACTCTGAATTGAAACCTGTTAAACTCCGCTTAAAGATTTACCTTGTGTCATATCCTGCCCGAGCGGAGGGCTTGCTAAATAAGGACTATCTATCATGGCTAGAGGGGGGGGCAGTCAAATATATAACTTTCCCAAGGGTATTAGCGCCATGTGAAATTCAAACAACCTCGTCCAAGATTTAATCTCGCGTCACTGTATCTATTTCCCACGATAACAACCACAGCACCACGAACGCCTCCTTGAAAATAAAACTGTATGCCTACAATTAAATAGAAATAATTATTAAAATTATTTAAGTATTACTATTAGATAGGAGTATTTGAAACCATACGACAGTGTGCAAATTTTTGTATTAAATAGGAAATTAATTTTGAGAAATAACTGCACAACAACAGAAATTCAAACGTACGAGGTGCATACGATAATTTTCCAGACTTTTTTTGTACAGGCATTTGAAATTGTCGTAAACTCTTGAAAATCCACTATGTTATTGCTATACTTCTTATGAGATGATTGACTAAATTTTATGATTTCAGGTTCAAATGAACAGCTACTGCACTAATTGGAATACACCCTACTAAAGCCTGATTTTCACAGCTGACGAATTTTCAAAAATGCAATCTGGACGCGAGGACAATTTAGAAGAACGATATGCAATAAAATTCTGCTTTAAACTTGGAAAAAATACCACAGAAACGTATGGAATGCTTCAGACTGTTTTTTGATCCTCTTGCATGAATCGAACATCAGTTTTTGAGTGGCATAAGAGTTCAAGAAAGGCAGAGAGTCTGTGAGGAATGACGAGAGGCGTGGGAGGAGTAAGGAAGTCAATACACCAGAGTTGATTGGCCAAAGGCTTAGGGTTAGGGTTAGGGTTACTATGTTGAGGTTTTAAGGGAGTTCAGGAAGAGATCCCGTCGGAAGAGGCCAGCATTCTTCAACTCGGCTCAGTGGCATTTCCGACAGGAGAATGCACCAGTCCACAACTCCATCCTTGTCACAGACTATTTGACCAAGATGGTCATCAAGACAGTTCCTCAACCTCTCTATAATCCACACCTTGGTCCCGGTGACTTTTAGATATTCCCTAAGCTCAGAGGCTGTCGCTATAAGACAATTGAAGAGATGAAAGAGGCTGTGACGAAGGTCATTGACACGCTCACACAAGAAGACTTCCATGGGGCCTTCCAGAAGTTGTTGGAACGGTACAACACGTGCATTGCAGCCGGAGGAGATTACTTCGAAGGGTACTAGAGTTTCATGTGTGTACTATCAATAAATTGCCCATACAAAAAAAGTCTGGAAACTTATCGTATGCACCTTGTACAATGAACGCAATTCTCTTACCTATAGACATGAAATTACTCCGGAGAGGATAACATATAGTAAAAATTCAGTTTTTTTTTTGTTTAATGGCATATCAAAGTTTGGGGTAAATTTAACCCGGAAGTGGTCTTTGGAGAAGAAAAGCACCGATACTATAAAAAAAAATAGCATGAAGAATAAGGGAATTCAAGCCTTTCAAAAGACTATTAGTCTAAAAGCAACAGAATGATTAGAGATCGAACTCGCTTACTTCACGTTCAGGACCGAGCAGTTTAGCTCTTACGCTACGAGGACTATGCGACTAATCATCAGTTTTATAATCTTGTGATTTAAAAAAAAGAATTTAAAAGAAAAAATGGAAGAAAACTGCTATTCACCATTACTGTTGTAACTACTTACCTACTTATTTGCTATGCTCATAGAGATGCATCACGCTAGTGATAGAAGAGATAAACAAACGAAGCTCAATGGAACCGTTTCACTAAATCAATTCTTACCACACCAGCTCTCTTAATGACGATTTCGCCGCAATGTCGGTCTCAGACCATCGCTCTCCACCCATTCTCGCTCGCTTTCATTGAAATTCTACAACAGTATTGAAATTGTAGCGAATAATTTCTTTTCTCTTTTATCTAATTCCATGAAAATCAACTGTACTTTAGAAACAAAAATCAAATGTAATATCATGACAATCGCCCACAACTGGGTGTCGAGGTGAGTATTGACAAAAAATGAGCCATCACAAGAGCTCACGTTTAAGAGTGGAAAGATAGCCACACAGGACATTTGAAAACGGAATGTCCGTTAGCTATCGGCAGAGCGACAAATAACGAACTCACGACAAATTTAAAGTAAATTACGATGATAACAGACAAGCAAAAGCCTAAACATAAAATCTGTTCTCGTCATTTGGCTTTTGAATATTCCGACTGCATCCTATGCACAGGGGTAAGATCTCCCCCCCTAAAAAAAGATAAACCGAATCTGATAGTGAGACCCCAGCTCGAGAAATCTGAGGAGTGTGGAGTACTTCGTCATTGCCATTACTGCTAGGTCCACTGTGACAAGGAGTGGTAGTACCTATTAGTACTACATCTACTGGTCAAATAGATTTCTTTAAGTATTATTCGTGTTTGTTGGTAATACTTGATGCCATATAACTGTAAATTATTTGTATTAACAGGTGTTTATTAAAATTATTAGTATGTAAAATAAAGTCAGCAACCGTATTCGATAGCTTCTCCAGCGACGTGTAGGGGAGGGCACTACCCCTTTCCCGAGATTGCTCCAATTTACCCTTGATATGTACCCTATATTCCTGAGTGTTAAGCAAGGAGGTATCAAGTTCCATTTTTAAAGTCTTTGGTATCACGCGACCTGGGATTGAACCCAGGTCTCCCGGATCATTGGCAAACACTTTACTCACTAGGCCGACGAGCCGCGTAAATTAAAAAAAAAAAATTTCCCTGTAATGCCCCAATTTACTCTTGATCCGTACCTTATAATGCTATGCGTTAAGCAAGACAGCATCAAGTATAATTTTTTGACTCTTTGGTATGACTCGACCTGGGACTGAAACCCTGTCTCCCGGATCATTATTGAACACTACCCATTACTTGCTATCATATAACTCTAAAACATTTGTACTAATCATAGTTAATACTTGATGATTAATAATTAATTATTCAGACTATAATCAAATAAGAATAATTATTTCGAAGCCTTTAATACTGTATAAACTTTATTACTGTATAAACTTTAATACTGTATAAACTATTTGGGTTAGACGTATACATGAAACCATAAAACTGTGAGCAAATTATTGGCATTAAAAGGGAATACTTGATATCACGTAACTTTGTAGATGTTATTTGTGTTAGATAGGAATACTTGATATCAAATAACTGAGTGTAAATTAAGGATTATAGAAAATAGAAAAATGCAATTATAAAAAATTCTAATAATCATCATCATCATCATAATGTCGCGCTATCCGCAGGGATATTTCTGATACTCTCTCGCCACCCCTCCCTATCGTCCACTGCTTTTGACAGGTCTTCCGGGCTACATCAAATATCGGCACAGAGCTGCTGTATGTATGTTCAAGTAGGACGTCCTGCCTTTCCTCGTCCCTGTGAGGCGGTCCACTGGAGTATATCACTTACGAGCTCGTCCCTACTTCTCCAGCAGTGTCACGCATGTCTGGTTCGTCTAATTTTGATAGTTTTTGTAACGGATGGTAGGTGGCCGTACAGTTGCTGTTGTGTGGGGTGCTGTCTCCAGAACCTGTTCAATATTGCTCGCAGCATTCTCGTGTAATTGCCGTCAAGTTTTTTCTCCATACGTTTTGTTAGCGTCCAGGTGGTGCATCCTTATAGTAGTATCGATACTACCGCTGCTGTTGGAAGAAACTGCGCTTCATTTTATCGGTATTCTAATCAAATACACATAAATGTTTGAAATCTTTGGCATTAGATAACCAATAAGTTTAAATGCCATCAAATGAATAACCCTACATCTTTCTTTTCCAAATTTAGGAGCAGTGGGGAATAAAAGATAATTTATACATCGATCCGTCTCGATTGTTACCTAAATAGGAAGCATGCTACAATGTGATGGTGAAAAAGCTTATTTTGCAAGCCATATCAAGCGAAGAAATGTACACGTAATGAATGTTGAAGAGAATTAGTCAGTAAGAGATTGTGGGGATCCATTATTAGTAAGCATGGTTCTTATTAGTAGCCCAAATATTTTGGCCTTGTGTCAGACTAGAGTAAATTTGGTAAATAACTATTGTATTTGTTTTTTGATAAATATCACTTGAAAAACAACCGCCGTTCAAGAAGTCGGAACATCGAAAAAGTTCACGATTAGATGAAGAACAAATTTGATGAGATATTTGAGATGACCAGTTGGACTTGACATTCATATTGGCACTTCTGAACTAGCAGGGTTCCACCTAAAAAGAAAAAAAAATAGAAGAAAAGAAAAAAAGAACAAAAACTGACCTTCCTCCATTCAGGGAATTTGTCAGATTTGAAAAATATTGATTTTTTTATGGTTTTAGACAGAAAGTATCCTATTTACAATATGAATACAATGTTGAAACGATCTCTGATTCCATCAAAGCTGACATTTGAAAATAAAAAGAAGGAAAAGATGAATTGCAGTCTCCCGTGATGTAATGGCTAAAGTGCTGGACTGCGACCTCGAAGGGGACGAGTTCGAACTCCAGTCACACTATTACGCTCACTTTTGAACTAATAACCTTGGGAACGGTATGAAACCTCTAATCCTCCCAGCTATATGTTAAATAGTATCACTACTGGTCTTCTACAAGGATGGCTTTTGCACCAGATAACCCACGAAAGTTGATATGCCATTAAACAAAGCATCCGAATGCAGAAAAGATAAATCGTGTGCATGCATGTTGGAAATTCAAGGACTGTTCCGACATCATATTTCTGCTACAAATATGAATCCCGTCTCATACAATAGAAAATGAATAATTCTTTTCAAATCTGACAAATTTCCTGACTTGAAGGTCTTTTGAGTGTTAAGTGACAAAAATTAGTCGCAAAGAAATCTTTTTTTTTTTCTAATTTTTTGAGACGAGACTAGATTGGTTCAGAAGTGTCTTAATTTCAGTTAAAGTTCCCAGAAAATTGAAAATATAACGTGTTTTTGCCAAATTCGTGTTTATAGGTTTCATTGTATCTATGAAAGTGATCGGGCAGTTATCGTCTAAAAAATGGGCTTGAAACACTGAGTTCAAATCCTAGACGAAGCTTTTTGAGCTTCATTTTGTACAAATGCCCTTGGGAAAGGTTTTGGTCTTGTGTCAGACTATTGTAAGTATCTTTTCTCCCGAGTTATGGGTAAAATAAACTCTCAAGTCTTTTGCTTTGTTAACTTGCCTAGGAGAAAAAAACCCAAAACAATGAATTTAAAATCAGGAAGCGTATGGCTGGCTATTCTGGCCATTTATAGATAATTACCTTTATCTTAGTTAAATATCAGGTTTGCTTTGGTTTGATTTTATGGCATATTGGTTATTCAATGCCCAATCTAATTTTATACTTATAAACAGTTTCATTTCAAACGATTCACTGTTTAAATGTCGCTCAGTCGGCTGGAGCTGTTGAATATACCGATTGCACTTCTGCAGAGTGATAAGACCCCTTCAACAAGTGTTCTGGATACGACATAAAACAATCTGATGGTGACGTTCAAGTGAGGCTGGAGCTTTGGGAAATGCAGAGTACCCCTTCATTGCCAACGCGCTCAGGTCCACTCTGGCCCGGAGTGGTAGGACCTGATAGGGCCCTATCTATGGGTCAAATAGAACTAAACTGTGTACTTATACTAAACTGAATTGTTTGGATAAAACTGTTTTTGACACTGAAACCGTACTATGCTAAACTGATATGTTTGAAATAGAACTGTTCTGACATTTAACTGTGTGAAAACAAAAAACTAAACTTTTACTAAACTAATTTTTTTGAATTAGAACAGTTTGACTAAACTTAATTACTTGAAATAGAATTTTTTTGACAGTTAAATTGTGTATTTATGCTAAATTGAATTGTTTCAAACATAACGGTTTATTTGTAAATAAAATGGATTTGACATTGATTAAACTACAAAAGTTGATATGCCATTAACCAAAACAAACATAAACCAACCAAACAGTTTAAATGTTAAAAACAGTTCTATTTCACACAATTTCGTTTAGTATGGATACAGTTTTTGTGTTTACATACAGTTAAATGTTAAAACAGTTGTATTTCAAACAATTCGATTTAGCTTAGGTACAGAGTTTAGATATCAATAACAGTTCTATATCTAACCATTCAATTTAGCATAAGTACACAGTTGAGTTCTATTTAACCCATAGATAGGATTTTATCGGATGCTACCACTCCTGGCCAGAGTGGATCTGGGAGCGATGGCAATAAAGGTGTATTCCGCATTCCCCAAAGCACTAGGATTACTGGAACTTCTTTATCAGATTGTTTTGTGTCATATCCTAGACACTAATTGGGAGAGTCTTACTGCTCTACAGAGAAGCAGTAGGTGTATTCTATAGCCCAGTCGATTGGACCACTAGATGTCTGAAGCAACCAATAGTTTATTTTCTATTTTCCTGGGTTAGACACCAAACAGCGTATACTATATATGGTAGAGTAATCTATAATCAAAATCATTTAAAACATGTAAGCCTGCTTAATTAGGATACATTACTTACAACGAAAAATCCCATCTTTATATGGCAGGTTTGGTTTCTGTTTTTTTTTTTTTTTTTTTTGCTTAATGGTATATCAGACTTCGCGTGTTATTTAATGCCAGATCTATCCTTGTAGAAGAACAGCAGTGATACTGCTGAAACAATAGCTAGAAGCGTAGGGATTTTTGTTTACTTCAGTCATAAGCAATTGGAAAATAATTATTTTTTACCAAGGAAGAAGAAAAAAAACCAAAGGTTACTTTTTTACGTTTTATTTACACACAAAATGCTAGCAGCATATTCCAGGAAGTTGGCCATGAACTAATCCTAATAACACCTACTTTCACCCACTCTTTCAAAGTACTTCGCTTAATATATATATATATATATATATATATATATATATATATATATATATATAAGAAAATATGTTATAATCTTTTCAAGATTCAAATACCAGTCGGCTGGTACTGTAAAATACACCAACCGCATCTCTGCAGCGGTGTAAACCCTCCCTCAACGAGTGTCCTGATATATGACATTAAACTATCTGATGGAGAGACTCCAGGCTTGGTGATTTGGGGAAGCAAAGGAAAATTCTACAACCTGCAGGAGTATGCAGCCACTGTTAATATAAACTTCATTTACATTTCACTCATTTTTTTATTGTTACTTTTTTTCTATTTGTCTATAGTAATCATATTTGTACACAATTATATTGTGTCAAGTATTTTTGTTAAATACTAATGTTGTGTAGCCATAACAAGGATTTACACTTACATTTTTATAAAAATATATACGTCTTTATTTCTTTCTAAAGGGTCAAATCTTCGGTAGGTGTGAGTGAGACAAACGGAGACATACGGAGACAAAGGGAGACGAGGACAGCCTGCTATAGTGACCCATAATTTCTTAACCACTCTGTGAGAAGCGGTCCAAGAGGGTCGCCCAGTAACTCACGTGGGCATCTGCAAATATCATTTCATAACGGCCTCATATTTCCGTTAAACCACATGGCAGATTCTTTACATAGGTGCGTCCTGGGCAGAGAAATCTCTGATCGACGGCTCGGTCAAGGTCAATATGCAACAGAAATTGCACACTTACATGGTTTAAAACATTCTTATGTACTAATATTATTTAACCCATATTAGAATCCCTAACAGTTGATGCAACTTTAGGTCAAAATAGAACTCAGGGTTATGGTAACGAAGGGGGAAATTCATGCTCCCATAAGTTCAGGAACTTGAGCTTCACCACCGGATGTAATTCAGTGTCATACTCAGGACAACCTTATGTTGGAAGTTGCTTACACTTCTGCTGGAAGATGTCAATGTACGCCTGGCCTTGCAGACTAGGCAATTGTCACTTTGAACCAGAGTGTCTTATCTTTGTTAAAACAGGTTGTTTATAAGTTATTTATTCGTTCTATTTGGCCATTCTTTATGAACCATTAAAGTATATGAAGAAAATAACTGGTGTTTTAAATGTGAAATACTAAAGTCAAACAATGTGGTCGAAAGAATTTTTTCTTGTTTATAGTGAGATGTTATTCGAAAACCAAGAACAGAAAAGTTTTTAAAAAGTTTTTTGAAAAAAAAAAAAAGAAAAAGAAAAAAAAATGACCAAACCCCAAAAAGCAAAAAAACAAAAAAAACAAAAAAACAAAACAAAAAAAACAAACAAAACAAAACAAAAAAACAAGACAAAAGAAAAACATGATGGAGAAAAATGTTTCTCATTTGAATTCAGAACCCAAAAAATTAATAAAAATAACCCCCCAAAAAACTTTTCAATCTATCAATATGCATATTGCTAGACTGTGCAAAAATCTATAATTTAAAAGGGAAAAGGAAATTTTGTAAAAAGGTAAAACGTGATGGAGAAAAATAGTTTTCTTTTTTAAAATCGACAACCAAAAATATACAAAATTCATCTGAAATAATCAAATCTTTCCTTTTCTTTTCAGTTTATGTCTGCATAATAATATTTTGAAAGTATTAAAAAAATCAATTTTAATGTTCTCAAATCTATCGAAGTCTGAGTCATTAGATCTTGGGAGAAAAAAAGGGGGAAAAATAGAAGAAGAAAAAGATCAAATTAATAAAAAAAAAAATCAATTTTAATGTCATCAAAGTCTTAGTCACAAGATCCTGAGGGGAAAAGCTCAAATTAATAAAAAGGAAGTTTCATTCATTGAAAACTGAAATGTTTTTGTCAATTTCATTTAAGTTCATTTTTTTTTTAATTGCATGCCCCTTTTTTTTCTTAGAATAAGCTTACAGTGTATAGTAAAGTAGCAAATAACAGGAGGAAGTCCCCTGACGTAATCATAGACCTTAACATCGTAGTAAGCGAGTTCGAACTTCAGTCATAGTATTACGTTCATTTTCAGTTTAATATCCTTAGGAAAGGTTGGAAGCCTCTTACTTCTTAATCTTTAGCTTAGATACTACCACAACTAATCATCTACAAGAATGGCTTAGGCATTAAATAAGCCACGAAAGTTTATTTGCCACTTAAGAAATTAAATCCTAATAAAACTGAAATAACTATCCTAGTATCACAGTTTGAGTGTTCGATTTTTTTAATTTAGAGTTAACTCCTCCATAAACCTAGAATTTTTTTGATTAATGTAATTAATTCAATAATTCGGTTAATTCATTTTATTGCACATCAACCATTGTAGGTTAATAATGCCAAATCCATTTTTATGCATATAAACAGTTCTATTTCAAACAATTCAGTTTAGTATAAATATAGTTTTTTGTTTACACAAAGTTAAATGGCAAACAGTTCTATTTCAAACAATTCAGTTGAGCATAAGTACACCGTTTCAATGTCCAAAACAGTTCTATTTCAAATAAATCACTTTTAAATAAGTAGTGAGTTTAGTTCTATTTGACTCATAGATAGGACCCTATTAGGTGCTACCTCTACTGGCCAGAATGGACCGAGGAGCGTTGGCAATGAAGGAGTACTCCGCATTTCCCAAAGCTCCAGCATTACTGAAGCCTCTTCATCAGATTGTTTAGTGTCATACCCATGATACTCGTTGGTTGGAGTCTTACCTCTCTGCAGAGAAGCAGCCGGTGCATTCTACAACCTCACCAAGAGGGCAATCCCATTTAAGAATTAGATAGTTATACTACTGTTCTTCAACAAATCTGGCTTTAGTATTAAATAACCCACGAAATTTGATATTCCATTAAGAAGAAGAATCCATGAATTTTTTAAAAATACTTGGGAATACATAATTGTGTCTAAATAACTGATAATTATCAAATTGGAAGTTACGTGAAACCACATAATGGCAAAGAATGACCTTAGCTTAAAATAACTCCATATGGGTTGATATACCGTAAAACCATTTGTGGAGGTGCCCGTGGTGTAATGGTTATCCTCGTAGGAAATGGACACGGCAACACGAGTTCAAATCCTGGACCGAGGCTGATTGCATTTCACATAGCACTAATACTCTTGGGAAAGGTATGAATCCAATTATTCTCCCTCCAGCTATGGTTAAATAGTAGGACAGACCGGGTTCTTCAGACTTGGTGAGGTAACTAGTCTAGGAGAAGGAAAACTCTGAATTGAAACCAGTTAAACTCCGCTTAAAAATTGACTTCGTGTCATATCCTGCCCGAGCGGAGGGGTTGGGTAAATATAGATATACCGTAAAACCATTCACCCAAACAGCCATTCATTTTCATTCATTAGACACGAGAGAATTCGAGAAACATTCAAACCTTTTAAATTATGGTTTTAAAACTCAAAAATCTATATTTTCAACTTCTCCAGTCCCTTTACTAAGCCTTTGGGGATCGTTCCAAATGCGCCAATTACAAATGATATTATCGTCATCTTCATGTTCTATAATTTTTAAAAAGTTCTCTAGCAAGGTCTAAGTATTTTCACTCTGTAGTCCGCTTGGACAGCAAAGTCCACTCGTCGGCAAGTTCTTTTTTTTATTTGTCTTTTTTTTGTTAATTATTACAAAGTCTGGTCTTCTGCCTGGGGTTAGGTGACATAGTTGTATCTCAAAAACCCGGAGAATTTAGTATGTCTCTTTTACGAGGAGAGATTCAGGTTTGTGCATATAACATTCGGTAGTATGGGCAATTTTCAAAAGGGTTGATATACCGTAAAACCATTCACCCAAACAGCTATTCATTTTAATTCATTAGACACGAGAGAATTTGAGAAACATTCAAACGTTTTAAATTATGGTTTTAAAACTTAAAATTCTATATTTACTATTCAAACACCTTTTCATATCCAGTGAATAGCATTTCTATACCTAAAAAAACAAAAACGAAAGCTAAAACAAAAACAAAGAAAGATATGAAACACTTAATACCGAATTCTAGAAAGGTGTAGAAATAAGTAAAAATTTAATGTTTAATGTTGCATATGTTTTTCTTTTCAGGCAGAGAAATGCAATTCGATGAAAAAGAAAGAACGTTTTAACATTAAAAATAGAATTGTGAGTTGTTTCTACACTTACTGTTAAAATTTGCGATCATTTCAATAAGAATTGATCAAATTATTTTACTACTGGAATTATATATATATATATATATATATATATATATATATATATATATATAGGGTATTATTCGGTCCTGTTAAACCAGAGTTGGGAGTAATTCCTTCAGGACAAGAAAATCATTCAAAAGCTGAACATTTAAATGTTCCTGGTAAAGAGCTCAATGGAAATAATATTACAGAGCAATTCTTTCTTTAAAGGAAAAACCAAAGACCCGTTATTTTAGGATTATAAATTTATTTCCATCCTGTTTTGTGTTTCTGACGTAAACCAAAAACACGAAGAAAAATATAACAGGACTTCTTCAGATCTTATGGATAAAATAAATCACGGGGTGGGGAGGAAGAGGGGTGAAGAGTTATCTCCTCGTTTTTTTAACCTTCTGGGAGTTAAAAAAAACGAGGAGATAACTCTTCACCCCTCTTCCTCACCCCTCGTGATTTATTTTATCCATAAGATCTGAAGAAGTCCTGTTATATTTTACTTCGTGTTTTTGGTTTACATCAGAAACACAAAACAGGATGAAAATAAATTTATAATCCTAAAGTGACCGGTCTTTGGGTTTTTCTTTAAAGAAAGTATATATATATATCATAACAGTGTTCGTTGTCACTAAATCACTTTGTAGGTTTGTGTCAAAACCAAGTGCAATATAATATGAAGGGGTCTCAGTCCATAATTCCATGAATTCGGTTCGCCAATGATCCGGGAGACCTGGGTTCAATCCCAGGTTGCGTCATACCAAAGACTTTAAAAATCGTACTTGATACCTCCTTGCTTAAAGCTCAGCAATATAAGGTACGTATCAAGGGTAAAGTGGAGCAATTCAGGGAAAGAAGTAGCGCCTTCCCCAACATCTCGGTGTTGTAGCTATTGAAAAGGGAGCCGTCTGGTCGCCCTCGACTACGGTCGCCAACTTTTACTATATATATATACGTTTAACCTAAGATTTCTAAGCAAATACTTTGTAGATAATAATTTTTGATTTGTTTGTACACGATGAAATGGTTTCAACTCATCATGTTTTTTGTTACAATCCTGTCTTTCTCAGGAAAGACAGATCGTCATTTATTTTGACGTCGAACAGATCTCTCAAACAATTAACCTAGAAAAATCGAGAGCGAAATCTCACCTGTATCAATTAGATATAATTATTTCACTGGGGAATTTCCACAGGTTCAGCTCGGGAGATATCATCATCATCATCATCATATCGTGCTGGCAGCACGGATATCCCTGACCCTCTCTCGCCACTCCTCCCTATCGTTCATCGCCCTAGGTAGGTCTTCAGGACAACATCCCGTATCCTCACATAGCTGCTGAATGTACGTTCGAGCTGGTCGTCCTGCTTTTGCGCGGCCATGTGTGGGGATCCATAAGAGTACATCTCTTATGAGTTCATCTCTGCTTCTCCAGCAGTGTCCTGCATGTCTGCTTCGTCTAACTTGGATAGCTTTCGTGATAGGGGGCAGGTGGCCGTATAGTTGGTGTCTTGTGGGGTGTTGCTTCCAGGACTTGTTCAGGATTGCACGCAGCATTCTTGTGTAATTGCCATCTAGTTTCTTCTCCAGCCGTTTTGTTAGCGTCCATGTAGTGCATCCATATAGCAGTATCGATGTGACCGCTGCCTGGAAGAAACTGCGTTTCATTTTATCGGTTAGGTCTGATTTCCATATAATCGATAGCCTATTGATAGCTGTCCATGCTTTCGTTAACCTCGTTTCGATGTCCTTTTCGGTTGATTCGACGCTGCTTCCTAGGTACGTGAATTTGTCTACTAGTTTAAGTGGGGTTCCTTCTAGAGTGGAGATGTCCCCCGCTTGGTTAGTTGATGTATATTGATACTTTTTGTGTAGATTATTATATATCTATTATTAATATTACGTATATTTTATTAACATTATGAATTATGTTATTTTAATTTCATCTATTCTTAATATTATGAATTAGATTCTACTTATCTAGTAAGATAGAGTATTTATCAATATTAAAATGTGAGGAAATAAAACGAGACTGACGATCGGGATTTCTACCCTGTGGGTTGGAGTGTTTTTAAGCCTGTGTGACGGTGGTTGCGAATCCAGAGCTTTTTTTTACCGAGTCTATATGGACACGCATGACTCCTCTTGATAAAGTGATCACGTGTCATGTACTGCGGTTGAAGAGAATGTCCTCTGTCTTTCTCAAAAACACACACGGCAGCAATAACAACTTCTATTGGGTTAGCGAAATAGAAATATTTCCAGCGTAAACATTTTCTTTATTCTTTTTTTCAGGTATAAATCATCATCCATTTACATGATAAAAATAATCTCATCAAAAGTGTAAATACCAAGGTTTGTTAGATACTCGGGACGATTCTTGAAAGAAAAAAGAGGAAAGAACGCCAACAAATAGACGAAAAGGCAAAAAAACCTCTGACGATATATAAGTCCTTATATCAAGAGATGGCATATATTGACTATATGTGTCAAGAAAAGATGGAGGATGAGGATCATATTGAACCTTGTAAATTACCGATTTCTCTGAAGAGGATGCACCTGTGTAAATAAGCGGGAGCAGTCACGTTGTTGATTGGAAGTCATGGGCGTCAGGAAATGATGTATGCTGATACCCGCGTGAGGGTCCGGAGTCAGTTGGAGTCAGTTCTAGCTTACAGTCACTAAGAGCACCCCCTGGAGCAGCAACCCACCAAGCCTCCGGTTGGGTACCCCCTGCTGAGAAGCAGAAGAATGTATTACGTTATATCGATTTGGTGATATCAATAATAAGAATGGTACATATACATACACAGGCCGGCTCAATCGTTTCAGATACGAACGGATTTATTAATTTCTGGCTTTGGTCCTTCGACACAAGGAGAGAGACACAATTCTTAAAAGCCTATGCTCACCATACTATGCTGATCCCAGCCCCACGCGTGGCGTATCTTGTGGTGTTTAAGATCTCAATTCATCTCTGCCGGTCGAGATCCGAAAATATGATCTGATCTGATCAAATCCGAAAAACTCAATATCTACCTTCAACGGTAGAAAACTCAACTACTCTTTCAAAATCCTCAAATTCCCAGGACTATCCCTTAAGGGCATGACATCATCCACACTTCAGTCCTATTTTCTTTCTGGAGGTTTATTATGGCATATAATGATTGTCGTATCCTTTCCGCTCGGGCGTAAAACTGCATTATCTGACTATGCACCTGGACTAAGAGACCCGAGTAGTTCAAAACCTTGCAAACTAAATAATAAAATATGATTAACGAAAGATAATTAATGTAAAAAAATCATTCCTTAATTATATAACAAGAAGAGCCAAGTAGCGGCTTGAAGATAACGGCGTGGTATCGTCAAGAAAAGAAGCAATTTGTCTTTGTCTCCTTCCGTACATTTGTCTCTCTCTCTCTCACACCACATAAGCTTTAACACCTTTCGAGAATTAAGTGTGAGAGTTATATTCTTATAAAAAAGTGTTATAGCCATTGTTCCTTCATGTATATTCATTCCTTAAAACTATACACTACATCATTGAAGAAAGCGTCAATGAATCAATAGAAAGACTCGAAAAATTTATAAAAAAGAGCAAAATTAGACTAATTATTGTGACTAGAAACAGCACAAAAACATACGAATCAACAGAATGTCAATAAATCAGAAACAGAAACTGGAAGGAAAACTGGATATTTCAAAGGAAAAAATGACGAAATCTCACTCGAGAAGACACGGCTAAGAAATAGAAACTGAATCTCTTCTTATTGCAGCACAAAACAATTCCATGAGGACTAATAATATCAAAGCGAAAATACATAATATGCAACAAAAAAGCGTAGGTTAGGTGGTGATTAAGACCAAACAATCAATCCCCTTATAAGCGAATGCAGCAAACTAGCGCAAGAAGAGTATAAGACTAGACATGATAGGTGATCTACTGGGAATTGTACAAGAAATTGAAAATTGCCTATACTTCCGAATGTTATATGCACAAACCAGAATCTCTTTTTGAAAGTGAGACATACTTAGTTCTCCGGGTTTTCGTGATACGAATATATCACTTAACCCCTGGCAGAAGACAAGACTTTGTAATAATTAACAAAAAAAAAAAAAGACAAATAAAAAAGAGAACTTGCCGACTAGTGGACTTCGCCGTCCAGGCGGACTACAGAGTGAAAATACTTGGACCAGAATCTCTCCTTGCAAATGAGACATACTAAGTTCTCCGGGTTTTCGTGATACGAATATATCACCTAACCCCTGGCAGAAGACCAGACTTTGTAATAATTAAGAAAAAAAAAGACAAATAAAAAAGAGAACTTGCCGACTAGTGGACTTTGGCGTCCAGGCGGACTACAGAGTGAAAATTAAAGAGCGAAAAGAAAAAAAATACTTGGACTTTGCAAGAGAACTTAAAAAAAATTATAGAACATGAAGATGACGGTGATATCATTTATAATTGGCGCTCTTGGAACGATCCCCAAAGGCTTGGTAAGGGGACTGAAGAAGTTCGAAATCGCAGGCTAACTGGAGACCATCAAAACTACAGTGTTCTTGAGGTCGGGGAGAATACTGAAAATAGTCCTGGAGACTTGAGTAGACTTGTCGTCACTTAGACTTCCGTGAAAGACTGGTGTGAAAAACTTGTAATGAGGAATATAATAATTCTTTTAATTGATGAAGGATGAACTCAGACAAATAGACAATAGAACAAAAAATTTGCTGATGGTGCAAAAGCCCTTACATCCGAGTGGTGACATAGACTATGTGTGTCAAGGAAAGAAGGAGGAAGAGGATTCGTCATCACTGAACATTGTCTGGATGCGACCATAGGAGGACTGGGGGACTACATTAAAAAGAGCAAAGAAAGACTAATTAGAGTTGTCAGCAACAATATTGATGACATTATGTGACACAGTCGCTGTGATGGTTAATAATCTTATTACCTGTTTGGTTAGGCCCCGAGTTTTTCAATTAGCTGTTAACTTAGCTAAAATATTTGAGTGGAAATGTAAGTCAAATTGGAAAGTTAAAGCGAGTACATAACGATCAACACAGGAAGGCCAAAATGTAAACAAAATAGATTCATGTTTGTGACATGTTTGATTAGGGGAATGAAAACAGTGAATTTGGGACACGTGAGAGATGACGCAGTTATTTGGCAAGATGACATCCCCCTACCGATATCATGAATTTGAATATATAAAAATTAGCGAATTTAATTTTAAAAAAGTTGTCTGTTAGTTAGCCGGTCAATTGTCAGTTAGAAGTTTGCGTTCAAAGAGTTCGGTCGGATTGGGGACGTATCTCTTTGTATCTGTTCATAGACCCTTACAGATTCTCTCTCTCTCTCTCTCTCTTTCTCTCTCTCTCTCTCTCTCTCTCTCTTTCTCTCTCTCTCGTGTTACTGTACGGAGTTTGAACATCGAACAATAAATGATTGTTAATTGTTGACGGAGAGTTCTTCTTGTTTTGAATTGCCAACACCCGGGCAACTTTTTTTCCAACGGATCACATTGACCGTCAGAAGTTTCGAAGGGATTGTGTCATTCCCTGTCTGTAGATCTTTCAGACACAGCGTGGGCAAATACAGGATTGATAAACGGAAACGCATTTAGTACAGACCCAGCAATAGTATTATAATTGGTGCCGGACCAAACCATGGAGTTATATTTGGCACCGTTACCAGGATTCGACTCTGAAAATCCACGGCACTGCCAGACGCAGGATTCGACTCTAAAAACCTACAGCGCCGCCATGAACAAGATTTGACCCTGAAAACCCATGGCCAAGCGATAGTACTACATTTGGTATGGTGTAAACATATTAAGCATATTGTTTGGTACGGACAACCGGACCAAAATGTAGTATCGTAATAAGAACCGACAGAACAGCAACAAGAACAAGGAAACAGTAATGGGAAGAAAAACAAATATATGAATATTGCAAACGACAAACTGGCAACATCTCACCTGAGAAGACCAGAACACGGGTATAAAAAGTTAATCTCTTCTAATAGCTGCACAAAACAACGTCATAAGAAACCCGTTATGTTAAAGCGAAAATAGATAATACGAAACAGAAGAGTAATTTATGAGAAATGTAATGTGCTCATTTCAATGAATATGCTAGATTCTATGTTTTAAATTGCAACGACCAACAGACGAAAAGTTAACAAAATTATCCGAATGCCAGTCGCTATATAAAGTACACTTATACATAAATTACCAAGAGTTGAATGATTTTACAGAAGTTGAATTTCGTCTCCCTATCCTAGAAATTATCTAGTATTAAACTTTATTTAGTTTGCGAGAGGGAGGGAAATGAAGCATAAAAAAGGTAAAGGCGAAGAAAAGAGTGTCTGTATTTCTTAAAAACAAAAACAAACATAGATACGTTGGACACTATTGTGAGGAGAGTGAATATGATGACTAAGTAGTTCACCACTAGCTGTCGGTTACCTTATCAACGCCTCTGGTAAATATTGTATATGGTTAATGTTATAAAGATTTCCATTTGATTTCCAACCTCTGTTTTGATTATTTCTAATTCAGTAACCTTTTGTTAGGTTAAAACAAAATGCATAACGAGACTCGCATTCATAAAACTCTTAAAGTTAAATCTTATGAGAAATGAGCTCAATTCGAAAAATATGCTAGGCTTTATCTCTGTCCATCCCAAGAAATCTAGAAGTAACTGTCAGGCAAGGCGAAGGAGTAGAGAAATGTATAAAAAATAAAGTAGATAAAAAGGGGGAATAGGAAAGCTTACTTTCGATCTGAAAGAGAGGAGTGTCTATATTTCTTAAAAACAACAAAAAAAAAAAACAGTTCCCACAAAGTAATTTATGTCAAGAGAAATGAATTTTATAAAATCCAGGTTTGCATATTTTCCCCTATGCTTGTCGAAAACATTGAATTTTTACTAACAAAAGTAACATACATTCAAGTAACTACAATATTCTGACCAAAGAAGAGGGTATAAAAATAACGACTGTCTTCCACGAAGCAATGCCGTCAACCACCTACTGTTAATTTAAATTTGTTTAATGATAAAATACCATTCTTTGGTATTCTAAGTCAAAGTTCTTTTAGAAGCCAATTTTTAGGATTTGTCCTTTTCTCGGCGTCTTCTTCTTGTTTAGAACCAACCTGGACAACCGTGTTCTAGTTTCCTGTGTAGACTTGTTGAAAACGAAGTTTACTCTTTCTTTAAGTGAACTTCGAGGAGACCACTACTTCCTCCTCCAAAAGATGAATATATTCCTGTTTCAACTCGAATTTTCTTCTGTTGAGTCTACGGTGGCATTTACCGTATCTACTCACCCGGCCAACTGCTTCTCTTGTGGGTAAAAAAGCCAATAATTTCGCCACCAGACCTTATACTCAGCTTTCTTTTGACAAGGACACCATACCAACACCATAATTAGCCTGCAGTTGTCTGATTGTTTCAACAGATTACAAAAAAGAAACCCTGTAAGAAAAAGAGGCTTAGCTTAAGCGACTAATAGGCCTATTACTCAAGCCACCTTGCCTAAGAAAAACTTCCAAAAGTCAAAGGTAAATAAACAAGTCCTCACAAAGCAAAAAGAGCGAGCCAGGCGGTGCATTGTGCTCGAGTGCTGAAAAAAAAAAAGGAGACAGATATCCCTAGTGGGTCTCACTTAAATAACGGCACAATTTCAAAACAACCAAACATATTCTTGTAGACTTTAAATGCCAAATTTAAAAATTCCAACGAAGTATAAATTAATTGGTGACAAAGACGTAACGATTAATCACATAATAAGCGAATGTAGCAAACTCGTACGAAAAAACTTGACACGATTGAGTGATCAACTAGGAATTGTTAAAAAATTTGAAATTCGCCAAGACTACCAAATTGTAAATGCACAAAACAGAATCCGTCCTGTAAATGAGACTGAATTTTTGAGATACAAATAAATCACTTAATCCCAACCAGACGAACTGATCTAGTGCTAATTAGCAACAATAAGAAAAACGACAAAAAAGAGAGAATATGTCTTGTTGATTTTGCTGTCTCAGTGTTAACCAATGAAAGAAAGTGAAAAAAGAAAAAAGTACTTGCGTGAGAACTAATAAAACTAGAACTTAAAGAGGACCTTGATACGGGTTGAAATTGGCGTGCTTAAAACGATATCCAACAGTTTAGAAAGGAGACTAGAATAGTTGAAAATTAGAAGACGATATCGGCGCTAATACGAAGAAAAGTCCTGGAGATCTTAGAAAACTTTCTGTTGCTAGATCTCGAGAAAAGAACCATCAGCTAACGCTGATGTTAAAATCTCGAAAAGAGTAAATTATTATTATTAATAATGAGTGAAAATGCCACTGCCATTACAACTAGTAATGGTAATTATGCCACTGAGTTACATACTTAGGAAATGTGCAAGTGGATACAAATTTCATATATCGTAAAAAAGCATCAACCACTTAATGTACAAAACGATATCAAACTGTTTGCTTCTTGGTCTTTTGGCTGGGTCGTCTGGCATTCGTGTCGGATGGGAGATTGATCAATCGTAGATTCGAGGCCGAAAGGCCCTCAACTTCGGCTGGGCCACCTTCGGGTGGGTGAGCTGCTTTTTTTTACTCCTATGCACCCCTTGTACAGCAGTAGACCTCATAGTCTAGTTCAAGCTATATTCTGGCATACAAGCCCGGATCTAGATTTAGGTCTGTGATACTGCTAGTCTCATTAGACCCACATTGCACTTAGTGGGTCAATGACCAGCAGGGTTTGAGTCACAGCTCGTTCCCGACCTTCCCCTCCCCTTTATCCCCACTTTAATTGGCCTTCGGGCATTTGAACTTGTGTCAAGTCCTGTCTGGTGGGAGGCAACGACAAATAATTATCAAACTGTTTACAAAAAATGGATAAGAATTGAAAACACAAGTGCCGGCTGTGAGGTTATGCAGTGACGAAATTAGGAAAATGATGAAATTAGGTATTGAATTTGGCTTAGAAAAATATGTCATGCTTATAAGGAAAAGCGGAAAATGTCAAATGACAGAAAGAATAGTACTAAACAAAGAAAAGATCAGAATGCTAAGAGAAAAGAAACTTACAAATACTTGGGAATATTGGAAGCGGACACCATCAAACAAGTGGAGATAAGGACAAAATTAAAAAAATTTTTTTCGGGAGAACAAGGAATCGAAACCAAACTACGTAACAGAAATCTCATTAACGCGATAAACACATGGACTGTTCTCCTTGTCAGATACTTGGGACCATTCTTAAAGTGGACGAGAGAAGAACTTTAACAAATGGAGCAGAGAACAAGAAAACTAATGACGATGCATAAGGCCTTAGATCCCAGAGATGACATAGACAGACTGTATGTGTCAAGAAAAGAAGGAGGAAGATGACTCGCTAGTATTTAAGATGCATCGACAAAAATGACTAGAAGACAATAAAAAAAAGCGCAAAGGAAAACTGATTACAGTGACCAGAAACAATACAGACGACACGAACATCAACAAAACAAAAATAACCAGAAAACAAAAATGGGAAGAAAAAGAACTCTATGGGCATTTCAAGCGACAAAAAAGCAAAATTTCACACGTGAAGACTTGGACATGCCTAACAAAGGGAACACTTAAGAGAAAAACTGTATCTCTTCTGATATTAGCACGAACCAACACAGTAAGGACTGACTATGCCAAAGCATTTTTTTTTTTTTGCACGAAAACTAGAAAAGGCACAACATCAATTAACAGGAATATACCTAAAAGAACAGGCAGAATACGTACAAAATCAGATAGATAAGATTAGAGACTCGGTGGAAGATAGGCAATCCAGGATAGCCTGGCAAACAATAAACGAAGTAAGTGGAAGGAAGAGCACAGCCAAAGCAAAATTGAAAGCTGCAAGCCAACAAGAAAGAGTAAAACTGTGGGAACAGCATTTCAAAAATCTACTAGGAAACCCACCGGAAATAACGGATGAACCGATCACCAGAATTATTAGTAAGCAATTAGACGTAAAACTAGGTCCTTTCACCAAAGAAGAACTAGACTCGGTTCTCAGAAGAATTAAAAATAGGAAAGCGGCGGGGCTAGACGAGATCCCCCCAGAAGTGTGGAAGACGAGACAATTCGACGATATACTGCTCCGGCAATGCAACGCAGTCTATAGTCAAAATAGGATAGAACGATGGACGAAGGGATGCATCCTTCCATTCCCTAAAAAAGGCGACCTCGGACTAGCCAAGAACTACCGAGGGATAACACTTACATCCATAGCAGCCAAAATCTACAATGCCCTACTACGAAACCGCATAGAACCCAAAATAGACAACATCCTTAGGAAAAACCAAAATGGCTTCCGGAGAAATAGATCCACGACCTCACAAATACTGACCATCCGTAGAATCCTTGAAGGCGTTCGGGCAAAAAACTTACAGGCGACATTACTATTTGTCGACTTTACCAAGGCATTCGATTCCATACACAGAGGGAAGATGGAGCAAATCCTACTAGCATACGGCCTACCAAAAGAAACCGTAGCAGCGATAATGATTCTCTACAGAAACACCAAAGTGAAAGTACGTTCACCAGATGGAGACACGGAATACTTCGACATAGTTGCAGGAGTACTACAAGGAGACACACTAGCCCCGTACCTCTTTATCATCTGTCTAGACTATGTGCTTAGGACTTCGATCGACAAAATCAGAGAAAATGGCTTCCAGCTGACTAAGAGAAGAAGCAAAAGGTACCCCGCAAAAACAATCACGGACGCCGACTACGCTGATGACTTGGCGTTACTAGCGAATACGCCTAATCAAGCAGAGACACTACTGCATAGTCTGGAACGAGCCGCAGCTGGCATTGGCCTCCATGTCAATGCAAACAAAACCGAATATATGTGTTACAACCAAACGGGCAACATTGCCACACTAGACGGAGCCTCTCTGAAACTAGTCAACAAATTCACCTACCTAGGAAGCAGCGTCTCATCAACCGAGAAAGACATCGACACACGACTGACGAAGGCATGGACAGCTATCGATAGGCTCTCGATCATATGGAAGTCGGACCTAACTGACAAAATGAAACGCAGTTTCTTCCAGGCAGCGGTTGTGTCGATACTACTATATGGATGCACCACATGGACGCTTACGAAGCGGCTGGAAAGGAGGCTGGACGGAAATTATACAAGAATGTTGAGAGCAGTATTAAACAAGTCCTGGCGACAACACCCCACGAGACTCCAACTATACGGACACTTGCCCCCCATCACAAAAACTATACAAGTTCGACGAACCAGACACGCAGGACACTGCTGGAGAAGCAAGGACGAGCTCATAAGCGATGTACTCCTGTGGACCCCCACACATGGATGTGCAAGAGTGGGACGACCAGCACGAACCTACATACAGCAGCTGTGTGAGGACACGGGATGTAACTCTGAAGACCTGCCGGAGGCGATGAATGATAGGGAGAAATTGCGAGAGACGGTCAGGGATATCCGCGCAGGCGGCGCGACATGATGATGATGATGATGATGCCAAAGCAAGAATAAAGAAGGAACAACAAAATAGCAGGTGTAGATTATGTCGTCATAGAGACGAAACGATCAATCACATCATAAATAAATGTTGTAAATTACCGCAAAAAGAGTATAAGACTAGATACAACTTGATGGGGAAGGTGATCCACTGGGAACTGTGCAAGAAGTTTAAATTTGACCATACAAGCAAATGGTATATGCATAACCCAGAATCCGTCCAAGAAAATGAGACCACAAAATGTTCCTGGATTTTGAGATACAAAACCTCTCAGATGATTAAAATATGTGAATGCATGAATAAGGCAATGCATAAATAAGGGAATTCAGGAATAGGGGAATACAAAACATGCAAAAACAGGCACAACTTGACAGGGAAGGTTGTCCACTGGGAATTGTGCAAGAAACTGAACTCTCTCCATACTATCAAATGTTGTATACTATATTACGTTTCGCGTATACAAATACACACGTATACATATACAAATATATTCAGTAACATGATCTCTCTAATGACGACTTCAATAACGAACGAATATACTTCTTTATATAAATCTCTCACACTTTATTTTTGAAAAGGTGATGGTTGTTGTGTGTTAGCAATGAGTGGAGACAAGGACGGATTGCTATATTGACCCAAGTTCTTCCTTGCCCACAGTAGCACTTATTTCGCATCTTGGCTTGGGTTGCTCAACCGGGGGTCACTAAGGGCCCAAAGCTGGTTCTCACTTCGCTGGCATCCTGTCTCCGACTGACACAAACCGTCTGGGCACCAGGTGATATAATTTTCTAACATCCACCTGCTTCCACTGTTCTTCCGCTTATTTACACAGGTGTATCTCTTGATTGACGGCTCGGTTGAGGGTCAATATATAACTGAATAATCCAAGAGTGCCTGAAAAGAGCCTGAGCAAACAGAAGATTCTTGTAAAAATTGAAATCATTCAAACCATGATAAAGTTTTGATCGACGAGAACACCGGAAAACCGGAGATATGTTGTCACTTGGATTTCAGTGACGACCACCAATCCGTAATGATCTGAAAACTCACACGATGGGAAGTAACAATAATTGAGAATTTTCATCAAAGAATAAAAAATAAAACGCAAGAATATCAAATTTTTATTTCATTTTTAATAACCTATGCGTACCTGACATTTTACTGAAACAATTAGAATATTTTTAACAATGACATTTCATTATTTAAAGGTTAAAAGTTAAAACATATACAAAATAAAGAAGAGTTTGAATTTAGCGTCTGAACTTAATGATTAAATTACACTTTAAACAAAAGCAGTACAGGAATTACATCTGCATATTAATACTCTTACAACTATATAAAAGTACATAAGACTTTTATAAATATATAAAAGTACGTCAGACTTTCGATTATAAATGTATATACGATTCTATTTGCGAAATGAAACTTCAATAAAATCTACGAAGCGTAGTATAACTGTTAGCAAGCTTGGTTGGAAAACTATTGATGAAGCGTTCGATTCTCACTAGGTGTCTAATATTTCTGGCTTTAGTGTAAGTTAATTTAAACATGGCTCAGGGAACTTGAACAGTCTACACCAGTAAGCGAAATAAAGAGTAAAGTTCGACATTCCAACCACCCGAACATGGCGACAAAGACGAGGACAATAGTCCGAAAAATGTAAATAATCAAAACGTAATTCAACGTGGGACCCAGACAACGAGTCTGGGTGTCATGGTTGACAGGTGCTCTCCTGATAGCCAACATCGGGTATCCTTGGGCATCATGCGAACGTTCAAATCCTGGACGAGACTGATTGCATTTCACATAGCACTAATACCCTTCGGAAAGGTATGAATCCAATTATTCTCCTTCCAGCTATGGGTAAATAGTAGGACAGACTAGGTTCTTCAGCCTTGGTTAGGCAACTAGTCTAGGAGAATGAAAACTCTGAATTCAAACCTGTTAAACTCCGCTTAAAAATTGACCTTGTGTCATATCCTGCCCGAGCGGAGGGGTTGGGTAAATAGGATGCGAACGTTGGTTGCTCTTTTTCGCCTTAAGCAACCTTTCACATCAGAGACTTAGACACAAAAAAATGGACTAGACAAGACAACAAACTTTTACTTTATTGCTACTTTAGAAGCAACACTACGATAAGAGGATATAGTAAAGAATGATAGAAATCTGGGACGAATATGAGAGATTTAAGACAAGCTAAAGACTTTCTTAATGGATAATTAAAAAAAGTTATATTCTGACCTTGAAGTATTTGAGATATACCAAGAAATACATAGAGAAACGTGTCAACAAGACCCGAATACAAGAACTATGCCGGTAAGAAATGAAAAACAAGAACACCCAATTTAAACTGAATCGCACAACAGTAGCAATCTAAACACCGTACACCCAAACACAGAGCAAAAATTAACAGAAGAAGAAAAATTAAATGTAGAGGCTGAAAAGAGAATTATGTCTGAAAAGAAAACCACACTACCATCACTCAGGAATCAAGACTGAAAAACAGTCAAGGTAGAAACGGAAAAAATAAACGTATCATTAACACACACCTCAACGAACAACATCACGGAATTAAACGAACTAATCTTTGCAGGAGCGAAATTACTCAGAGGAAAAATCGAGGTTCCCCTAAAAAACATATGCAAACATTCAAAACCTGGATGGGAAAACAGAGTGGAAACACAGATAAGAAAACTTCGACAACACGCCAAATTAATAAGAGAAGAAAATCCAAAATATGTCGGGACGTAAGGAGCAAAGTGCCATAATTAGAACAACGATATAACTCGAAGAGATAAATCAGAAGGTACCAGTAAAAGAAAGAGAACAAAAAAGATATCGAGAGAGAATCAAACAATAGAGACAAAACAGGGCATTTCAAAATAACGAAAGAAAATTCTACCAGCAAATAGTGGGGAAGGTGCAAAGACATACCGACAACCGAATACAAGGGAAACAAATCAATTTTGGAGCAAAATATGGAAACGTAGAATTCATAACAGAAAATCTGAATGGATAAGTAACATAGGAAACGAATTGCAAGAATTGAAAGTAGGCCTGAAGGCAAATATATACCTTGATTCACTCAGAGAAGCGCTCAAAAAAATACCAAATTGGAAAATGCCTGGTCATAATGGCATACGTAGGTACTGGTTTTCAATTTCACCCCCACCCATTACAGACTGGCTTTCGAAATGAATATATGCTTGCAGGAAGCAGACATACTCAAATGGATGTCCAAAAGAAAGACCACCCTCATCCAGAAAGATCCCGGGAAAGAAACTGCCCTAAACAATTATAGACCAATGACAAGCTTACCTATGATGTAGAAAATACTCACGACATAATTCTACTCGGTAATAAGAAGCGGGTTGTTCCTTGAAGAACAGAACAGATGCCGTAAGGAGACTAGAGGAACAGGAGAGCTACCGTATATTGATCAGCACATCCTCAAGGAGAAGCAAAATGCAGCGAAAGAATTTATCTAAAGCATGGATTGATTACAGAAATACATACGACAAGGTTCCACAAAGCTGGATAATAGACAGTCTAAAAATGTACAAGGTATCCGATGAAATCATAAAATTTATTGAGAAAACTATGAGAAACTGGAAAGTGAAATGGATAGCAAGAGGAAAAAGCTTAGCTGATATCAAAATCCAGGAGGGTATCTTCCACAGAAATTCACAAGCAGATACAAACTTACTAAATCGCAGGAAAAGATAAATCACCTAATGTACATGGACTATATCAAACTGTTTGTAAAAAAAGAGAAAATTGGAAACCTTGATGCAGGCAGTGAGGATATACAGTCAGGAAATAGGGATGGAAATCAGCATGGAACAATGTGCCAAGTTAATTATAAGAAGCGAGAAAAGACATATTAACTGAAGGAATAGGAGATATTTGAAGTGGACAACATCAAACAAATGGAGATGCAAGACAAAATTTTAAAAAAGAGTATCTCAGGAGAACGAGGAAACTACTCGTAACCAAACGATATATAAGAAATCTCATCAAAAGGAACAACGCCTGAGCTGTTCCCCTTGTCAGATACTGGGGCTACTTTTGAAATGGACGAGGGAGGAAGTTCAACAAATGGATCAGAAAACAAGAAAACTAATGGCGATGCATAAGGCCTTACATCCCAGAGATGACATAGACATACTATATGTGTCAAGAAAAGGAGGTCAAGGATTCGCCAGCACTGTATATAGCGTTGATGCATCGATACAAAAACGAGAAGAGTACATTAAAAAATGCTAAAGAAGACTGATTGCAGTGACCAGAAACAATACAGACAGAACGAGCATCAACAAAACAAAAATAACCAAAAAACAAAAATGGAAAGAAAAAACAACTTTATGGACATTTCAAGCAACAAACAGACAAAATTTCACTCGAGAAAATTTTGACATAGCTGAGAAAGGGAAGACCTACGCAAGAAATTGAATCACTACTGAGAGCAGCGCAAAACATTGCCATAGGACTAACTTTGTCAAAGTAAAAATAGATAAGACCGCAAAATTGCAGATATATGTTGATAGAGACGAAATGATCAATCACATAATAAGCGAATGCAGCAAATTAACGCAAAAATAGAATACGAATAGACAGCACTGGGTGGGGAAGGTGATCCATAGGGAATTGTGCAAGAAGTTTAAATTTGATCTTACGAACAAATAGTAAATGCACAACCCAGAATCCCTCCTGGAAAATGAGACACACAAACTTCCATAAAATTTTGAGATAGAAACAGATCACCTAATTTCAACCAGACGACCAGTCTAGTGATAGTCAAAAAGAAAAAAAAATGAAAACCTGTCGAATAGTCGATTTTCCTGTTCCGGCTGACCACAGAGTAAAACTGAAAGAAAGCAAAGAGATGAATACGTACCTGTACCTTGCTAGGAAACTGAAGAACTATGGAACATAAAAGTGACGATAATACCAATTATAACAGTTTGAGCTCAATACAGTCACCAAAGCATTGATACAGATATTCGAGAACTTGGAAATTAGAGGACGAGTGAAGACCATCCGAAGACAGCATTATTAATTTCTGCTAGAAAACGAAGAGTCCTGGAGACTTAAGGGGACTTGCTGTCACGCAAACTTCAGTGGGAAGTTATCTGCTAATGTTGATGTGAAAAACTCTCAAATAAATAAATAAATAATAATAACAAAAAGAGCAAGAAGAACAATTAGAAGAAGAAATTTAAATTTGACCACACCAACAAATGTTATATGCACAACCCAGCACCTGTCCTAGAAAACGACACACATAAACTCCTATGGGACTTTGACATACACACGGATCACCTAATCTCGGCCAGAAGACCAGACCTTATAACAATCAACAACAAAAAAGAAAGAGAATTTGCAAAATTGTCGACTTTGCTGTCCCGACTGACCACAGAAAAAAAACTGAAAGAATGTGAAAAGAAGGATAAGTACCTCGATCTTGTTAGAAAATTGAAAAAGCTGTGGAACATGAAAGTGACAATTATACCAATTGTGATTGGTGCTCTTGGCACAGTAACTAAAGGATTATTAGAGGGCCTGGAGGACTTGGAAGTTGGCGGACGAGTGAATACTGAGAAGAGTCCTGGAGACTTGAGGAGACTTACTGTCATTCAAACTCCTGTGGAAAACCATCAGCTAACACTGATGTGAAAAATCTAAAGGAGTAAATAATAATAATATAGTCTATGCGTTAATAGAGATGAAACGATCAATCACATAATAAGCGAATGCAATAAATTTGCGAAAAAAGAGAATACGAATAATCACGTCTGGATTGGGAAGGTGATCCAGAAGTTTGAATTTGACCTTACGAATCTATGAATCAATTTGATCTGTTAAAATATTTTTCGTGTTCAATAGGACCGTATGTAAAGAAAATGCTTTCAGGAGACAACTATGCAAGAATGTAATTTACGAACGTATAATGTATAGGAATCCCTTACTTCTAGTCATAAAATAACGATATACGGGTTGAAATTTCGTTAAGATCAATCAATCAATCAAACAAGCAAATACAGAAGACAGGAAATGTTTATTTTGATTCCAGACATTGCATGTATTCACTGAGTAAAATGTACTAATATGTACTAAATATATACCCAATATACGTGTATCTATCAAGATTTCGTAATTAAGCAAAATTCGTGTGATTATGTATGTTTTCCGTGGAAATTTTACAGGTGCAGGCAATTGTAACAATGGGAATATTTTCGTCTGAATTTAGTCGCAAAAAAGAAAGATTATTATTATTCAAGAGGGTTATTAAGATCTTTTTTGTCATCTAAATTTAAAATTGATAACGGATTAATAGATGTCTGGCGACAGGAAAATCCAAAATCTGAAATCAATAGTCTTTTAAAAACAATGTAGTAATTTACAAAGTTTTTTTGCTTCGATGTGACACAAGGCTGAATGAATGGTGTTCCCTATGGGACTTGAACGAACTCGTGAAAGTTTGCAAGTTTACCATGCTAACCGTTACAACACCTGAGGTGTATTCGTTATATAATAAGGGTCTGACTCACTTTAATGTTCTGGATATAAAAATAAACTGAACCTGATCGTGATACGTCAGTTTTTGACAGCTTGCGAGAATGGAGTCATCCCTTAGTTGCCAGGTTTGTTCCAACCAGAACTTACCCATTAGGGTCACATCTATGGGTCAACTTCTTATTAAGAAAGAATTGCAATTTTGAAAAGATGCTGTGGAATAGTTTGATTTTGGTTGTTGGGTTTTATGGCATATCAACCTTTGTAGGTTATTTAGCGCCAAATCCATTTTTATGTAAATAATCTGTTCTATTTAAAACAATTCAGTTTAGCATAAGTACACAGTTTGTCAAAACATTTCCATTTCAAACTATTCAAGCAGTTATGTGTAACTATTCAGTTAAGTGTAAGTACAGTTTTAATGTCGAAAACAGTTCTATTTCAAATAATTCAGTTAAGAATAAACACGCAGTTTAAATGTAAGTACGGTTTAATTGTGAAAAACATTTCTATTTCAAGCTATTTAGTTTACTCAAACAATTCAGCTTAGCATAAGTATGCTGTTAGTTCTATTTAACCCATAGATAGGGCCCTATCAGTTGCTACCACTCGGGGCCAGAGTAGACCTGGGAGCGATGGAAATGAAGGGGTACTCCGCATTCCCCAAAGCTCCAGCATCACTGGAACCTCTCCATCAGATTGTTTAATGTCATATCCAGGACACTCGTTGGGGGTTCTTACCCCTCTGCAGAGGTACAGTCAGTGTATTTTACAGCCCCAGGTGACTGGGCAAGCTGTGGAATAATGAAAATGATAATTATTTTTGTCATAAACATGAATTATTCAGAAAGAGTGGCCAAATAGGAAGAATGTATAGATTTTTTTTGGACAAATATAATTAGATCTATGCTACAACCAGTTTATATTAAGTTTGGGTTAACGAACAATTGCCCGGTTAGTAAACTGTTTTAATCTTTGTAATAATGCCCATTATCAGACTGGTCATCAAAAGTTGGTATGATAGGCAAATTGTAATTCTGGGCATTGATTATAATAACAGTTTAAAACGACTCTTGAATGCCTTGAGTCTTTCGATTGTATAGTCTTTCACAAGAATTAATAAATCTTAGTATCCATGGTTTAGAAGAAAATTAACTTTTTATAATAAAATAGTAAGTGTTGCATATTGACCTCCGACCCGGCCAAGCTGTCAAAATAGGAAATGCACCTGTGTAAATAACAGGTGCATCCAGTCGAGGAATATCAGGATATAAACTTGACCGTGGAAGGGTTGAATTGAGTGCGAAATTGTGACGCTCGCAGGAAGAAGAGTGGACGTCAAATTATTATATAACTCGGTGCACAGGAAGTTCAATCAGTTTGAGAGAAGATGCTGGAATGAGGACCATGTTTCAGAGAGGCTGGACCCCCAGGCCCCTGGTTAGGCAGCCCAGGAGAACGGGAAAGAAACGCTGTTATGGCCATAAGAGTGGGGGTCAATATGTTGCAGTCCTGTTCAGTCTCAAACTCACTTCTCACACTGTAAAACCTTTAGTAACCCTTTCGAGCCCTTTCAAATAAAGTGAGAGGTATATTTTTTCGAAAGAAGTGTCTTCGCTCGTCCTTATTGTGTTGAATATGTTTCTGTATGTATATGTGTATGTATAGTGTTCATGGCTATACAACCGTAAGGTATACTTATTCATCAGCAGTTCTATAGCTTGGAACTTAATTGTTTTGTAGTAATATACCATTCTTCTTTTCAAGTGTGATGGGGACTTTAGCAAAAATTTCAATTTATATATTAATGTTATACTGAGGAATCCTTGTGATGTTGTTGCTAAGGGGCTGAAGTGTGAAATCGTAGTATGCGAGTTCGATCTCAACTGGCGCAATTATGTTCAAATAACCTTGAGGAAGATATAAAGTCCCTTATTCCCCAGCAATGGGGTAAATTACACCACAACTGTTCTTAAACATTGATGGCTTTGGTATGAAATATCCCATAATGTTTTATATTCTAAGAAAATCGGAAAAGTAAATGAGAAATGTGATTTTGGGGTTGGCTTTGATGATACATCAAAAACTGACAATCATATTTTGTCTATTTTATCAAGAGAAAATGGAATTATTTACTTGATGGTAAAAAAAATCATTTCAAGAGAGACAAAAGTTGCTTTAAAGATATATAAAACTCGAAAAAAGCCTCATAGAGGATATTTTATTCATGCCTGTGCTCCAATGCCGAGACATGGTTTGGTTTCTTTGTTTAATGGCATATCAACCTTTGTAGGCTATTTAATGCCAAAGCCATTCTCCTAAAAGAACAGTGATGGTACTATTTTACCCATAGCTGGAAGGACCAGGGGGTTCATACTTTTCCCAAGGGTATTTGCCCGAAAGTGAACGTAACAGCGCGACTGGAGTACGAACTCGCGTACTACGATTCCATGATCTGTCACTTTAACCATTACACCACGAAGACACACCCTCGTCTAAGCGTGGGCTATAAATGTAATATTGAGATGGGTAGAGGATACAAAACAGAGTGTCAAAACTAATAAAAAGAGTAAAAGATTACTGTTACAAGAAGGGATTGGCGAGGTTAAGATCAACTTCATTATTAGAAAGGAGAACGAGATGTAATATAAAAAGAAAACTTTCAAAATAATGGAATTTCTAATTAGCGTAGACATTTTTTATACATTTCCCCTCAAACTGGAAATTTACTGTCAACGAAAACTTCTTAAACTAAGCCTATTTACCCATTGGATTTTTTGCTAATAGAGTGAGATATTTTTGGAACAAATTGACTAATCAGACGAATACAGTAATGTTGTAAAATTTCTAGGTTAATGAAAAATGGTAAAGAATTTAAGAGGGCACTTTTGGAAATATCGGATGGATTACTTGAAGAATATGATTAGTATATATATATATATATATATATATATATATATATATATATATATATATATTGCAATTAGAAGGAAACATAAACATGTTTAAATTGTCATTATAACTTTATTTCGCCGGAGAATATTATTATACTCTCTGTTTTGTCAGATGTCTTTTACATGTTATACTTGAGGTTGCACAACAGCAATTGTGAATTACAGTTTATATGTTTATGTACGGGTATAACTATATATATTTATATACGTGGTGCATTCAATAAGTTCGCAGACTTTTTTGTGCAAGCATTTAGAATTGGCCAAGACTCTCGAAAATTCAGTATGTTATTGCTATACATCATATGAGATGACTGACCAATTTTTATGATTTCAGGTTTAAATGAACCGCGACAGCAGCAATTGGCACACACCCTACTAAAACCTGATTTTCACAGCTGGTGAATTTCAAAAATGCAATCTGGACGCGATGACACTTTAGAAGAACGATATGCAATTAAATTCTGTTTTAAACATGGAAAAAATGCAACAGAAACGTATGGAATGCTTCAGACTGCTTTTCGACCATCTTGCATGAATCGAGCATCAGTTTTTGAGTAATATAAGAGATTCAAGGAAGGCAAGGAGTCTGTGAGGGATGATGAGAGGTGTGGGAGGAGTAACGAAGTCAATACACCAGAGTTGATTAGATAAAGAGTTAGGGTTACTATGTTGAGGTTTTAAGGGAGTTCAGGAAGAGATTCCGTTGGGAGGGGCCAGCACTCTTCAAATCGGGTCAGTGGCATTTCCACCAGGACAATGCACCAGTCCACAACTCCATTCTTGTCACAGACTATTTGACTAAGATGGGCATCAAGACACTTCCTCACCCTCCCTATACTCCAGACCTTGCTACCTGTGACTTTTGGTTATTCCCTAAGCTCAGAGGCTGTCGTTATGAGACAATTGAGGGGATGAAAGAGGCTGTGACGAGGGTCATTGACACGCTCACACAAGAGGACTTCCATGGGGCCTTTCAGGAGTTGTTGGAAAGGTACAACAAGTGCATTGCAGGCGGAGGAGATTACTTCGAAGGGGACTAGAGTTTTATGCATGTACAATCAATAAAAGTACCCATACGAAAAAAAGTCTGGAAACTTATTTAATGACCCTTATATATATATATATATATATATATATATACGAATACTTACAAGCTCACCCTTATATATATATATATATATATATATATATACGAATACTTACAAGCTCACCCTTATGAATATCCAACGCATAACTGATTATGCGAGAAACATAGATCTGAACTTATCTTTCCCATTATTTATAAGACCAGAAATATTTTCATACACTATATTAAAGCCTCCATCTCACTCGAACCCGAAATGCCATATCTTATCATATGATAACCTCTTAGGTCTCACGAGATTAACCTCAAGTAATTGATGTTGGACCTCAAGGTTAATTCAGTGTCTATATAAAATACTAAACTGCACCGGTGATGAAGGTCCAGTTCTGGAGAGAGTGGAATCACATCCTTCATTGCTGTTACCCCAGGTCTATTCTTATCTTGAGTGGGTCTCATCTATGGCTTAAATAGATATGAAGTTCTCACCAGGTGATAGCGATAGAATGACCTTATCTGTCGCGCTATTTTAAAGGTCAAAAACATTTTATACATAATAGTAAAATCTTTATCTCCGGTCAGAAATGGTATATTTTGTCATTTTGATGATTTCTGGTTTCTCCCACCAAAAATGTTTGGGGTGAAATTATGAAAAATAATTCAGACTTCTTTTTTCTTTCTTGGAGTTACTTTTTTTTGCCTTGATGTACTATGTGGGTGTGGGGATTGACATTGGATGACAAAATTTTATAGTCAATACGGAGGACTTAAAGCTCATTATTAGTGTGATCTCCTTGTTTGTTGTTGCTATGGAATTGAAAAGGAGTTACTACATTCAAAGCAACCCTTTAAAAACACGGTCATCTGAAGGAAAACAATCTAACGTCCATGAAATATACTTCATATAATTATGTCACTCGAACCATTCGATTTTTACTAGTATTACCCGTGGAAGGGTTGAATAATCGGCAACCACTCATATTTACATGATCAGGAAGGCAAGTAGATACCCATGTAACATATTGACCCCGGCCAAGCTGTCAAAAGAAGAAAGGAACCTGTGTAAATAACAGGTGCATTTCTTCTTTTGACAGCTTGGAGGTGCCCGTGGTGTAATGGTTATCGTCGTAGGAAATGGACACGGCGACACGAGTTCAAATGCTGGACGAGACTGGACGAGTCACATAGCACTAATACCCTTGGGAAAGGTATGAATCCAATTATTCTCCCTCCAGCTATGGGTAACTAGTAGGACAGACTTGATTCTTCAGCCTTGGTGAGGCAACTAGTCTAGGAGAAGGAAAACTCTGAATTCAAGCCAGTTAAACTCCGCTCAAAAATTGACCTTGTGTCATATCCTGCCCGAGTGGAGGGATTGGTAAATAAAGTAAATAACAGGTGCATCCGGAGATATTAGGGGACAACCTTGACTGTCGAAGGGTTGATCTGAGTGCGAATTGTGACGCTCGCAAGAAGTAGGTGAACGTCAAATTATTATATTACCCCGGCGACAGGAATTTCAGATCAGTTGGAGAGAAGATGCTAGAATGAGAACCATATCCCAGAAGAAGCTGGGCCCCCTGGCCCCCGGTTGAGCAGCCCAGGAGAGCAAGAAAGAAATGCTGCTGTAGCCAGAAGTGTTGGGGGTCAATATGTTGCAGTTCTATTAAATCTCCAACTCACCTCTCACACAATAATACGTTTCGTAACCCTTTCGAACCCTTTCAATAAAGTGAGAGGTATATTTTTTCTAAAGAACTGTGTCCGCTCGTCTTTACTGTGTTGAATATGTTTCTGCATGCATCTGCATATGAGTATGTTACATCCAGCGGTACGTAAAACAGGGCCTTGTAAAGAACGAATGGACCATCTTGAAGGTTCAGCTGTCATATAGGAAACTCATATCCCGATGGATATCAAGATTTTGATGAATCTTCCATTTTGGAGAAAGAGTCTCTGATATAAAACTGGGAGTAATGGACCAGTAGCTTTTTTCTTGGAGAAAGTCATTCCGATGTAAAACCTGCGGGTTCAATAACATCCAATAATTTAGGGTTGCTTTTCTTTTTTGGTTCATACACTTAAAACTAAGTCCTTCTGTAAAATAAAAAGCTTCAGGCACATGGATTTCCTGGTATTTAATCAGCTTTTCATCCGGTTGAATTTGAGACAAGGTCATTTTATAGTGTGGGGGCATCCAAAAGTCGAGACGCATGTGCACCGTTAAAAATTCTTTATCACTTCCAAATGCTAGAAAGCAGTTATTGCCATGGAATAAAACCACCTGGGTTTCAGCGGCTTTCTCAATAAAACCCACCATTCACGAACACCAGGAGGATTACAGAAAACCAAGGAGTTGAAGGCACCGAGACCGCTTGATATCTTGCAAAATAATAACACGCGATGGCTTATCTGAATTCGAGGTGACAGCTATTTCTTTCTATCTATCTATCAATCTATCTATATACTGCCGTTTCATCGGGGCCAAGAAAGTGCTGGCTGCACCCCTTACCGAATTGTAAGCTTTCCCCCTTCAAAAAGTGTGTCCGGAATATAACACTAAACTACATTCGGTTGTAAGATTCCAATTTTAGAATTTTGGAGTCGGTAGATTTACTCTTAAACATTACTCCAAGATCCACTATGTTCCGGAGAAGTAGAATCTGTTCAGGTTCTATCTGGTGAACAGAGAGGCTGGACAGTTAACAGGACCAAAAACAAGATTTGTTAAAGGACAGATAGGTTCCTCCTATAGCTGTCTCAACGGCCAAGTAGCACACTCCTGTTGTGGACTGTATGAAAGGTAGTTTGAAACTGGGGTTTTTCATTTAGTCACAGAAATTTTTTGTTGTATGAATTATCCATCTAGAAGAAAGTGATTCTGATATAAAATCTAGGAGTGTTGAACCACTAGTTTCTGTTAAAACATCAGTTTAAGTGAAAAAAAACCCTCCGAATTCAAACCATCAGTTCTTCGCTAAAAAGTTAACCGTGCGTAACATACTACTCGTGTTGGAGAGGTTTGGTAAATAAACACGCGATTTCTAGTATTATTATATAGTTGTTTACACGTTCATTCAGCATCACAACGACACCATAATTAAGAATCATGAAGGAAGGAAGACACAAGAAGACTTCTTTAGAAAAATATTCACCTCTCTGTCTTTATTGCAAGGGTTTGAAAGGGTTGTTTAAGGGTTTGCATGTGAGAGGATGTTGGAGACCGAACATAAACTTCATATTTTGACCCCACTGTTATGACCGTCACGTTGTGTCTTTATTGTTCTCCTGATGTTGGGGTCTACTCCATTGGGGCTTTCCGAGGGCCCCCTCGGTCTGGTGTGGCCTTCCCTACCACATCTCGTCTCTAACCCTCTGGGAGTCTGCTGGCAACAACTCTGGGACCCAAACTCAACTGAGTTAAATAATAACTCAACGCCCACACGATCGCCCACTGGATCTTTGAAATCGAATGTTTAATCGTCATCAAGCGGAAATAACTGTCATGCAGTTCAGAGGTTACTCTCTTCCGGTGCATGACTGTAATGGCAGAATGGGACCTTCACCTTTTCCCATATCATAAGCCTTAATCCGCCCACGCGATCTCTTTCGATTACTGGCCGTTGGAATGTGTCACTTCCTTCCGGTGTATCACCTTGGAATAGTATTTTTGGGCCGGGGCGAGGGGTCAAAATATAACAGTATTCACATCTAATACTAATGATTTTCAAGCAGGTCTGGGGGTTCCTAACAAGTATTATCATCGCTGTTCAGAGTGAACCTGGAAGTAATGGCAACGAAAGACTGAATCCATACCGCCAAGAAATACATAACAGGAGTTTTACCACAGGGTGCAGTTTAATGTCATACTCAGCACACAGTGTAAATACATTCGAAGTGGTAACCAGTATATGATTTGCTTTCATAGACATAAAGGAGAGACGATGATAGTAAAACAATTAGTGTTACGAATTTAATTATTTCCAGTTGATCCTCAACAAACGATAAAATCAACAATATTTATAAACTTTCATTTCTTCTATCTTATAAAAGAAAAAAGTACGAATTCTTTAAAATTTGCGCTGCAGATGGCTGCCTAAGTGTTAATAATGAAGCAATCATTAGAAAATCGAACAAAAAAAAAAAAAAAAAAGGCAAAATCAAAAACAAAACACTAAAACAGCTAAACTCGAATGATTATGCTTGCTCTAATGGGCTATTTCATCATTTAGTCTAATTAAAGTTTTTTTTTTAGAAAAAAAGCAACTTTGTTATAAAAACATTTAATATTACAAAAATCAATTTCAAATGAGCAATTGTTTATTCTATAATGAGCAATAATTTAGGAAGTAAATACAAGCATAATTAAATTTTTCTCATTTCAGCTTTTCCAATTCTTAACCTTTCAAACACTTCATAGACAAGGAGTTTCTCTAACGAAAGAAAGAACGGATCACAAAATGCATAACCGTTAGTATTTCACAAATCTATGTACTACTACCCTCGATCATTTTAAGGTTTTATGGCAAATCAACCATTATAGGTTATTTAATGCCAAATCTGCATTCATACAAACAGTTCTATTTCAAACTATTCAGTTTATAATTAGTACAGTTTTTGTTTATACACAATTAAATGTAAAAACAGTTCTATTTCTAACAATACAGTTGAGCATATGTACACAGTTTAAATGTCAAAACAGTTCTATTATTAACAATTCAGTTTAGCATATGCGCACAGTTTAGTTCTATTTGATCCATTGATAGTACCCTATCAGGTGCTTCCATTCTGCCGAGAGTGTAACTGGGAGCGATGGCAATGAAGGAGTACTCTGCATTGTCCAAAGCTTACTGGAGCCTCCTCATCAGATTGTTTAGAATTATAATCAGGGCACTCGTTGGAAAAGTCATATTTCTCTGCAAAGAAGCAGTGGGTATATTCTACAGCCCCAGCCGACTGAGTTAGATTATTTTAGGCTTGGTTTAATTTGGTTTGATTTGGTTTTATGGCATATCAACCATCGTTGGCTATTTTATGCTAAATCTTTTTTTTATTTTTATACATATTTAATATATGATTTCTAAACACATTTTGTCGACAACATACTTAAACGAGCCTGGGCTTTTCTTTGCATGCAGCTAAATGGTTTTAAATATTGCAATGTATTAGTAACAATTCAATTAAGCATCAGTCATTTGTTTTCACACGGTTAGATGAAAAGCAGTTCTATTTCAAACAATTCAGTTGAGCATGTCAAAGTTAAATGTCTGTTTTTTGTTTGGTATATCAACCTTTGTAAGTTATTTAATGCCAAATCCATTTTTATTCAAATGAAAGGTTCAAGAGGGGGTATCTTCGTTGTGTAATGGTTAAAGCGATGGACTGTGGAATCGTAGTACGCGAGTTCGTACTCCAGCCGCGCTATTACGTTCACTTTCGGGCAAATACCCTTGGGGAAGGTATGGACCCCCTTATCCTCCCAGCTATGGGTTAAATAGTACTACTACTGTTCTTCTAGGAGAATAGATTTGGTATTAAATAACCTACAAAGGTTGATATGCCATTAAACAAAGAAACCAAACCAAACTAGAAAGGTTCTATTTAAAACAATTCAGTTTAGCCAAAGTAGACAGCTTAATTGTCAAAGTATTTCTATTTCAAGCTACACAGTTTAGTCAAACAGATCTAGTTCAAACAATTCAGTTTAGCATACAAAAACAGTTATATTTTAAACAATTCAGAGTCAACCTGGGAGTGATCCCAATGACGGGGTACTCGTCATTTGCCAAATCTAAAGAATTACTGGAGCCTCGCCATCAGATTGTTTAGTGTCATATTCAGGACACTGGTTGAAGGAGTTTTAGCCTCTGCAGAGAAGGAATCAGTATATTCTACAGCCCCAGCCGACTGGGCCAGATTATTTTAGGGGAGCATTATTAAATGGAAATGGATATTATTCGGTCGTATTTACAGTATCACCTATAATAGTATAAATCAAACATTCTATCATTTCTTGGGAAGCATTTTACCATAAAAATCGATTTTATTTGATAGTATTTATAGTACCAATAATATTAGCTCATATCTAACATTTTATTATTTCAAGGGGAACATTTTACCATAAAAAGTGATATTAGATATAACCGGACATTGTCAAAATGGTTAGAGTGTTCGCCAAGCATTTTACCATAAAAATCGATTTTATTTGATAGTATTTATAGTACCAATAATATTAGCTCATATCTAACATTTTATTATTTCAAGGGGAACATTTTACCATAAAAAGTGATATTAGATATTACCGGACATTGGCAAAATGGTTAGAGTGTTCGCCAATGGCCTGGGAAACCTGGGCTCAATCACCAGGTCAGGTCATACTAAAGACTCAAAAAGTGGCACTTGATTCCTCCTTGCTTAACACTCAGCATTATAAGGTAATGATCAAGGGTAGAGTGGAGCAATCCAGGGAAAGGAGTAGCTACCTCCCCTACACCTTGGTGTAGTAGCCATCGAAAAGGGAGCCTTCGGGTCTCTCTCGACTAAATCACTTTGTGGGTATGTGTCGAACCAAGTGCAATATAATATGGAATGGGCTCAATATCTAGGATAGAGCTATTATATAATGATAATAAATATATTAGGGTGGCAGTCTATATTCCATGAATTAAATATATATACATATCTAATATATATATATATATTGTTTATCTGGAAAGATGAAGGCTTGGTGTTACCAACATGGTCTGCTACCCCGTCTTTTGTGGCCCTTACAGATGTACAAGATTGCGATATCTCGTGTTGAACGGATCCAACAGTATAGCAACAAATACCTGCGTAAGTAGCTCGGAGTTCCTCCTTGTTTTTCGAAAGTGGATTTATATACCAATTCTAGAAACCTACAGCTCCCAATATCCTCACAGGTAGAACAATTCAAAATTGGGAAAGTACGCCTTCACATGATGATGAAGGACTCAGCCGACGAGATCATTCGGAAGGCGTATCCAGAAATAAAATCAGGTACGAAGTGGTCGGCTGTTAAGACCGCCCAGGAGGCGGAATGCAACCTACGAATCAAAGACATCATAGGCGTCACTCAAACCAATCGAGCTGGACTGGGTAGCACGAGCAAAAAGGTATTCTTCAAAATGGACTCAAAAGGAAAAAGAGACATGGTGAGCGAAGAAGTTAGGATGTTTGAGGAAGAGCAAAGAAAAGCCAGTGCTGTTACTCAGGCCAAACAATGTGCTTGGACAAAATGGAATGATATCGAACCAATTAAATTATCGTGGAAATCCTTAATTGCAATGGAACCACTGGCGATATCATTCCTTCTTCGCTCTACTTATGATCTCTTACCAAATGCAACCAACCTAAAATTATGGGGATATACCAATTCGGACCTGTGCTTGTCGTGTAAAAGTAATCGGGGTACTTTGCGCCACGTCCTATCTACATGTCCACACTCACTTCAGATGTACACATGGTGACATAACAAGGTATTAGAAGTGACAATAGAATTGTTAAGAGCACAATGTGAGACAGCAAATCAGTAATTCATAACAGCCAAGGAACTCATAATTCAGTTTCTCAAGGAAGGTTAATGTCCTGTGAGGAAACAAAAAAATCCTAATATGAAGCTACTGAACGAAGCTAGTGACTGGAAAGTTTCAGCAGATCTCAAGACATCTCTACAATTTCCAGTTCACATTATTCAAACAGAAAAGCGGCCAGACATTGTAATATGGTCCGATTCAAAGAAGAGTGTCCTCATAGAATTGACTGTCCCTTGGGAAGAAAACCAGGAGGAAGCACATGAGCGGAAGAAAAACCGCTCTGAAACACTGCGTGGCGACTGCGTGGAAAAGGGTTGGATATGCCATGTGATTCCTATTGAGGTTGGTTGTCGTGGTTTTATAGGACACTCAGTCATTTCGTTTCTTTCAAAAATAGGAATCACTGGTCGCAGTTTGAAAGTTGCCTCAAATCGTCTTCAGACCACGGCGCGATACGCATCAAGTTGGATTTGGTCGAAAGCGAGAAAGTTTTCAGCATGAAGGTAATACACGCGGAACCACCTTTCCCGTGTGATTACGTAAGAAACGGTTACTGTAAACGCGTAATAACATCAACCACCGAAAGTAAACGCTTTTTTTTTGTTTTTTAAATCACAAACTGCACTCAGAAAATGAAGACTAACGTCCAATGTAGTCTCTGCATTTAATTGATCTGGCGTATATAAATATATATATATATATATATATATATACATATATATATCATTCTCTTAATACCCTGTCCGGTGGCAAAAGCTGCTTGGTAGTGCCAGGAGTGGCAGTACCGCCTTGAGCTACCGAAACTGTGTTATCACCCCTAGATGGCGGCTGATGAGGACATGGTATCGCACGTGCTTTCACACGTTGTATGATGAAAAAAAAAAGTTGGAATAGTAATATCTTGTCAGCGTCCGAAGACGGTGGGTGTAGATTATTCATGTATGGAGTATATGAGGAATATCACATAAATCTACGTGAGAGCGCGATATATGGCTATTGTTACATATCTTTTTCCTTCCATAATCTCAAGTCTAACATGTAAAAGTTATCTGACGAGGCGGAAAGTATAATAATATTCTCTGGCGAAATAGATTTATAATGACGACTTAACCAGTTTTGAGTTTCCTTCTAATTGCACTATATATTTGTGTATATATATATATATATATGTATATGTATATATACGTATATATATGTATATATACACTTATATATATATATATATATATATATATATATATATATATATGTATATATATATATTAATACTTCCTTGCTTTACACTCAGCATTATAAGGTACGGATCAAGAATAAGTGAAGCAATCCAGGGAAAGGAGTGGCGCCCCCCTAACGTTTAGTGCTATTCATTGAAAAGATAGCCTTCGGGTCCCTCTCGACGACGGTGCCTTCTTACAACTATATATATATATATATATATATATATATTATGAGAGTGTTGGTCGTCCGTAAATCACTATGTGCTTATGTGTCGAACTAAGTGCAATATAATATGGAGAGTGGTTAATATCTATGCTCGAGCTATTATAATAATAATGATAATAAATAAATAAATAAAGCGTTGCTTTTGCTTCTCCAGCTGTGCCACTCATGTCTTGTTGGTCTTACTTGAATGGTTTGGGAGAGGGGAGGTAAGCTGTCGTACAACTGCTCTTTTGTTGGGTGCTGCTTGCAGGATTTGTTCAAAAAAGCATTCTTGTGTGTTTCCTATCTACCTTATCCTCTTTGTGTTTTGTTAGCATCCAGGTGGTGCATCCGTACAGTAGTGCTGTAACAGTCAAAATTTAGAAGAAATCCTTGTTTTTATTTTATCGGATAGATCAGGCATTCATATAATCGACAACCAATCAATTTCATTCCATGGTTTCTCAAGGCGTATGTTGTCATCAGTTGATGAGATGTAGCTGGTAGCTTGTATGGGAGCTTGTTCGTTAATTTTAGAGTCTGATCCATTTGAGTGGAGATTACGCCTTTTTGTTTGAAACATATCAACTCTGTTTTAGTTGCATTCATATAGAGACTAATACTTCCGGCTTCTTTCTCTTGGTTACGCTGGAGGGATTCTATTTGGGCAGGTGCATTTGCAGAAGCGCAAGGCTGTCTCGGGAGTCTGCATTTGTCATAGTTTTTGCGGGATATCGTCTCCTTCTTGCCTTTTTAAATGTGAAAACATTTTCTTTAATTAGGTAGATTGATGTTAGAAGTAAATAGTCGAAGCAGACTATTAACAAATACAGTGCTAATAGGTCTCCCTGCAAGACTCCTGCTACACTGTCGAAGAAGTCGGTATTTCCATCAGGTGAACCATTGCTTTCGTGTTTTTGTAAAGCATGATATTAGCAGTAATAGTGTAACACTATGTAGGTGGTCCGCCAAGCAGACGATTCCTTTGTCTGTTTTGGCGCGAAATCAGACAAAGCGTTTGGGACTCGAGATCTCGGGTGACCGGAAGTGGGTAAGGGAACGCGAGAAGAGAGTTGGACGAAGGAGCTCGAGGAAGGAGTTGGCGAGGGACGACGGAGAGACCAGTCGACACCGGAGCAGAGAGACCAGTTGGATGAGATGAGGTCCAGATCAGTGAGGGAAGACGAGTCAAGATGAGTCGGCATTCCAGTAGCGTTGTAGAACTTTCGCTAGAAATCCACTCTAGCGTTAGTTTACATATGCACAATGTTACATAACTTCCATTCTGCACTTGAGTTAACCCCAGGCATATTGTTCGTTTGTTCTTTTTACTCCCGCTCCCTCTATTGTATTTCTTGTAGAGGTAAAGAAATGTACGATGTCCCTATCGGAATCACTAGTTGATCATCGGCCAAATAATGAAATGGTTCGAAGAAGTTGATGTAACGTGGGGGCCGAGTGGGTATCGTCACAATAGTTTCTTTGGAGAGACCATATGCAGAAAGTATTCGCTCAATCTTTTCTCTCTGCATAGAATCAAATGCACCAGTCCACAACTCCATCCTTGTCACAGACTATTTACCAAGATGGGCATCAAGACAGTTCCTCATCCTCCCTATTGTCGAGACCTTGCTCCCTGTGACTCTTGGTTATTCCCTAAGTTCATAGGCTGTCTTTATGAGACAATTGAGGAGATTAAAGAGAAGAAGGTCATTGACACGCTTACACAAGAGGACTTCCATGGGGCTTTCCAGAAGTTGTTGGAACGGTACAACAAATGCATTGCAACCGGAGGAGATTACTTCGAAGGGGACTAGTTTCATGCGTGTACGGTCAATAAAAGTGCCCATACGAAAAAAGTCTGGAAAGTTATTGTATGCACCTCGTATATATACAAAATACAAACTAAATATATATATATATATATATATATATATATATATATATATATATATGTGTGTGTGTGTGTGTGTGTGTGTATGTGTGTGTGTGTGTGGTCCCTTCAATAAATTTCCAGACTTTTTTTGTACAGGCATTTAAAATTGTCGTGGACTCTTGAGAATTCAGTATATTATAGCTATACATCTTATGAGATGACTGACCAATTTTTATGATTTCAGCTTCTAATAAACAGCTACAGCAGGAATCGGAATACACCTTACTAAAGCCTGATTATGTCACTTGGTGAATTTCAAAAATGCAATCTGGACGTGAGGACACTTTATAAGAACGATATGCAATAAAATTCAGTTTTAAACTTGGAAAAATGTCACAGAAACGTATATATATATGTATTAGATATTTTTAATCGAATTTTTATAATTTTTTTTTTTACAAAAGCTTCACAAAAATTCTACAAAATTAAAATCCAACATTTTCAAAGCCTAAAATTTTAGTAAGCAGAAATGAATGATTTTAATTGAAATCCTTGCTTATTTATATCTTTGGAATCTAAAATACAATTCATCTATTACCCATAATAAAAAAAAAATTATCGTTTGAGAAGTAATAGTTTTGGTTCTAAACATTTTGATTATCTAAAATTTGATCAAAAATCCACACGATTCTGACATTTTCTGTTTAATTCAAGACATGTTCCATTTTCATGTGGGAGATAGAATAAAAGACTTATGCATTATTCTTAATTAAAAATAGAAAAAAAAAGAAGCAATTTCCAGATAAAAGAAAAATTTCCTTCAATTTTAAATTCTTTCTCCCGCCCCCAATAAATAATGTCGGTTCTTTGGATTAAACCAAGAATGATGTTACTGATATTAAATTGATCCCTATTTAATATTATTATTATTGAAGTAACATTTTACCAAAATATATTTGATACTTTTATTCTTAGGGAAATTTAGAAAAGAAAAGAAAGAAAAATCTTTATTTAGCATAAAAGATATATTCATTTATTAATTTTATGATCTCAATCTTCATATATCATCAAACGAGAATAATTCAACTTGATAAATGATTTTCTGGCGTCATTTTCAAAACATGAATTATAGAAATATCTTATGTATGTATGTATCTATCTATCTATCTATCTGGGTCTCATCTACCTATCCATTTATATATCGATCTATCTGAATCTGAACTCTCATCTATCTATCTATCTATCTATCTATCTATGTGATGTCTCATCTACCTATTCATCTATATATCTATCTATCTGAATCTGAGCTTTCATATACTTATCTATCCATCAATCTATGGTCTTATCTATCTATCTATCTATCTATCTATCTATCTGAATCTGAACTCTCATCTATCTATCTATCTATCTATATTTACGAATATTTCTTTTCAATTATCTAAAATATCATCAAAAGCCACAAGTTTTTGACAATTTATATTTATTTCAACGCCACTCTTGTTCCATTTTAACGTGGGAGAAAAAAAATTAATGATTGATGTATTATTTTTTATTTTTCAAAAAAGCAAAATGAATTAAACAAAAACAAATTTCCGGTTAGAAATAATTTATCTCGGCCAATTTTCAATCCAAAAATATTTCTTTTTCTCTTCCCAATAAATTTTATCGATTCTTCGTATTAAAATATATGAAAGATATTAAACTTGCTTTTTTTTTCTTTTTTTTTTTTGCTACAGTAAACAATATCTTTAAAAACATGAATTCTTTGGTAATTTTAAGTTAACAAACGACGGAATACTTCTTTATTTAACATAAAAGATATGTTTACATATAATTTAAATGAACTAGTGTATCGCATATCACGAGTGACCGAGTACAAAAAAGAAGGATTATTATTTAATTTTCAAGCTTCATAAATAGTATAAATGAGGAATCTATCTATCTATCTATCTATCTATCTATCTATCTATCACACTCACTCACTCACCCTCTTTATCTCTTTATCTCTCTCTCTCTCTATATATATATATATATACATATATATATATATATACACTGAGTGAGATGGTTAACTTTCATCAAAATTACCCAAAAAAGGAAATAACAGTAACATCTCACTTGTCAGATATATTTACCAAACTTACATGAAAGCACTTAAAGAAACTACGAATTAAATTTATTCCAAGAAATCTCCACAGCTTCAAGACCAATTTTGAATCTTCTGCAAGCCTTTCCAACGGTCTTCTTATTTAAATTCATAAATGTTGCCGGTATCCTTGCTATCAGTTCATCTTTGGTGTGTCACGGAGTTTTATTGGTCTCTTGCTCAACAGCGTTCCATACATAATAATCAAGGGTATTGAAGTCTGGGGAGTTAGATGGACAGATGTTAGGGATGACGTTGTCAAAGAAATCTTCTCACTGACAAGACTCCTCCTGTTAGTATGGCATGGCGTAGAATCAAATTACCAAACTTTGGGTTTTCCAGCAACCACCCTCTAGAGTAACATTGCTTCCTCTGGACACTTGATGTAGATCTCCGGGTTCATTCTATAGCTATGTGGGTAGATGACTATCTCATTGAAGATAATGTAGACCTCCGTTTTCATCAATATAGGTACACTTGCGGGAACAAAGCAAGTTAAAATCTAATATGTGAGTTCGCTATCTGAATCGGGTCGAAATCTTTCTCATCGGAGAAAAATCAAGTCATGTTTGTTTGGAGGAGATGCCTGAGTTTGCTCCCCAATCCTTGGCAGAGCGGTCTTACCTCTTGCTCCTAATGGCCTGTGATAAAGATTGAGCCTTTCTCAACTATTTTGAGACATGAATAATGTCTTCATGCATTTACCTACGTAATAAGGAACTCATGCATTTCTCTGCCTCTTCCTGTGGATCTGATTGGTATAATATGATCGTTGTCAGTCATGACCAGAATCTAGGCAAGAAATTCAGGAGTTCTTTTATTATCAAAACGATCAGAAAAAGACTTCTGAGTTGCCATACTTTTGTGATTACCATTCCTGAAACTCTTTTCGAGTCTTCTAAATCGTTATCAGAATGAAACCCAAACATTCTGAAATCTTCGTATTGGAGCTCCCAACAATAATAGAGCATGACGTTTCCAAATTGCTGAAATAGCGTGATAGTGCTAATTTCCTACAAGACAGTGCTCAAGTGACTGTAGCTTGCTGCACAGTAGACAAATCCAGAAGCAAACAAAACCATGTGTGACAATAACAATTTAAAATAGCGACAATTTATCCAACCTACTAGATAGATAGAGAGATAGATAGATAGGCTGATGTGATGGCCGAGCAAAAGCAGGACGACCAGCACGAACATACATTCAGTAATGTGAGGATACGGGATGTAAACCAGAAGACCTGCCTGAGGCGATGAACGATGGGGAAAAGTGGCGAGAGAGGGTCAGGGATATCCGTGCTACCAGCACGACATGATGATGATAATGATGAAATAAATTTTGGAATGCTCATTACATCGTAAATTTTTGAAGCAGAGCATTATCAACGGAAAAAGAATGTTCTAAAAATGTTAAAATCTTTTTTGTTTCAAGTAATGACACACACGCACTGATGAAGGTGTGAAAATCGAAACGTTAACGATGACAAATAATTCTAGAAATGGTATGATCCCATGAAAACTGTGTGTTTTTCATTCCTGTGAATATATAGATATATAGATATATACATAGATAGATAAATGGAAGTCCTTACAAAGCAAAAATCCCAAATTTTGTGTATAAAGAAACTCCTGGAACCTTAAAAATTTAAAACTGTATTTTTCCATTTTATGACCAATCAGTGCCTTCATTTGGTAAGCACTTTTTTTTGAGATTGCAGACAATAATATTTAATTTGCCTCGAAAAATCTGAAGGATCAAAACCAGAAATAAATCAAGAAATCTTTTCTCTCCTAGATTATTAGATACGTAGTTTTACCATTTAGGAGACATCAACCCCAGTACGAAAAAGAGATTTGTTTCTAAATCGCTGCTTATTATTTCTAGTGAATGAATTTCTGTAACTTTCCAGCATTCAATTAGTTCAGAATGTATTCAATTTGAACTTTGCTACATCATTTCTACAAGCAAAATATATCTTTTTTTTCACATTACACATACAGGGTGCAGAAGCAAAATATGGAATAATTTTTAAAACGTTTCCTTTTAATTAGGCCAATTTTTGAGAAAAAAAAAAACAACAAAAAAACAAAAAAACAGGATGAATCTAAATTTTCATGATCAACTCTATTATCAAGCACTTTTTAAAATTAAGATTCAGCCCAATATGAGTGAGCAAGAAAATAAACGACAAAGAACCTACGATATGCTTAACGCCGAAACCAAGTCAAGAAAATTTTCCAGATAATTGGAGTTTCTTTGTCTAATGTATACAAAGCAAAGAAAACATTTTTATTGAAAAATATCTTTTTCAGGAAAAGGGGTGTGTGGAGGACATAACAAAAAAAAAACCGTAAAGAAAACTTTCTAACTGCTCTCGCAACGACGATTAAGAAGGATCCCGCAACGTCAATTAGAAAGCCCGCTAATGAATTGAAAATCTACGAAAAAGTTGTGAGGATAGCGATTAAATAAGATTTTAGCCCGGACCTTTGCTTGATTGGGCGTTTTAGAAAACAAAACAAATGCAACTTCCCATCTAAATATTGGTTCGCTTAAGACTGCTATTGAGGAGGACTCAAATAAAATATTTGAAGAGTTATCTTGAAGGCTTGAAAATCGTTTCGAAGGCATATTGATACAAAAATTGAAAAAAACAAAAAAACAAAAAAAACAAAACAACAACAACAAAAAACAAACACAAAAACAAAAAAAAACCCATAAAATTGGTGGTCATATCGAGAAAATTTACTTTTTTGTGTGTATCTTATTTTGATGTTTTTTTAAATAAAAATTAATCTTGTTTTAGAGATTCGTTTATACTCTAATATTCCTATTTTTTTCCGCACACTGTTAATATTAGCTTTTAAATATAAGATATAAGTACCTGGACCTTGTTAGGGAACTGTAAAACTATGCAACACCAAAGTAGCGGTGATATCAATTGTCATCGGTGCGCTCGGTACAGTCACCAAAGGATTGGTACTTGGACTGCAGGAATTGGAAATAAGAGGACGAGTAGAGACCATCAAAACTACAGTATTAAGATCAACCCGAATACTGACAAGAGTCTTAGAGACTTGAGGAGACTTCCTGTCACTCAAACTCAAGTGGAAGATCATCTGCAAACGCAATTGTGAAAACCTCTCTAAGAGGGTAGTAATAACAATAATAATCTCGGCCAGAAGACCAGACTTAATAATAATCAACAAAAAAAAAAAAGAGAACTTGCAAAATTGTCGAGTTTGCTGTCCCGGCTGACCACAGAATAAAACTGAAAGAATGTGAAAAGAAGGATAAGTACCTAGATCTTGCTAAGGAATTGAAAAAACTGTGGAACATGAAGGTGACAATTATACCAATTGTAATTGGTTCGTTTGGAACAGTAACTAAAGGATTACTAAAGGCACTGGAGGACTTGGAAGTTGGCGGACGAGTGTAGACCATCCAAACGACAGCATTATCGAGAACGTCCAGGATACTAAGAAGAGTCCTGGAGAGTTGAGGAGACTTGGTGTCACTCAAATTCCAGTGAAAAACCATCAGCTTACGCTGATGTGAAAAACTCTAATGAGTAAATAATAATAATAAAGTACAAGACACGACTCAACTGGGTGAAGAAGGTGATCCACTGGGAATTGTGTAAAAAATTGAAGTCTGACCAAACTACTGATTGGTATTTGCAGAAACCAGAATCCGTCCCGGAGAATGAGACACAAGCTTCCTTGGGACTTTGAAAATCAAGATCACATTTATCCCGGTCACAAAACCTGACCTAGTGACAATTAACAAAAAAAAAAAAATTAAAAAATTAAAAAATAAAAATAAAAATAAATAAACAAATAAATAAATACGAAATAAGAAATAGAGGGAACCTCGTTGATAGGGAACTTCCCTCCAGATTCACTACGGAGTGAAAATCAAAGAAAAGGAAAGATGAGGTAAACACTTACACTTCGTCAGAGAACAAAGCCAAAAAAAAAAAAAAAGCACGTAAAACAAACCAACAAAAAACATAGAATAGGAAAATAAATGTGATACTACTTATAATTTGTGCTCTTGAAATAATCCTGAAAGCCCTGGAAAAAGGGTTTGAAGAACTGGAAACAAGAGAACGAGCCGAACTGAACCGATCAAAATTCCATCATTGTTGAAATTGGCCAGAATACTGAAAAGAGTCCTGGGAAACTTAAGGAAACTTGCTGACTCAGATTCCAGTAAAAGACCATCAGTTAATGCTGGTGTGAAAAACTCGCGAATAATAATATATCATAAAAAAACAGGAGTGGAAAAGGGAAAAGTAATCCCAGACAGTGCGGCACCAAAAAGTGGCTTCCCCTTTTTGAACTACTATTCAGACCATAAGTACGATTTCGGGGACCCGAATTGAGGCACGAAAACCTCAGCAAGCAAATGGGGTTCGTCACTCGCTTCATGAATGGTAAATAAAAGTAAAAATAAATGAAAGTCGACTACTGAATTTCTACCAAGAAAATTCAACTGAAAGAAAATTCAATGGAAAATTCTGCAGAAAAGAATCTTAAAGAAAACTCGCAATTTAATGAACTCTGAAACTTTTCGATAAAACAAAAAAGAAAAAAAAAAACAAACTCAAAGTCAAAGTCTTTCTTTTTCGTTTCTTTTGTATGAAATCCCCTTTTAAAAACTTTATATGATCTTTTCGAATCAGTATCCGAACTAGAAAGCTGCTGAACTTACTGTTTAAACTTACCGTTTGAATTGCCGTTTGATATTGCACATTAAAGTCCCCTAAAATATTATCCAGTTAAATACTAAACTTGGCTTTAGGAGGCACTTACTTCATATCAAATTTTATCCTTTTTAAATCCCTTATTGAAATTTTACCCCTCAAATCTCTTTAAAACTTGAGTCTTGCCAGAGAGCTGAATATATAAATCAGTGGAACTTGGTGTTGACGAAGATACCAGTTGTAATCGTTGCGCTTATAGAACTCCAGTCATGTTATTGCATTCATTTTTGGGCTAATATTTTTAGGAAATGTACTAACTCCTTATCCCCGCCTACCGCAGCTATGGGTTGAATAGTACCACCTCTGTTCTTGTACAAGTGTTGTTTTGACACTTAATAACCTAAAAATGTTCATATACCTTTTAATAAAGACACCATATCAAACCAAACTAAACTGAGATTCAAAGGAATCTGCAAAAACAAGTGCTTCTGAATAAACAAATGCAAAATGACATGATTTGACATGTCACCAAATTTAAATCCAGAGAAACAGACTGAATCAAAAGGCAAAGGATGAACGACTGTCTATGGCATATTTGAAAGAATCTATATTGTCGGTGTGTAGGAACATTTTGATGTCTGTACGAACCTAGCAAAAACGAATGACGACAGAAACCATTTGCAAATGATTGAAAATAAAACCGTCGAACCAAATATTGATTTTAAGTAGTTTTTGTGTGTTGGTATTCCTTTTTGTAAGGCGAAATATTCCTATTTTGGACAACACTGTGTCAATTTTGGGTATATGCTTTTATGTATATAACTGGCAGAGTGTTGGGTAGAGTGTTCACCAGTAGCCTGGGAAACCTTTGTTCAATCCCAGGTCTAGTAATACCAAAGACTTAAAAATGGTACTTGATACCTTCTTGCTTTAATACGCAGCATTACAAGGGTAAAGTGGAGTAATCCACAGAAAGGAGTTGTGTCCTTGCCAAATTTTCTATTACTCTCTCTATCTATATATAGATTTAGAATAGCCGAGATGCAAACTCAGTGGCGTTTGGTACCTTTTAGTTTTCTCTGTGATTGTCAAATTCTTTCCATGTGGTTGGCATCCGTTTTTACAAATTTTGTCCGGTGCATGAAGTCTGATGAATTTTGTTCAAAATTCTGGGATATTCGATCTAGTTTATACAGATTAGTTATTCAAGTGGTTACATTATATTATTTTAATGATTTATTGATTTGTTTTGCCACTAATGTTTAATTGTGCTTTGCGAATTTTTCAAATTAGCGATAGTGGAATCTGAGTGAAAGCAAGTCTCCTCAGGTCTCCAGGTATTCTGGTCAATCTTAACAATGCTGTAGTTTGGATGGTCTCGGCTCGTCTTCCGAATTTTAACTCCTCCAGCACTCTTACCAAGCCTTCCAAGCGCAATAATTGCAATTGGTATCATCGTCACCCTCATGTTCCATTATTATTGTTGTAAAATAATGTGTCAGTTTGATTAGTCTTTGAAATCGTTAGTTATCGTGTAGCTTTGTCTGAATTTGTGTTCATACCAACATTTGGATAAAAGTTCTGATTTTTTGGAAGTTTTTTTTGGTACCGGTAAGCTGATTATGGCTATTTTCTTTATAGACAAAGACTAAAGTGTATTAAGGTCCTATAAGCTAGCGCTAATTTTTCAACTGTATTGGTTATTTTTGACGAGTGTAATTTTTGAGGCCACATATGTATCTTGTAAGTGTCGTACAGTATTTGTATTTTCTATTTTGCAAATGATGTTTTCTTTGTGCAGCTTCTCTGTTTCCAGGGGCTTTCAGTTACTCGTATATATATATATATATATATATATATATATATATGGGTTTTCATTGAACACACACACACACACACACACGCACACACACACATACTAAGTCGTTATCTTAATATGTTCAGTTAAATACCATGGATTGTTTCTTTTTCAAATCTTCAAGTGAAGACGTTCGAGTCTTCTGGTGTTTTTCTTGTGTCTTGGTCAAGATGGTGAAGAAAGTACTCCATACTAGCCCAAGCGCTTATGACTATTTCGTTGGTCATCCTCGAGGTTTCTGTCTGGCTGTTTGTTGTTTTGAGTTTTATCAATATGTATTTGGAGTGTTCATTTTAATTGATGGGGTTGGGTTGTTCTGTTAGGATGGCGGTAAATTATTGAATATATTTAATATAAATACCAGTATTGAATGCTATTTTATTTACAGTATTTTTTAAATTTTTAATTGTTATTGCTTAGAAAATTTGTCAAAGGTTTGTATTGTTATTTTTATATATCATTTTTAATAGTTTATTAGGATCTTTCTTATATCAGGGGATTTGAGTTTGTCAATTTTTTTGTTATTAGATGCTGTTTCATGTCAGAGAGGTGGTACGTAAGACGACGAGAGGATGTGGTTGTTGTGTGACCAATGTAGGTACCATTTTATGGATGCATCACATGGGTTGGGTATCTAACTGACTTTCCATCAAGTCAGAATACGACATAAGGTCATTTTACCGTAGGGATCCACGCAATAATCTAGACACATGCGTGGATAATACAAACATTTTTAGTCTTTTCGCATTCCTCATATCAGGGCGCCTCAGGAGCCAAGACATAAACTTAACCCTGAAAGACAGGCACTGCCTAAGGAGACGGCCCTTGAAACCGAGCGAATCTGACGAACAGCCCAATTCAACCTACCCGGGGCGTACCCGGGAGGAAAGTATCTGGAGTCTATCTGAGTCTGTCAGCTGAACTGTAAGGAAAAGCATGGGAAAAAGCTATTGATTAGAACTACACAAGAATGATATGTGCTGTTTTGAATAAATCCTCGAAGGACAAACTCATAAGTGTCGTTCAAGTACGGCCTCTTACACATGGGCTCACTAGTGTTGGCCGACCACCAAAAACTTACAATCAGCTCTGTGCGGACACTGGATGCGGTCCAAAGGAACTTTAAGGAACAATGCACAAAAAGGATCGATGGTGATATATATATATATATAGAGAGAGAGAGAAATAAAGAACTAGAGAAGTCCTTGCTATCAGTTCGACTCGACGATGATGAGGTAGTCTCAGTTGGCTCGTCATGACTTGGGAGTTCCTATCCGCCAAATTAGTCTTATCGCTACGTGACCAATCAAGCCAGACTTCTTCTTCTTATCTAATTCTTTTCTCGGAAATACTTTTAAAGACACGACGCCTTCTCAATCTGGGTTTTTGGTTAGATTGCTAAATTTGCCTTCGGCTCGTACCGAACGAAAGGATGATCGTTTTTTTTTTCGTGTTTTTTTTTCTATTACAAGCGTCCATAAGAAAAACGCAGCCCGGCGGGGAATGCGTCAAGAAAATCACTTAACACTTTGCTGCACTCTGATATGAACTCTAGATAAATTTCAACCAATCGTTTCGCGATTGATACTCTACCTCCTTCCTTAGTCTGTCGAGCGATTGTCTCAAGAAAAATGTCTGGAAAGTTCCATGTTGTTGTTTTTATATTAATGCCTTGCGGTGTGTCGATTCCCAAATGGGTGATTTGCTGGCTTGAATAATTGTTGCACAGATATAGGAAAAAAGAAAGAAAGAAAAACGTTTTTATTCACTATAAATGAGATACAAAATTTAAACACTTTAAGAAAAGCATCCTCTTATGGATTGATCGACTTATTTTAATGTCATGTCAACTCGGCTTGGGTTATTTTATGCTTATAGGTAAGGGAATCATGTTCATTGTATGTTCATATTTACATTTTTTGTGTAGGTGTTTCTTTAGAGTTTTATTCTATTTTATTTTCGTACACGGTTCTTTCGAATACGATTATTTTTTAAAAAGATCTATTTGAACCATAGATAATATCCTAACACGTATTCCTTCTCCCAGCCAGAGTGGACGTGGGAGTAATGGCAATAAAAGGGTACATAATACTTCCAAGATTTACAGAACTGGAGCTTAAACATCTGATGCATTCTAGTGTCACACTCAGAACACACCTTTTTTGGTAGGTGGGGGTAACTCTTCTACGGGGTATTATGGTTAAAGCGATGGACTGCGGAATTGTAGTAAGCGAGTTCGAACTCCAGTCACGCTATTACGTTCACTTTCGGACAAATACCCTTGGGAAAGTTATGAACCCCCTTATCCACTCAGCTAAGGTTTAAATAGTACCACTACTGTTCTTCTAGAACGGCTTTGGCGTTAAGTACCCTACAAAAGTTTATATGCCATTAAACAAAAACAAAACAAAACAAAAAAAAAACCCAAACCAAACCAAACTCTTCTGCCGGAGAATTCAGCCAGTGTATTCTAAACACTGATGACAGGATGATTCACGTTGGTTAACTTTTTTTTTTTTTTGCTTTCTTTTTTATTTTCTGTCATGATTTTCTGGCATTTCGTTTCTTATTGCATCATGATTATATACTCCTAGATCTTGCTTGGATTCTTGGCTTTTTTTTATAATTGATTGCAGCCATTTTTATTCTTGTTGTTAGACTAACTTTTCGAACCTGGCATTTGTTAATTCTTATGCTCATATTTCTGGACAAAGTTGTAGTCGGGTTTATCCTCTGCCTCCTACAATCTGCCCGTCGAAAGTACAAAAGATCTAGATCTACTCTGGATATATTGGTTGATTGGTTGGGTTTATGGCATATTAACCTTTGTAGGTTATTTAATGCTAAATCCATTTTTATACAAATAATCATTTCTTTTTCAAACAATTCAGTTTAGCATGAGTACACAGTTTAATTGTCAAAACGATTTCTATTTCAAGCTATTCAGTTTAGTCAAACAGTTTTAATTCAAACAATTCAGTTGAGCGTAAGTACAGTTTCAATGTCAAAAACCGTTTTATTTCAAACAATTCAGTTTAGCATAAGTACGCAGTTTAAACATCAAAACAATTTTATTTCAAGTAATTTAGTTTAGCATAAGTAGGCAGATTAGTTCAATTTAACCCTCAGATTGGGCCCTATCAGGAGCTACCACTCCGAGCCAGAATGGACCTGGGAGCGATGGCAATGAAGGAGTCCTCCACATTCCCCAAACCTCCAGCATCAATGGAATCTCACCATCATATTGTTTAGTGTCATAAACAGGACACTCATAGGATCCATGTGAAGACTAATAACTCTACTAATAATAATGCAGTGTTCTTTGTTGCTTCATATTTGAAAATGGTATACAATAAAAATATTAGTCCTTGATCACAATGCCTTGGACAAGAGAGAAAAAATATATTGCATTACTTATTTGGAGATAGAATCATTCAAAACTGTTTCAAAATAGATGCAACCTAGTAATATGATAATAATTTATTACTGAGACAAGAAACTCAAACAAGATTGCATGTCCTGGAAGCTGATATAATAAGTTTAAAAAAAACATTGATTTGATGTCTCTAATTCAAAGTGTACATTTTTTACTGGAGGTATTCCAAATGACCGACATTGCGCTTGTGTCAGTATTAAACCATTATCATTTGGCCGTTCTAGCGGATGACAGAGAGAAAATAAAGCAAAAAGACAAACAAATACTTGGACCTTGCTAAAGGACTGAAAGGATTCTGGAATATTAGAATGACAGTGATATCAATTGTAATTGGTGCTCTTGGAAATATCCCCATAGGCTTAGAAAAAAATTTGCAGAATTGGAAATCAGAAGAATCAGGTCATCAAGACCCCAGCATTGTAAAAATCGGCTTGAATACTGAAGAGCGTCCATGAAACATGAGAAGACTGGTTGTAACTCCAGTGAAAAACCTCCATTAACGCGTGTGGGGAAAATTCGCAAAGAGAATAAAGTGGAATTAACAGTGGGATGAAAAACTTTAGTAGCGGTGAAAATTCAGGGAACCATAAACGAGGGATATACGCTTTCGCCATTACTACTTGTAATAGCAATGATCCCACTCAATTATATAGTAGGAAAATGTTAGAAATATACAAAATCATCCAAAAATATCACTTACCTCATGTACATGGGCGACATCCGGCTGTTTGAAAAAAAAAAAAATGAAAAAGAACTTGGTCTAATTTGGTTTGGTTTTATGGCTCATCAACCATTGAAGGTTATCAATGCCAAATCCATTTTTATACATATAAACAGTTTTATTTCAAACAATTTAGTTTAGTATTTGTATAGTTTTTTTGTTTACACTGTTGAATTTCAAAACAGTTCTATTTCAAACAATTCAGTTTAGCATGAGTACACAGTTTTAGTTCTATTTGAGCCATAGATATGTCCCTATCAGGTGCTACCACACCAACTAGAGAGGAAATGGGAGCGATAGCAATGAAGGCGTACTCCGCAATCTCCAAGACTCCTGCATTACTGGAACCTCACCATCTGATTGTTTAGTGTCATATCCTGGACACTTGTTGGGGGATGACTCTTACCCCTCTGAAGAGGTGTAGTCGGTGTATTCTACTGCTCCAGCCGACTAGACCTGAAAAAGAACTGGAGGCTCTTATACTAACAATAATAATAATATACCACCAAGATATAGAAATTGAATTTGGAATGAAAACATGTTATATACTTATGATGAGAAGTTGAAGAATACACATAACAGAAGGAATAGAAATGTCAAATCGAGAAAATTATAAACGCTTGGAGAAAAGCTACAAGTATTCGGGAATACTGCAAGCTGACACAAGTGGAGATGAAAGAAAAAGTAAGAATTCCTCAGACGAACAAGAAAACTTCTGAAAACTAAGCTCTACGGGAATCTCATGTAAGGGATAAACCACTGGACTATTCCACTTGTATAATACTCAAAGGTATTCGTTTTCCGTAGTCATTTTTAACAACAAACCAGGCCGTTCAGAGATTATCTGCTTTTTTATTCATTCATTTATTTTTTCAATTTCAATTTTCTATGAGCCGTTCAATTACATTATAATTTCATATAGCACAAATACCCTTGAATCCAGTTATTCTCTCATCCAGCAATAGTTAAGTAGTAGGACAGATTGTGTTCTTTGGCCTTATTTAGGCAACTAATCTCGGAGAAGGCAAACTGAATTTAAATGAGTTAAACTCGGCTTAAAAGGAGGAAGAAGATTTGAAAATAGTGGGGACGCTACATTGCATGAACTTGGAAACTACACAAGAAAGAGCATAGAAAAGCTAATTACAGTCTCCAGTAACAGCATGGACAATATAAGGACAAACAGAACAGCTACAAAAACCAAGAAGCAGAAATAGCAAGTAAACAAACGTATAGATATATCAAGTGACAAACTGGTGGATATTACACGAGAAGACCTGGGCATGACCATAAAAGAAAAGGCTTAAGAGAGAAACTGAATCTCTTTTAATAGCAGCTCAAAACAACAGCAATAAAGACCAATTTAAAGCGAACATTGATAACATCCAAAGAAACTGCGTGCGTAGAATAAAGAGTTGACCTAGACGAAACGATTAATCATAGAATCAGCTAATGTAATAAGTAGTAAAGTAGTCGAGGGTGACCGGAGGGCTCTGTTTCAATAACTAGGGGATGGCGCTACTCCTTTCCCAGGATTGCTCCACTTTACCCTTGATCCTTACCTTATAATGCTGAGGGTTAAGCAAGGAGGCATCAGGTGCCATTTTTAGAGTCTTTGGTATGACTCGACCTGGAATTGAACCCAGGTCTCCTGGGCCATTGGCGAACACTCTAACCATTATACCGAACCGAATGTAGTAAACTAGGGCAAGAGGAGTACAAGTTTAGGCACGACTGGTGGTGGGAGGTGATTCAGTGCGAATTGTGCTGCAAGAAACAGAAATTGGACCCTATTACCAAATGGTATAGACACAAACCAGAATCTGGGATTTTTAGATAAAAACAGATCACCAGATCTTGGACTTCGTGATACTTACCAAAAAATTGCCGTATAAATGATTTGCCTTCCCAACAGACCCCAAAGTAAAAATCAAAGAAAACATAAAGAGAGACAAATAGTTAAATCTAGCCAAGTAAGTAAGAAAACTCTGGGGGCGTCCTCGTGGTGTAATAGTTAAAGTGCTGGGTTTCGGAGTCGTAGTTCTCGAGTTCGAGACTCAGTCGCACTATTACGTTTACTTTTGGACAAATACCCTTCGGAAAGGTATGAACCCCTTATCCTTCAAGCTAAAAGTTAAATAGTATCATTACTGTTCTTCTGGTGGATTTGGAATTAAATATCCCAAAAAGGTTGATATGCCATTAAACAACAAAAAAAAAAAAAACAAACTAAGAAAACTTTGGAACATTAGTGCTTGGAACGGTAACCAAATGTTTGGAAGAGAGATTGGAAGAGTTTAAAATTAGAAGATGAATCGAGACTATTGATACTACAGCATAATTAATATTGGTTAGAATACTGAGAAGAGTCCTAGAGACTTGAAAAAACTTGCTGTCACTGACTCCTGTGAAATACCACAAGCTAAAGCTGGTGGGACGAACTCGCAAGGAGTAAAATAATATCCCCATGAAAGCAATCGAAAGCTGGAGGATGAAATTGACTGTGAGAGGTGAAAATGGTAATTGGTTAATTGGCAGTGCAATTACTATGACTAGTTTTTTTTTTTATCATCGATTGTGTACAATGTGAAATATTGGCTTGGTTGTAGAATTTCGGCTCTGTATTCTGTGGTCGCTGGTTCGATCTCCAGTGGGGAAAATCACGGTATTCACTGCTTATAAGACCAAATAAGTGTTTCCGTATGTCACGCTCAGTGTTTGCTGGATTTTCTGGTCATGATAATTCAATTTATGATAAAATTCCTCCACTTAAAAAATAAAAAAAAAATACAAAGGTATTAGGAAAGAACTGGAGATTCTGACACAAGCAATAAGAATATGCAGTCAGAATAGAGCGGTGGAATTTGGCTTTGAAAAATGTACGATGATGATAATGAAAAGGGGTTAAAGAGAAACAACGGAAAGAGGGATAGAACAGCCAAATGAAGAATTCATAAAGACGCTGCAAGAGAAAGAAAACTGCAAGTATTTACGAATATTGGAAGCGGTCATTATCAAACAAGTGGAAATGAAGGAAACAATTAGAAAAAAGTACAGTTAAAAAACGAGAAAGCTTCTCGAAACCAAACACTGCAGAAGAAATCTCATCAAAGACATAGACACCTAGGCAGTCCCTCTTGTAAGATACTGAAGAACATTTTTAAAATGGACAATAGAGAAACTCACGCTGATGGATCAAAGGACAAGAAAATTGATGACTAGATAGAAGGTGTAACACCTGATAATTTATATAGACAGTCTGTATGTGTAAAGAAAAGGAGAAAGAAGATTCATTTGTATTGAGGATTATGTGGACACGTCAACACATGTACTCCATGGCTTAGGAAGACTAATTAAAGTAGCCTATGAACGGGTCACCCGGCCAGCTCAGTCAGAGTTAACCTGGTCACGGCAACCAAATATGAAAATGTCTGCCGTATAGTTCACTCGACCACTCGACATCTGACCTTCCCAAGGGGGGAGGTCAAATCTTTACCGAATCAGCTGTCTGCCCTCGTTATGAATTTTAGATCCAAACAACTAGATTCTGTGCTCGCGCCGAAAGCTGAAACAACCAGAACGGCTGATCATTCAATAATTAAAAAAATTAATTGAAGTCCAGAGAACGAACAAACACTGGGTTGAATAATGAAATAATAATGTTTATATTAAAAAAGAAACAGTTAACAATCACGAAATAATTATTGTTATTTAGATGTTCCTTTAAATACAAGTAGAAAGTCTCGGAATCTAGCCCCTATCTTGCAGCGGTCAGTCTAAGTCCACGGTCTGTCTTTCTCACTTAGACTCACTAAATATTGTCAGTGCGTTACGTTGATCTTATCTCCAGCTTGTTGAAACAACAGAGATGTGAAAGGATCTGGTTATCTCCGAGTCTGGTGCAAGGCCCTTTCGATAGGAGCCTCAAGTCAAGTCCCCAAAGTCTCTCGCCGCAGTCTACTCTTTGCCGCACTGTCTGCAACCGTCGGCACTGGTTTATATAATTGTTTATTTTCTTCCCCAGTGAGCGAATATCATCAACGGCCTTCAATTAAATCTACAACGATTAATTCCAAGCATTGTTGCTTTCAGCTACCCTAACAGTGAATCTCTATGGCTACTACTAGAAGGGGGAGATTAGTTACCTCTTTACACATTCTGGTGCGATGGCCCTTTTCTCCTCACGTGATTCATACGTCATCACTTCCAAAATTAGCAGAAAATCTTCCATTTCTCCACGTTTGATTTTTTCTCAGGTTAGAGGCTTGCGCCTTGGCTGACGTGCTGTCATTTTTGTTTCCTGATTATCTTCTGTTTTGACGAGTGATTTCTCCGAATCCAGCCCTCCCCTCTTTCTTTCCTGGTTAGAAAAATCAGTTTCAACGCTTTCGTAATTTTTCTACGAGCCAAAAATTAAACAATATTTTTCTCTTCCTTCTCATGTTGACAGTATGTTGCACCATTCTTTAAAAATATATGAACTGCCTCGAATTCTAAAATCCACGCCGAATTTTTTTTCATTATTAAATCTAGTAGGCTAGACTCCGACCCCAGTCTGCTCTGTTACAGCCAATATAAGTACAGATAGGAAAGCAACAAAAACAAAGAAACAGAAATGGGAAGAAAAATAATTATATAGATAAATCAAATGATAATCTGGGGAGATTACACACAAAAAGACATGGAAATGGTTACGAAAGGGAAATCTGAAATTAATTTTTTTCTAATCACAGTACAAACCAACTCTATAAGGAGAACCTGTTCATTGGCCTAGAGGGTAGAGTGTTTGCCAATGTCTCGGGAGATCGGGGATCAATCCCAAGTTAAATCATTCCAAAGACTCAAAAAATTGTACTTATGTAATATTTTGACTTTTGACCCGGCCCAAAAGACCATTCAAGGTGATGCACCGGAAGGAAGTGACACATTCCAATGGCAGTTAGGAGAGGAAATCGCGTGGGCGGAAATTGGCTGATGAAATGGGACGAGCTAAAAAATTCCCATGGTACACTCATAGACTGATGCACCGGAAGAGAATGACCTGTGAACTGCATGACAGTTATTTCCGCTTGATGACGATCAAACATGCGATTTCAAAGATCGAGCAGGCGTCGAACGAGTATATAACTCAGTTGAGTTCAACGAGCCAGTGGAGTTCGAGTTCCAGTGGAGCCGAGATGTGGTAGGGAAAGCCACGCCAGGCCGAAGGGGCTTGGGGCCCTGATGAATTGGGGTTCAGAGAAGATGCTGATAAGATGCAGTAAAGAAAGCCAGCACCCAGCAGAGTGAACCCCAGGGCTCCGGTTGAGTATCAGAAGAACAAGAAAGACACAACGTGACGACCATAAGTTTGGGGTCAAAATATTTCAGTTATGTTCGGTCTCCAGCACACTCTCACACGCAAACCTTGAGTAACCATTTTCCAACCCTTGCAATAAAGTGAGAGGTAAATATTTTGTTAAAGAAGTCTTCCTGTGTCTGTTTATCATTGCGTCAGTATGTATCCTGCATGAACATGTATATGTGTATATAAGCATATTTATTATGTGATTATATAACACTTAACTCCTTGCATAACACTCAGCATTATAAGGTAAGTATTAAGGGTAAAGAGTTGTATACTCATATGCAAATGCATGCACATCTGTATGCAGAATCATAACAACGACACAATAAAGGCAAGCGACACAGTTCTTAGAAAAATATACCTCTCACTTTATTTGAAAGGGTTGTGTGTGAGAGGGAGTTGGAGACCAAACAGAACTGCAACATATTGACCCCCACTCCTATGGCCACAACAGCGTTTCTCTCCCGTTCTCCTGGGCTGCTCAATCGGGGGGCTGGGGCCCAGCTTCTCTGGGTGCTGGTTTTCTCTACCACAACTTATCTCCAACTGGTCTGATCTTCAACTGACTGACTTCCTGTCTTCACCTGGGTTATATAATAATTTGACACCCACTCTTCTTCCCGCGAGCGTTATAATTTCGCACTCATTCAACCAGTCCACGGTCAAGGTTTTAATATCCTGATATTCCTCGACCGGATGCACCTGTTATTTACACAGGTGAATTTCCTATTTTGACAGCCCGGCCGGGTCGGAGGTCAATATGCAAAAAAGTGGAGCAAAACAATTAAAGAAGTAGCATTCTCCCCAACACTTCGTTATAATAGCTAATGAGAAGGGAGTCTTCGGGTCGCCCTCGGCTATTGTTGCCAATTTTACTGACTATATTGAAGCTAACATCGATAATACGCAACAGAATAGCAAGAGTACTTTATACTGAATAAAATATGAAACGATAAATCACATAGTAAGTGAACACAGCAAAAGAGCACCGAAGGAGTGCAAGACAAGGTACTACTGGCTGAGAATGGTGATCCACTAGGTTGTGCAAATAACTGAAATTTAACAATACTACCAAAGGGTATGTGCACAAACCAGAATCCGTCCAAGAAATTGAGGCCCATAAAATTCTCTGGGATTTTAAGATAAAAATGGATCACTTAATTCCAGTCAGAAAACCAGAACTTATACTAATTAACAATGAAAAAGAGAAAAAAAGTTATTTTGTTGAATTTGCCGTTTAAGCATAACACAAAGTGAAAATAAAAGAAAGTAAAAAGATAAACAAATACTTAGACCTTGCCAGAGAGCTTTGAATAAAACATATGATCATGTGAGTGACGGTGGTATCAGTTGTAATTAACGTGCTTAGAACGGTCCCCAAAGGATTGGAAAGGAAATTAGAACAGTTTGAAATTGGAGGAAGAATCGAAACAATTCAGATTACAGCATTGTTGAAATCGGTTTGAATACTGTAAAGAGTTATGAAGTCCTGAGGAAGTGACCGTAGTGTAATGATTAATGTCGTAGGAAATGGACAAAGCGATACGAGTTCAAATCCTGGACGAGACTGATTGCATTTCACATAGCACTAATGCCCTTGGGAAAGGTAGGAATCCAATTATTCTCCTCCAGCTATGGGTAAATAGTAGGACAGACTAGGTTCTTCAGCCTTGGTGAGGCAACTAGTCTAGGAGAAGGAAAACTCTGAATTCAGACCTGTTAAACTCCGCTTAAAAATTGACCTTGTGTCATATCCTGCCTGAGCTGAAGGGTTGGTAGAAGGAGGTGTCCGTGGTGTAATGTTTATCATCGTAGGAAATGGACACAGCGATACTTGTTCAAATCCTGGACTGATTGCATTTCACAGCAAGGGAAACTCTGAATTCAAACCTGTTAAACTCCGCTTAAAAATTGACCATGTTTCATATCCTGCCCGAACGGAGGGGTTGGTAAATATGTGAGAGGACTTGCTATCACTCAAATTCCCGCGAAAACCCTCCAGCAAACGTTGGTGCGAAAAACACACAATGAGTAAAATAATAGTATCATTTTACTCCTTGTGTATTGTTCATTAGATAAAAATGGTAATTAATTGAAAAAAAGCAAAAACTATAAACAGATAGACGTAACTTTAATCTTTGCGTGAATATCGTTTAAACTGCAAGTCTGAATAAGATATTTAGCTTCAAAGGGATTATTGAAAAGCTGTCTGAACTGTAGAGAATTCGTGATATATTTTGTCCGGAACTCGATTTGTGAAGGAATAATACCGTACCAAAGTCAAATCAATAAGTACATCGAGAAACACGAATCGAAAGAAAAAGTGGAGATTCTGTCTATAGTTTAATAAAGCAATTTAAAAAAATGTTCAAAACGTTTTGAATATGTACTTTTAATGATCGTTCAATTTTGATTAGAATTTTCTCTTAAGAAATTCGAAGAATGTAACATCTAAATTTAGTAAATCAACAGTTAGTGAGCTAGGCATATGCAATGTAGTTAATGTGTTTGATACTCACTGGGTGCCCTCTAACATAGTACCTATCTGAGTTAAGATTAGTAATTGATTCATAATATTAGTAAGTTGGCGACCGTAGTCGAGGGCGACCAAAAGGCTCCCTTTTCAATAGCTACTACACCAAGGTGTAGGAGAGGGCGCTACTACTTTCCCTGGATTGCGCCACTTTACCCTTGATACGCACCTTATATTGCTGAGTGTTAAGCAAGGAGGTATCAAGAACCATTTTTTGAGTCTTTGGTATGGCGCGATCTGGGATTGAAAGTCAGTCTCCTGGGTCATTGGCGAACACTCTACTCACTAGGCCAATGTGCCGGTATGATATTTGTAATTGACTCATAATATTAGTGCATACAATTGAACTAATTATCTTATCAAACGATTTGGTGAAATATATTATTCAATGTAATACAAAAATCCTCTTTAATTTTTTTTATATATGTATAATGATAATAATCGTAAATATATAAGAGATAACATTGAAATACTCATACTAAAACTAAGACTCTTTCACTTCGATCCAAGGCATCAATATCATTGCAGATCAATGAAGCAACGAGAACAAAACCGGTTCTCAGGCTGTCTACAATATTAACAAAATTCATGTTGCTTGCATTTGTGTGTGTGTGTGTATGTATATGTGTGTGTAGAATTGTTATCTTTCAAAAATGGCATATCATAAAGACATCTTTATTGGAGGTGCCCGTGGTGTAATCGTTATCGTCGTAGGAAATGAATACGGTGACACGAGTTCAAATCCTGGACGAGACTGATTGCATTTCACATAGCACTAATACCCTTGGGAAAGGTATGAATCCAATTATTCTCCCTCCAGCTATGGATAAATAGTAGGACAGACTAGGTTCTTCAGCCTTGGTGAGGCAACTAGTCTAGAAGGAAAACTCTGAATTCAAATGACACAAGGTCAATTTTTAATCGGAGTTTAACAGAAACTCCGCTTAAAAATTGACCTTGTGTCATATCCTGCCCGAGCGGAGGGGTTTGTAAATAGTATAAAGACATCTTTATTAAGGCGTTACACTTTCCAGTCTAATACCTGAATGATCATTTGTTGGAGTAGTCATTCGCGTTGAACATCAATTTTCTACATATCTATGTGTGTGAATAAACATTTATTTTTCCCGTGTACTTTTTATAAATAATGAAAGGGGGTTATTATTATCATTATTATTATTAATAATAATAATAAAAAAAATAATAAAGAGAACCTGCTGAATAGTCGGCTTTTCGGTCCCGGCACACCATGGAGTGAAAATAAAAGTAAGCGAAAAGTGGGATAAGTACTGAGAACTTTCTTGAGAACTAACAACGCCATTGAACATTGAACTAACAACGCCATTGAACATGAAGGAACGGTGATACCATTAGTGATTGGTGCATTTGGGACAATCTCGAAAGGATCGGTAAAAGGACTGGAAGACTTGAAAATAAGAGGACAATCAGAGACCATCCCGACTACTGCGTTATTAGTATCAGCCAAAATACTGAGTAGAGTCCTGGACACTTAAGGGGACTCAAACTTCTGTGAGAAACCATCAGCTAAAGCTAGTGTGAAAAACTCTGATAATAATTAAAAATACTATGCTGAAGTCAAGTTAGTAAGTATGTATTTATCCAACTCCATAGCGACCAGGATGTAACATAAGATTAAGTTGTAATCAGAATACAGCTGGTTTGAATTCCGATGTTTTCTTCTCTTACTTTGGTTGGCTTACCAAGGCTAAATATTTACCCGTTACTGGTGGGAGAACAGATCAATCCGTATCTTTCCCAAAGTGGAACACAAACATTCGAACTCGGGACTCCGATTCCATATCTTGGTTTGGTTTCTTTGTTTAATGGCATTTCAGCCTTTGTAGGTTATTTAATGCCAAAGCCATCCTTCTAGAAGAATAGTAGTGTTACTATTCAACCTGCAGCTGGAAGGATAAGGGGGTTCATACCTTTCCCAAGGGTATATGTCCGAAACTGAACATAATAGCACGACTGGAATTCAAACTCGCTTACAACGATTCCGCAGTCCATCGCTTTAACCATTACACCACGGACTGTAACCATTACCCAAGTAACAATAAGTATTTTTTTTAGAAATCGTTCTTTCTTTACTTTAATGAAAGAAGATGGGCTGAACGCCTTGAAATACATCGTTGCTTGTTCATTTGCAATTACTATAATCAGTTATCAATATTCGATTAGAATTACTATTCAAGTTTAATCGGTTTGCTTTTTTTTTATATCATGGTATATCAAACTTCGTGGGTTATTTACTTCCGAAATCATTCTTTTACAAGAGAAGTTGTGGTAATATTTAACCCGGCGTTGGGGGATAAGGGAGTTCACGCCTTTCCGAAGGGTATTAATCCAAAAGTGAACGTCATAGAAAGACTGGAGTTTGAACTCACTTTCTACGATGTTGCTTTCCAGTACGTTAACCACTATCCCACAGGGACAACTTGATTAAATTTAATTAGTGGTGATTATGTAAGGGTAACTCAAGAAATCAAGCATTTGCTGGAGATATTTAATGGAAAAATTGACTTTGTTTGGTTAATCGGGTCAGCAGTTTATTTGGTCTATAATCTTTGTTCCTGAGGTGGTCCAATAAACAGGTATCCATAATGTGTGGATGAAATAATACAAGAAATGAATACTAAAAGAAGATTGACGGTAAAGGAAACAGACTTAAGCTCAAAAAATCGCCCTGCACATTGCGGCCCAAACGTGATGATTGACGAGTTATTTAAAATGTATTTGCCACATAAATATATCTAAATAAATAGATTTATTGGTAATAAATTTCTCGCTAGATAACACCAGAATGAAAAATTATCCTGAGTATTATGTAAAGATGATAGACATTCTGATCTCGGTGATAAGCAACACGATTTCTTGTTCATTTTGCCTTCAGCAGAATTACCAGCACTCAATACTCATTGTGCATATGTCGGGTTTGATATTTAATTAAAAGCTAGCTTGTTAACTTCAACTCCGCCACTAGTTACACATTATTCCTTAAGCGCAAATATTTTCCATCATTCGTAAATTATGGCAGGAAGCCATGGATGTTAGGCTTCTTGTAAGTTTCGAACGTACTTCAGTAGTAATTACATGTCAAATAAGCACTACTTCGCACCTAGATGATGAAATTTATTTCCTTATTGATAGTTTACGTTTACTCCTTCGTAAATTATAACCACTCGTCTGGGACTCTTGGTGAGGATTGAACTCATTTCAGCAGTAACTACATATCATACTTGCTTATTATCTAAAACTTCACGCCAAGATGGACACGTTTTATAATTGATATTTAACGCCTGGTAAATTATGGCACAAGGCCAATTGTGTGAGGCTTGAAGTGAGGCTCTCACTCACTTCCCCAATAACCTGTTTGTAAACCATTACTGCGTGCTTAAGTGGTCAAATTTATTTCATTATTGATATTTAACCCCTTGGTACATTATGGCACAAGGCCATTTGTGTGAGGTTTCCAGGTGAGGAGCAAACTCACTTCAGAAGTAATTACCGTTCAGTCTAGTTTGTAAAACACTACTTTCCAATTACTTGTCAAAAATTTATTCATCCTCGATATTTACCATATGTCGTATATAATCGAAAAGGGCCATTCGTGTAGAGCTCCTAGTGGGGATCAAATTCTCTTCAGTAGGGATTTTTTTCCTATTTATCTTATTAACCTCTACTTCATGGTCATAAATTTTATCAATTAATTGTAGTTAACATCTTAGTAGATTAATGTGCGCTCAGCGTAACGGTTATCGACGTAGGAAATGGAATCGGTGACCCGAGCTGAAATCCTGGACGCGGCCGTTTGCGTTTAACATCATGCTAATGTCCTTTAGAAAGGTAGAACTCAATCTTTCAGGTAGACAGAAGGGCAGATTGAGTGCTTTAGTCTTGCTAAGGAAACCAGTTAAAAGGTAAACACTGAATTCAAATCAACTTTACTTTAATTAAAACATTGACCACATGCCCCGAGGCAATGAATACAGGACTCCTTGCGACATTCGAACTCACTTCAACAGTAATTCCTGGCCAGTCTAGCTCGCCCACATTCCTTTTGCGCAATACCACCCAATTTGAGTTATTTGTGGCATTCAAACGTAATCGACAAATCTTTGTCTGTCTCTCAAGCTTGTTAACCATTACTAAAAAGTAAGCAAAATTCATTACTTATTGAGCTTTTCCATTTGCAATACATCATAGCTGTAATATAATGGCCGAGGGATTTCGTTTTATGCCTTTGGGTTTAGTTAGGCTGAGAACCTTTTGGCTCAGCACATGGGTTAGTTAGGTGCAAACTTGAGTGCAGGTGTTAACGCGCGCGCGGGGAGGATATGTCGTTCATAGATGTCAAAATAAAAATCCGATAGAAATGTTGACCAGTGGATGTGAATGACGTCATGCACCAGGAGCGCACGCGCGGAGGATTTTGGGGATTTTTGAAAAAGTCAGTTAGTTGAGTTGAGTCCTGCCTCGGGAGAAAACGGTTAACTTTCGCTTGCTCGCGGAGGCCTTGGGCAGGTGCGCACGTGTTAGTGGGTTCAGATGGAAAAGCCAGAATAGAAAGAATATGTATCTCTCCTTATGTCGAAGAACCTTTAAACTCAAAGGTAATGAAAAGTTTCGTACCTGAACTAAGAAGTCGTAAGTGTTTTTCGTGTTTCGAGATTCCTATGTTTATGTATATATACACAAACATTATGAACGTTTACCTACCGGTATGAATATGTCCATTTCACGTATTCATATCTGGCTATGGTACATAGCTAAGTGCTCGGTTTCTAGTGAAGATCCAACGTCCTTAAGTTTCGATTATGAATGTATTCCCGGAAAAGGGGAAAGACCCTTTCACCTCCGCTCGAAAGGGAGGTGTCCTCGTAAGGACCCTAAACTGTCGCTGATTTTGAAGCTCCAGCTCTTGGGATCTGGAAAGTGTAGATTACCCCTTAATTACTCGCAGGTCCACTCTGAGTGGTAGTACATGTTAGTGTACTATTTGACCCAAAGGTCAAATAGTTGGCGCACTACAGTTGAGGGCGACGCGAAAGCTTCTGTTTCAATAGCAACAACATCGAGGTGTAGGGGAAGGCACTACTTCCTTTCCTGGATTGCTCCACATACCCTTAACCCATACCTTATGATTCTGAGTGTTGGAGACATCAAGCACCGTTTCTGCAATGTTTGGTATGACTCGACCTTGGATTGAACCCAGGTCTACTGAACATTGGTGAGCATATTTGTATTCAACAGGACCGTGTGCAAAAAACAAAAAACACTTAAACAACAACTAAACAAACAATATAAACATAAACGTAAATTGAACACGATTCTCTAACCTTCTGGCATAAAATAACTCTTGACGTGTTGACATGCCATTAAAATCAATCAATTAATCATTAGGTTACCATACCGTAATTTTCTCACCTTTTATTTCGTCTTATACACAGGTTGCTATTAGTACCTAATGTTTGTTGGCTCAGTCGGCTGGGGCTGCTGAATACACCGACTGCATCTCTGCACTGGGGTAAGAATCCTCCTTGTCCCAGTCGGTGGTGGGTACAGAATACACCGACTGCATCTCTGCTTAGAGTTAAGACTCCCACATGGTCCAGTCGGCCGGAGCTTCAGAATACACCGACTGCTTCTCTACAGAGATGACTTCCCCCAACGAGTATCCTGATATTTGAAACTAAACAATGTGATGGTGATATTTGACACTAAACAATGTGGAGCTTTGGGGAATGCGGAGTACCCCTTCATTGTCATCGCTCCTAGGTCCACTCTGGCTCGGAGTCCTAGCACCTGATAGGGTCTTATTTATGGGTCAAATAGAACTAAACTCTGTACTTAAGCTAAACTGAATTGTTTGAAATAGAATTCTTTTGACATTTAAACTGAGTACTTTGGCTAAATTGAATTGTTTGAAATAGAATCATTTGTATGTAGAAATAGATTCGACATTAAATGACCAACAAAGGTTGATATGCCATGAGACCAAACCAAACAAAATCAATTAAGTAGTTACTCATTTCAAAAGAGAATAGGCTCATCGTTGCTTAACCTCGGTGATCTAATGAGAACCAGCGATTTTAGTGTAAATTAATCGTAAGAATTCTATAGTTGGTATTTGCTGTGAAATCATTCTAAAAGCATCGGTTTTCTTCAAACCACCGAAGTTAAGCAACAATTAGCCTATTTTTTTCAAATGGGTGACCAATTAGTAACAGCAGTCTAAACAAACACCTCTAATAACGACCAATCTTTAGATATCTACCTCAGCAGCAGTTGTTGGTCTTCCCCATTTATCTTCAAAAGAACTTCCCATCCAAGTCATCGTAAAATAGCTGCACACCTTGTTCATCATGAGGTAATTTCCTGACTTTCGGTTTTGTTTGAACATTCCGTAAATTTATTTCAGAAGAAAATGAAATCATGATTTGCTGTTGAAGCAATTATTGTGCAGGTGTGAGTAATCCACTGGACCACAGGAGGATTTAACGAAGTTAACAAGTCTAATGAAACAAGGTTAATTGGTTTTTGAGAATATCGTTTTTATAATTTTCTTTACAGCTGTCTAGATTAGGTCAATGTGAAAAATCAGATTTTCTTTACAGCTGTCTAGATTAGGTCAATGTTAAAAAATCAGATTTCTTTACAGCTGTCTAGATTAGGTCAATGTGAAAAATCAGATTTTCATACTTTTCTGAGAACCAGTTGATTTTTGAGAAGACCCAGATGTCAAGAGGTAATCCTGTGTTGGTGAATTTGGAAGCTAGCATGAGGTGACAGCCAGTTATGGTTTTGACAGTATTAAAAATGTTGTTTAGGGTTGGTGAGTGTGATTTTGGTGTGGAATAGAAGGAAATCACCTTTTGAACTTAATTTGAACTAGAGTTGATTTGCAATATATTTTCATATTTGTATTATGATAAGATGTTCTTATAATGACTGGATTTTGACGTCACTAGGTAGTTGGTGTTTTAACTGCATAGCGAACGGATCGACTCGTATTGAGAGAAACATCACACACGCAACTTCAATAGCAGTCGGCTGAAATAAAACTCCATATCGGCATACAAAAGTTCGCAAGCCAACTAACATACATATGCACTCATAAGTAAATGACTCAAGCATTTCACTACGGGGCTGAATGTTAACTTAAGACCGACACATATAACTAGTCTAGACGGTACATTCTATTTTGTATATCTGTAGATGCTATACAATAGGTGATTATATTTCATTTAATATACAGTTGTTAAACTGTTTATATTCAATCAACTGGCATTATTTTTGTTCCAGGAAAAGGAACTGATTTACCTTGTTCATATCATTTGTCACTAAAGAAGATTACCACGACTTATTGGTTGAGGAAACAACCATTTCTTTAATCTTTAAGAATCACAATACTTAAAGATATATCAGGCTAGACGATCCACGACTGAATTTGTACTTACCGAACGGTTTCGAATTAAAAACTCCTGACCATTCGGACCGCTGAGCAGAAATTGTAAGTTCGAATGGAGTTCGAACTGATCTGCGAGTCGACAAGAAATACGAGTTGACAAAGGGGCCTGGATAACGCGTTTTAAGTGAGATGGTTACGTTATATTGTCAACGTTATCCTAGCAGGAGGGTTGTTTTATACGAATAAAGAAATGTAGGCAGAGTATCTCCCATGAATAAGTACATTCCTTACTATGTTTAGCGTAATGGTTATCGTCATTGGAAATGGAGTCGATGACTCAAGTTCAAATCCTTGATGAGGGTGTTTATGTTTATTTTCGTGCTAATGCTCTCCTTAAAGGAATGATTCCAACTCTCCTTGCTCTTGGCTCTGGGTTAACAGTAGAGCAGACTGGGCTCTCTAGCATTGATAAGGCAACTAGTCTAAGAGAAGGAGAACTCTGAATTCAAATTAGTTGTACTCTCTTAAAAATTGACATTGCGCCGTATTCTGTGGGGAAGAGGTTGGGTTAATACATACTAAGCATTCATTCGTGTTTTTTTTACTAAGTTTAACAACTAGGAAAGAAGTTTGGTTTAATTTCTTTGCTTCATGGCGCATCAAACTTCGTGGGTTATTTAATGCCAGAGTAATTCTTATAGAAGAACAGTATTGGTACAATTCAACTCATAACGGGAAGATGAGGGCTTCATACTAGGAGTATTAGTCCGATTGTGAGCATGCTAGCGTGACTGGGGTTAGAACTCGCTTACTACGATGTCACTGTCTAGCTCATTAGCCACTTCCCCCCAAGGACTCTTCCTAGAAGTTTGGTTTCACGGTTAGAATCGAATTCATTAACCATAGTCTTTTTGCCAAGCTATCTATCCATAACACTACACGAGGTAGCCATTACCCATCAATTTTAGTCTACCACATTTTACTGCGGAAAAAACATTCTGTCATTCTAGACATGATAAGATGATTTTTTTTATTTTAGCGATAGGAAACTTTTTGATTTCGTTAGGACGATAAGAGTCGGTTATCTAACATTCTCTATAGATATGCAAATTAGGTTTTGTTTTCACACAAATTAAATTCCTGAATAATGTCAAAACAAAAAATTTGCATCCAAATTATTTTTATTTAAAAATTGCAATCCTCCGTCAGTTCACAATCTCATCTTCGTATGACATGAAGCTAAACTGCATGACGTTGTAATTAGAAAAGTAGTCTTCAATAAATCACTACTTCTAAAGTGATTTCTATTCTTACTGGAATCCACATAGTTGTGGCGTTGTGCCACTCTAGGTAGGGAGGTTAATTACCACATTTGCCGTTATATACAAGGTTTGTCAAAAACTATATAGACTGAAGCTATGTTTACCAAGGAAGAAAAAAGAGCAATTAATGAAACGTTATCTTTCAAATAGTTTTCTTCGTATTCAGTACACCTGTGACACATTGATGGGGCGTGGAATGGAAATCGAGATACTTTCCGAGTGTGGGGTGTCCCCGTGGCGGAGTGGCAAATTTACTGGATTGCAACATAGTCGTAACATAATTCGAACTCCAGTCGTGCTTCTGCATTCACTTTGGGATCAATACTCACAAGAAAGTTATAGACCTCTTATTGCCCTAAGATGGGCTAAAAAGACCACTACGGTTATTCAATAAGGGTGGATTTGGCATTAAATCACCAACGGAAGTCGATATGCCATTAAATACAAAGACGATTCCAAACAGTATGTATTTACCCAGAATGTGACTAAAGGTTGATTTTTGAGTTGAGTCAAGCTTGTTTGAGTTAAAAAATTTCCATCACATAGACAAGCTGGCTCATCAAGGCAGAAAAACAGTCTTCTGTATTATTTACTTATCAAGGAGGAGGAGGAGAACATGAACCAGAACGTGTTTTGTTTTATGGCATATCAACCATTATTCGTTATTTAATGCCAAATCCTCTTGCTACATAACAGTCACAATTTAACATTAATGATTTGTTTGCACATATAGTTTGTTCAATTTGACGCATTGATAGGCCCTATCAGATGCTACCACTCTGTGCCAGAGTGAACCTGGGAACAATGGCAAGAAGTGGTACTCCACATTCCCCAAATCTCCATAGCTGGAGCCTCACTATCAGTTGGTTTCATGTAATATGTAGGACACTCGTTGGGGAAGAGTTTTACCCCTCTGCAGAGATGCAGTCGGTATTTTACAACCCCTGGAGGAAGAAGAGGAAGAGAAAGAGGGGGATGAGATGAAAAGGATTCATTCTCTTAGTGAAACACGAATTGCCTCGTCCACAATTTGAACTTGAGACTTCAATGTCATTTCCAACGACGATAAACATTACGTTGAGCGCGCCACCGTTCGAAAATTTTAGTTGAAATATTTTCATTTTTTTTAAGTATTCAGTTCAAGTAGATGGGTAAGAAAAGTTAAGTTATCAGCCGAAAACATATCTCCTTATACAGCTATTCGTCTTCGACATCACCTTGAAAGTCGAGTAAGCCTGATTGATATATTTTCTAGCTCGGACGATAAGAATTATTTCTTTTTAATCCAGGTTCTCATATTTTTCGTTTTTTCCCAGGACATCAACAGTATGAGGCACGAAAAGAAAAAGAGCCGATAACGGGAAATATTTTTTCCAGAGAAAACAAGTAGTACCTTCAATGGAAGCAGTCAAGTCGGCTATTGTTGTAGAATACACCGACTGCATCCCGGCAGAGGCATAAGACCTCATCATCTATGAGTGCCAACCCCTCCGCTCGGGCAGGATATAACACAAGGTCAATTTTTAAGCGGAGTTTAACAGGTTTGAATTCAGAGTTTTCCTTCTCCTAGACTAGTTGCCTCACCAAGATTGAAGAACCTAGTCTGCCCTACTATTACCCATAGCTGGAGGGAGAATAATTGGATTCATACCTTTACCGAAGGTATTATGTGAAATATAATCAGTCTCGTCCAGGATTTGAACTCGTGTCGGCGTTTCCATTTCCTACGATGATAACCATTACACCACGGGCATGAGTGTCTTAAATATCCGAAGGTGAGGCTACAGTCCTGGATCCCTAGGGAATGAGGATTACCTCTCTATTACTTCCAGGTTCACCCTTACCCGCAGTACTAGTACCTGCTAGGGTTCCATTTATGAGTCAAATAGAAGTTTGAATATACAACTGTTTGTAAACAAATCTATGATATCAAATTGAATTGTTCGTGTTACATATCCTTTATTAGAGTTGAATAGCAATACTTGAAACCTTATAATTGAGTCTAAAAATTGAATTATTGGTTTCACATAGCAATTCTTGGAACCATTTAACGGTCTGAAAATGAATGAATAGTGTTGAACAGAATTGTTAGAGTAAAATAGCAATACTTGTAACCACTTTAATGTGTGAAAAAAAAATGATTGATATTAAATAAAGTTATTAGTGTTACATAGCAGTACTTAATTGTTTACTAGCAAATTAGCTCTTACTAAAAATAAAATTAGCAAGAAACTATTAGCTTACAAATTAATTTGTATATCCATTTAACTGTGTGCAAACAAATGAGCTCTGGCTTATCTAAAATGTTATCTGCAAATTTTAAGTTTATAAATTATAAGTTTATAAATCAAAAGTTTATAAATTATAAGTTTATAAATCATAAGTTTATAAATTATAAGTTTATAGATTATAAGTTTCTAAATCATAAGTTTATGAATCATAAGTTCATAAATTATAAGTTTATAAATCATAAGTTTATAAATTATAAGTTTATAAATCATAAGTTTATAAATTATAAGTTTATAAATTATATGTTTATAGATATTTAATATATAGATGTATGAATAAAAAGGATCTAGCATTGAATAACCTAGAAAAGTTGATATGCTAATAAAACCAAACCAACTTACCTTGACAGGAAGTGGAAGGTTTTTGTCTGAGTTTCTTATGTATTCAGCCCTGCTAAGAGGATGCGGAGTTAGTCCGATGGCTATAATTTTGAAGTTAGGAGTATATAAAAATGAAAGTAAGCTAGCAATTGGCCAGAAACTATGTCTGGGGTAAATAAAAGCGGTTGTTGATCGTTTGGAAGGAGTTTCTAATCGTATTATGATGTCATTTACACGCAAAGAAAACGATGCTAGCAGAGATAAACCAACCATGGTTTATAGATTTATGAGAAAAGTGTGTTTTTTCCAGAAAAGCTGTAATCCGTAAATAAATACATCGGTTTTGTTTTGTTTTGTTTTGTTTAATGGCAAATCAAAATTCGTAAGCTGTTTAATGCAAAAGATATCCTTGTAAAAGCACAGCAGTAATATTATTTAACCCATAGCGGACAGGATAAGGGAAGTTCATACCTTTCCAAGGGTATTAGTATACATCGGATGGAGACTGGATTTCGATCTCGCTCATTAAACTTTCATAGTCTAGCATGTTAGCCACTGCACAAAATAAAACTGTGATGATGAAAAATTTTAAGATTTTAGAAAAAAAGATTTGCCGGACATTATTTCGTTTAATAGTGAATAAAACAATATCAATTTACTCTTGAGTACATTGCTTACTTTAAGGCCGTAGTCCAACGCTCTATCTATTACACCTAATGAATTAGCATATACCAGATACATTCAAGCCAGCTATTTGATTTTTTTCTTTGTTCTAACAATCCGGTGATTTTTTTAATACATCTTTGCCGTTCATGACAATCTACTTTGTACCTTTTCAATTTCAACAAGCCATTATCATATTAAAAAAAGTAAACACCTTGTGGAGTAAGTCAGTTGATTGGGGAAATACTGTTTAGGTTCCGTAGAGTAGGGTCACACACCTTTATTTGTGAAAGCACCTTTGAAATTCGTCCTTTGATATAATGTGGAACAGCACCGTCGAATTTTAAATATCACCCTTGAGATGGATTTTCAGTTGAACAAAATATGATGGGTATGATGAAAGTTTGCTCAATGATGTGTTTTGCTAAAAACACTGCGTTCTAAAAGTTTCATAATTAAAAAAAAGTGTCACTTGGTTATGTGGCGGCCCAGTGGGCTGGGACTGAAGAATACATCGATTACATCTCTGAAGAGGGGTAAGACATCACCTATGAGTCTCCTGGATATGATAATAAACAATTTGATGTTGAAGCTACAGTAACGGTACAGATTTGGGGAATACGAACAACCCCTTCATTGCAATCGCTTCCAGGTCTACTCTTCCCCGGAGTGGTTGCACCTGATAAGGTCTTATTGATAGAACTGTTTGCCATTTTAACTGAGTGTAAACAAATGACATGCTAAACTGAATTTTGAGAAATAGAACTGTTTGATCATTTAACTGTGTGTAAACAAACAACTGATGTTTAATTGATTGTTTTGCATCTGTTTTATGGCATATCAACCTTTATCCTATTTACCAACCCCTCCGTTCGGGCAGGATATGACACAAGGTCAATTTTTAAGCGGAGTTTAACAGGTTTAAATTCAGAGTTTTCCTTCTCCTAGACTAGTTGCCTTACCAAGGCCTAAGAACCAAGCCAGCCCTACTATTTACCTATAGCTGGAGGGAGAATACTTGGATTCATACCGTTCCCAAGGGTATTAGTGCTATGTGAAATGCAATCAGTCTCGTCGAGGATTTGAACTCGTGTCGCCGTGTCCATTTCCTACGACGATAACGATTATACCACGGGCACCTCCACATATTAACCTTTATAGGTTATTTAAATCCAAATCCATTTTTATCCAAATAAACGGTTCTATTTTAAACAATTCAGTTTAGCATAAGTACACAGTTTATTTGTCAAAAAATCTTTCTATTTCAAGTTATTCAGTTCAGTTAAAATGTACTATTTTAAACAATTCAGTTTAGTATAAGTATAGGGCCCCCTTTCACTTCGACTGTCTCTTAGTTTCTTTACACTGGCCAGTGCTACGAAGCAACTATCCATGTTTCCACATACACTGGATCATCGAGTGTGATCAGACATCCTATCGGTGACTTTTGTTGTGCTCGGGGAATCACGAAGCTTGACACGCGATTTCCAAGGCACATCATATATTTTTTGTTTGAACAAGTTGAATGTGAAAACAGTTCTATTTTAAACGATTCAGTTTAGCGTAAGTACAGTTTCAATGTCAAAAACAGTTCTATTTCGAACAATTCAGTTTAGCATACAGAAACAATTCTATTTAAAGCAAATCAGTTTAGCATAAGTACGCAGTTCAGTTCTGTTTGACTCATAGATAGGACCCTATCAGGTGCTACCACTCCAGGCCAGAGTAGACCTGGGAGCGATGGCAATAAAGGGGTACTTAGGATTCCCTAAATTTCCGGTATGACTGTAACCTCACCATCAGATTGTTTAGTGTCATATCCAGGACACTGGTGCGGGATTTTTTTTACCCCTCAGCAGAGAAGCAGTCGGTGTATTCTGCTGCCTCAGCCGACTGGGTAATGTGTAAGTGAATTGTTGGTGTTGAATAACAGTGCTTGAAAATATTTAATTGTGTGCGGGTGGGTTATTGATTGTAAAAAGAATTTAGGTGAAACCATTTAACTGTGTGTAAAAGAATGAGCTCGGGCTCGTTTTAAAAAAGTTATCTTAAAAATGCGTTTAGAAATCACATTTAATATATATTTGTAAATGGGTTAGACATTAAGGAGCCTACAATTGTTGATGTACCATAAATTCAAATCAAACCAAACTCGCTTATGCGCGTGTCTGCGCAGTATGCTGAGTGTATTCATTGCAGAAAAGTTAGTGCCCCCATCCGACCTAAAAAAGGAGAAGTCCTAAATCTGATACTGAACTGAATATTGTGGTGACGTTCCTGTGTTGAGCACATCTTCAGAGCTATTATTCCCAGGTCCACTCTGACCTGGATTGGTAGTATTGTTACATATCCATGATACGGATATGTGAAATATACATAGGGAATCTAAAAACACGAAACTTTACGAAATTGGTTCAGGTACGAAACTTTATTACCTTTGAGTTAAAGGTCATTCGACATGAGGAGAGAGAGACACACAATCTTTCTATCCTGACTTTTCCATCTGCCCCCCCAACACTTTAAGGTTATTTAATGCTAAATCCTATTTATATAAATATAGCAAACATATAAGATTTTTAAACGAATAGTTTGTAGGTTACATTATAAACACACCTCATTTATTTGCACACAGTTAAATTGCTAACAAACACTAATTATTCTATTTAATATCAATCATTTATTTACACACAATTAAATGGCATTTCTATCTAAAACTAATAATTTTTTTTCATTACTATTTCACACTAATAATTCCTTTCAACATTACACAAAATTAGCAATATTTGCATTAATTTTTTTCCAAGATAAGAATTACTACACTTGAGTCCAAGGCAAAAATACCGAGTGGTGACCATTTTCTTTAAAAAGAAGACAGATTGCACAGATACTGCACTGATCCCAAAGATAAATGCAGATCCTTATGAAAATAATCTCATCCAGTTGGGTAAAGTTTGCATCTCTTTTCTATTAAAAAAAACCAGTCATCCTCAAAGAATGAACAAAAAGAAGTGATTTAAAAACTAAAGGGTGATATGTAAATGGTACTAGATACCAGTAAAAGCTACCAGATAGCAGATAATACGTAAAATATACCAGGTAAGAAGTAAAGGGCTATAACTGGTAATGTGTCTAACACAATATATGATGCGAATCTCCGATAAGGAAATAGTAAATCTGTATTTGACAGAAAATGAAATGCAAGATGTAAAATCTGAGTACTCTAAAACAAAAGATGAATAATGACCTACTGGAAAGATCTGGCCAACCCAAACTAAATGAAAATGCTTCGGTTAGTCAAAACTTATAGTTCCAAAAAGAAGCACGGGTTCAAAAACATCTAAAACTCTAAGTAATGTTATTCAAAGATATGTGCTTAGTTAAAATATTGTTGTTTTTTTTTGGATTGAATATAGAAAATATTTAAAAAAAATTGATTTTAATTTTAATATCATTTTGTGCTGAGACAAATGAAATCATATGATGATACTTCAAATGCTGCATAGGAGAATTGCGAACCAAGCGAGTCCTTCACAAAGCGGCTAAGGGAGTGATTATAGCTAGTCACAGTTAATTGGTTTCAAGTATTGCTATTTATCACAAACAATTCAATTTAATATTAATCATTTGTTTACCCACAGTTAAATGGTTAAACACTTCTACTTGACCCACAGATGGACCCTATCAGGAGCTAGCACTGCGGGTCAGGGTGGACCCGGGAGTAATGGCAATGAATATCATTCCAAATAACTCGAAGCTTCAAGAATAAAGCCTTCCCATCAGATGGCTTTGTGTCATACCTAGAACACTCTTCAGAGGGCTCTCCTTCTGCCGAGATATATATTCTACTATACCTAGCGACTGGGTTGACGTACAGTAAAGTTGATTTCCAAACAGTTCGGAATAAAATAACCCCAGACAGCCTTACATAACATTAAAATCAATTAATCAACCAATCATTCACACCTTCATTTAAATTCTAAATTCTAGAAATTAAAACAACTAAAGTTAATCTTGATACTTTTTGATCACACCTCGTTGGACATGTAACATATTGACCTTCAACCCAGCTGCAAATCAAGGAACAGGTGCATCCGGTCGAAGATATCAGAGTATAACCTTGACTGTGGATGGGTTGAATTGGGTGCAGATGTTACGCTCACAGCAAGCAGGTGGATGTTAAACAATGATATAACCCGATGCGACAGGAAGTTCAGTTAGTTTAGAGTCAGTTAGTTGGAGATAAGATGCTGTAGAGAGAACCAGCCCCCAGAAGAGAGCTATGGGCCCTCAGGACCCCCGATTGAGCAGCCCAACAGAACGAGAAAGAAGTGCTGCTATAGACAAAGGAACTGGGGGTCAATATGTTGCAGTCTCTGTTCAGTCTCCAACTCACCTCTCACACATAACCCTTTCGCAACCATTTCGAATAAAGTGTGAGAGGTAGATTTTTCTAAAGAACTGTGTTCGCTCGACATTATTGTTGATTTTGTTTCCGCATGTATATGTATACGTATAGTTGCATCAGGCTATGCAACAGACACACAATTATAAACAAGACAAAACAAAACAAACAAAAGCAAAATGAAATGTTAGAGTGTACAGTCCGCAAATATTACACCTGAGTAACCATTTGGTGAAAATTGTATTCTACAGGGAAGTAGCTTGGATTCTATTTAGGGAAGTAGTAACAGAATTAAGTCCCCTAAATAGACTGGTATGATGTGAGCCTAATTGGCCAACAAAATACAACATCTTCACAGAATATGACTTATATATAGTTGTCTTGTAATTAGATAAAACAATTCCCTTTAATGTCCAGGAAAATATAGAATACGCCAGTAGCAGTTCCCCTGAGGGTAATTATTCTGTAGTTATTTTAACTAAATCAGTTACTCAAATTTTAATTATGTCTAATAAGCTGTTTCCTGTTATATCAAAATAATTTTCAGATTGTATCTGTGTCAAATTCAAGAAGGTTTTCTAAATGACAACTATTGAACTTTGGATATTACATCAGTTCAAAGGATAGACTTGGAAACTATTGAAAGTAGAACCCTTTCTCGCTGAGTGTTCGATACATCTGACCTTGTGCCAAATTATCATCAGAAAAAAAAGATTTTTAAAGATATCTGTGAAGGTCTCATATATTTACAAATAGCTTTCATTTCTCTTGAGATTCTTTTTTTTTTCCTTTTTGAGACAAACATTTGAAGCTGAACTGAATGTGGTGGTCACAAATTAGGGGCTCAACCGATGAAAAAGTATAATGTATAATAGGATGAAACTTATGAAGCCCGATGTTCAATTTACAAAGCAAATTTAAAGTAAACAATGCTGTAGTCTGGATGGTCGTGAATCTTCATCTAATATTCAAATCCCCGACGCTCTTTTCTAGGCTTTTGGATCCCATTCTAACGGAACCGACTCTCGAGCAAGATCCTAGTAATTATCTTTCTTTCATTTTCATTCTATTGTCCCATAAAGTAAGTAAAGTAAGCGACCATAGTCGAGGGTGACCCGAAGGCTCCCTTTTCGATAGCTACTACACCAAGGTGTAGGGGAGGGCGCTACTCCATTCCCAGGATTGCTCCACTTTACCCTTGAACCGTACCTTATAATGCTGAGTGTTAAGCAAGGTGGTATCAAGTTCCATTTTTAAAGTCTTTGGTATGACTCGACCTGGGATTGAACCCAGGTTTCCCGGGCCATTGGCGAACACTCTAACCGCTGGACCAATGTCCCGGTTATTGTCCCATAAATTGTCCCATAAAACAACAAAATCCGCGAGGGATTATATTGTGAATTGAATTACCATGACCAGAAAATCCGATTAGCATATAATTCTTCTACTTAATAAGAAAAATGTACATCTATATCGTTGCCCTTGAGGTTATAATAATTATACGGATGCGTATTTCCAATCCTCCTGGGAAGACGTGGCCCTGGAGGTGACCGTGTCCCTTGTAAAGAGTACGGATGTAACTTGCAAGACACATTCAGGTTAAATGGCCGCCAAATTATGATGACTAGTTAATTTGGCACCATTTGTGTGCGATGTTGATTGAGGGCTCAGTGATAGAGTTTCAGCTCTTCATTCTGTGTTTGCTGGTTCAATCTCCACTGGGGGAGATCATGGTATACACTTCTGATGATACCCAACAAGGTCGAAACAGCTGTCCAGTGTTTCGGTGTGTCGCGCGCAAGTGTTTGCCGGATTTTCCGGTCATGGTAATTCAATTCACAATGACAAGTTCCTTTTTCTTATTGACTCAAAGCCTGGTCTTCTAGCCGGAATTCAATGATCCGCTGATATCTCAACATCCCAGAGAATTTTATCTCTTAGAGAGATTCTTGTTGATGCATATAGCCTTTGCTAGCGTACGTAAAGTTTATTTTTTACTCTATCCTCATTGGATTACCGTCTTTCCTATTCTTTTATCCATTATTGCTATATTCAATTATTATGTTATCACCTGTTTCATCTCTGTCTCTACATAAGCTACACTTGTTATTCATTCGCGTATTTTGCCCAGTCGGGGCAGAGGGGTAAGACCCCCTTAATGAATGTCCTGGATATGACACTAAGCAATCTGATGGTGATGTGCCAGTGATGTTGGAGCTTTGGGGAATGCAGAGCATGCCTTCATTGCCATTGCTCCCAGATCAACTCTGGCCCGGATTATTAGCACCTGATAAGGGTCCTATCTATTGATTAAATAGAACTAACTGCATACTTAGGCTGAACTGAATTGTTTGAATTAGATCTGTTTGACAAAACTGAATAGCTTAAAATCGAAATGTTTTGACATCTAAACTGTATACTTACTTGTAAACTGCTTGCTTATGCTAAACTGAATTGTTTGAAATGGAACTGTTTTTGACATTGAAACTGTCCTTGCGCTAAAGTGAAGTGTTTAATATAGAACTGTTTTGACATTTAAGTGAGCATAAACAAAATCTATACTTATACTAAACTGAATTAGCTGACTTAGAACTGTTTGACTGAACTGAATAGCTTGGTATAGAAAGGTTTTTGACGATTAAACTGTTTACTCATGCTAAACTGAATTGTTTGAAATAGAGCTGATTATTTGTATAAAAATGGGTTTGTCAAAAAATAACCTTCAAAGGTTGATATACCATAAAACCAACCAACCAACCAACCAACTTTTGCGTATTATCAATTTTCCCTTTGATATAATTAGTCATTATGGCATCATTTTGTACTGCAATTATTAGTAATTCTGTTCCTTTCTTTAGGCTTCCGATTCTTATATATTTACTGGTAATCTTATTTGCAGTTTCTATGATATGTTGCTTAAAGTATCCACGTAGGTGTTTTCTTTCAATTTTAGTTTCCTGTATTTTTCCTCTGTAATTTTCCTGTGTAAGATTAACTTATTTTTTTGTGGATAATGTTGCTGCAAGCCGCAGTAATCAGCCCCTTTTCGTATATTCCTTGAATTGTTGAATCTAAGCAATTTTCAACTCTGGTTAGTTATTTTCCTCCTTCTTTTCTTGATTCATAATGTCTGTGTCATTCCTCGGGTATAAAGCCTTGTGTATCATCATCAATTTCCTTCTTCTGTTGTCCCTCTGAATGATTTCTTTCCTCGTTCATTTTAGGAAGGGCACAGAATATCTTACAAGTATGACTGTCCAAATATTTGCCCTTTTTATGAGATTTCTTCTGCATAGTTTGGTTTTGAGCAGTTTTTTGTTGTCTCTTCATGCCAGAGATACATTTATTTGCCTTGTTTTTATCTTGAGAATATACTTGCTTATATATATATATAGCTGGTCATCCCTTCCGCTTGTTACTTTAGGATACCTATTTTGTTCTGTAGGAAATAGTCCGCGGCTATCTAGTGAGTTATATATTTGTTATATACTGGCTGCAGTAATCACTCTTTCTTTCCTTTTTAGTATTTTCTTTTAGTCTATCAATGTCGCCTCTTGGATATAAGATCTTGTGCATCGTCAATTCCTTATTTTATGATCCTATTTACCCAACCCCTCCGCTCGGACAGGATATGACACAAGGTCAATTTTTAAGCGGAGTTTAACAGGTTTGAATTCAGAGTTTTCCTTCTCCTACACTAGTTGCCTTACCAAAGCTGAAGAACCCAGTCTGCCCTATTATTTACCCATAGCTGGAGGGAGAATAATTGGATTCATACCTTTCCTAAGGGGGTTAGTGCTATGTGAAATGCAATCAGTCTCGTCGAGGATTTGAACTTGTGTAGTGGAGGGCATTAATCCTGGATTGATCAACTTTATCCTTGTGTTAAGCAAGGTGGCATCAAATACCATTTTTAAGTCTTTGTTATGACTCTACCTGGGATTGAACCCCACCCCCTCAAGACCATTGGCGAACACTCTATACTTTAGGCCAAATATTTTCCCTCTCTTATCCCGGCATTGTGATTGAGGATTAATAGTTGTTATAGTATATTATTTTTTAATTCTGAAACAAAAAACACAACATTTTTAATAGCAGAGTTATTAGTCGTCATAGGTCCTATATATATTGAGACACCCTAATTCTGTTGTTTCACTTTTCCCTGTTTTCATTATAAGCGTGGCAAATTTTTCAATCCAAAATTCCATTTTTATATCCTAGTTGTAGTTTCTGAGAGTTTTAAGAGATTCTAGTTCTTTTTCACTTTCGGCAAATATCTCATCATCCTCAGTATATAAATAAGGGAAATAACTGCTATTAGAATAGTTATAGTGAAAGTTAATCTCTTTGGATCTTAAATGCTACGGAGGTTTTTCTTCCTGCTGCCAATCACACTGTCCAGTTCTTAATTCCTAAGATGAAGTTTGTCATATTTTGTTCTTTTTTTTCACTTTCTTGAGATTGTGTTGGTCTATATGTGGAAAGTTATCCATTTTTCTAGTATCCCTGAGATACGAGGATCATTAAATAAGTTTCCAGATTTTTTCATATGGGCACTTTTATTGATAGTACACACATGAATCTCCTCCGGTTGCAATGCATTTATTGTACCGTTCCAACAACTTCTGGAAGGTCCCATGGAAGTCCTCTTGTATGAGAGTGTTAATGACCTTCTTCACAGCATCTTTCATCTCTTCAATTGTCTCATAACGAAAGCCTCTGAGCTTAGGGAATAAATAAAAGTCACAGGGAGCAAGGTCTGGACTATAGGGAGGGTGAGAAACTGTCTTGATGCCCATCTTGGACAAATAGTCTGTGACAAGGATGGAATTGTGGACTGGTGCATTGTCCTGGTGGAAATGCCACTGACCTGATTTGAAGAGTGCTGGCCTCTTCCGACCGAATCTCTTGCTGAACTCCATTAAAACCTCAACATAGTAACCCTAACCCTAACCGTTTGGCCAATCAACTCTGGTGTATTGACTTTCTTACTCCTCCCACACCTCTCATCATCCCTCACAGACTCCCTGCCTTCCTTGAAGCTCTTATGCCACTCAAAAACTGATGCTCGATTCGTGCAAGATGCTCCAAAAGCAGTCTGAAGCATTCCATACGTTTCTGTGGCATTTTTCCAAGTTTAAAACAGAATTCTATTGCATATCGTTCTTCTAAATTGTCCTCACGTCCAGATTGCATTTTTGAAATTCAGCAGCTGCTATAATCAGACTTTAGTAGGGTGTATTCCAATTGCTGCTGTAGCTGTTCATTTAAACCTGAAATCATAAAAATTCGTCAATCATCTCTGCTAAGATGTATGGCAATAAGATAGTGAATTTTCAAGAGTCTACGACAATTTTAAATGCCTGTGCAAAAAAAGTATGGAAACTTATTGAAGGTAACACGTATCATTTTTGTACTTCAGAAAATAGTATCCTTGTGATATCATTCCGGTACTTCAGAAAATAGTTTCCTCGAGATATCATTTCTGTACTTCAGAAAATAGTTTCCTAGTGATATCATTCCGGTACTTCAGAAAATAGTTTCCTTGTGATATCATTCCGGTACTTCAGAAAATAGTATCCTTGTGATATCATTTCTGTACTTCAGAAAATAGTTTCCTTGTGATATCATTTCTGTACTTCAGAAAATAGTTTCCTTGTGATATCATTTTTTGTACTTTAGAAAATAGTTTCCGTGTGATATCATTTCTGTACTTCGGAAAATAGTCCTCAGTTTTCAAGCCAGTGATTATTTGTTATGTTAGAATCTCCCGTATCATTGGTAAACACGTTACCGATCTGCTTTCCTTTTTTATAATCTTTGAGTTCCTTAATTGTTGCATGTACGCAATCATCAGTGCTTGTGGGTCCTTTTCCAACTTTTGTGCTTGACACATAGTCTATCGATGTCATCTCTCGATCGTAAGGCATTGTGCATCGTCATCGAATTTGGCTCTGACTCTCCCAAGAAGGGTTTATATGCCGTAAAACCAACCAATAAAGCAACTAAATAACCATTTATGTAATAACAATAATTCCTCATATTTAATTCATCTTCAGTTCTAATCTATTTCTCAACGAAAATAGTTTTTTTCACTTCTTTTTCCTTTTTCCTAATAATTAGTGAATAACGTAAAGGAAGAACGCTTCAATCCCGAGTCATTGAACTTATTTTTGAATACAAAATCGATTAGTTTAGCTACTATTTTGCATTTATCTGAATTCAAGTGCCAAATTATTTTATTCATAAATTACAAAAAACATTGGGGGATTTCTTCAAAGTAACACGAAAGATAATGAACACTAAACAATTGTAAATTATATTTGAACACATTTCGCTTCCAAATGTCTTTTTTTTCACAAAACCAGACGATTCCTTTTTTTTTTATTCATTACTTTGTATATTTGTCATTCTATTAGAGTAAAATTCATATTCGAAGAAAAATACTATCAAAAAAGAAGCTCACTTGTAGGGATTTAGAAAGAAGACGCTTTTTCAATACAATTTTCTTTTCATCTGAATTCTATTCATAGGTCATAGGTCATTCTACCTTTTACCAGTTGTTTACTACTATCAATACATTCTTTGGGGAGCATAGGACAGCTACCTCACCGTTTTTATTGTTATGTTTAAGGGCAAAAATACCTCCCACATTTTAAACTGTCACCTCTGAGGTGAAGGTGATAATGGTAGCTAATAGGTTTCTATTTTTCCGATACTAACTCTACATGCTTCTCAGGCAAGTGGTAAAGAGTAGTTCCGTCTAGATAATATCTTGCCATTTTTTCCAATACAATCAGTTGCAATTATTACTTGGATCGGTACGCACTGTGCGTTTGTTGTTGAAACGTTTTTTAAAAAAAGATTTTGAATATGTAATTCCTATACAGAGACCTTCTTGTGCTCATTTTAAGTTACGTCAGAATGATGCTATTCCGGATAGATCTAAATTCATAGCAGAATGCAGAACAGTACCATTCCGACCATTAACGCGAAAAGCTCTCTGTGTAGCAAAAATATATACACCAAGTTTACAAAGCGTTTCAGTTGCAGATTCACTGTGAGATCTTGTCTAAGCGATCATTGCAACTGATCATATTTGAAAAAATGGCAAGATTTTGTTGGAGCTATCATTACCACTTGCCTAACATGAATGTTAAGCTATCATCGAGAGAGAGGATTAAAACAAATTTGCTTCATTCCTTGTCTTCTCTCTCTATCTTTTTCTTCTCTCTCTCTCCCTCTCTCTCTCTCTCTATATATATATATATATATATATATTCATATATATATATATATATATATATAGTGGGCTATCGCAAGTTTTTACCCACCCTTGATTTCAACAATTTCGGCATGTGTAAAAAGGTCTCTTCGTTTTTTCTCAGACCGTGTTAATATCAAGCTACTCTCACCTATGAAATGAAAGTTCTCGGAAATAAGGAAATTGGTGAATTTCAACAAGGGCAAATAAAAGGATGGCATTTGCGTGACAAGTTAAATAGAGACATTGAAAGGTTTTTGCAAAGTAGCAAAAGCCTGAAAAGAAATCACTAGGAATGAAGTCTCTGTCATAGGTAGCCAAAGTCCTAACATGAATCCAACGTCTGAGAGCACCTTCACCGAAAACTTCGAGAGCGTACGACCAAAATCACATCAGTGGCAACCCTTTAAAGAAACATTTCGCAAACTGATTAATGAGAAAATTGAAATATTTGAGAACAACCGTGTTCAGTATGCCGCTTACAAACGATCAGTTAGTAAGGGCGAACAAGGACAAGCACCAGGTTCACAAAGTCACCATGCGAAATATGTGGAAAACTCTGTCTCTCATTTAATGGTCCAAAAAGCCATATGCGTAAACAGGTCCAACTTACTGCTTCGCATCCTGTAATTCATGTGAGGCAAAGCAACCAACAATGCTTAGTCAGTGGTAAAATTTGCCGCAATTTGGCAGGCTTTACGGGTGCATACGATCAAACAAAAAAAAAGGGGGTTGAAAAAGAAAGTAATCTCAAACCTCAATAGGTGGTCACACTCGAAATCACGAAGACAACCTATATATATGTATATATATACAATGCATGAAGTAAAACGCAAGTGGTTTCTATTAATATAAGTTAAAAGCTACGTTTTTGAATTTGAAAATGAGGATACTATTTTAATTTCTTACATCCGCATACCCTTTCTGGCTTTGTGACGGCGTAAACTAAGTTTAAAGAATATAATAATTTTACCTACCTGAGCAAAGGTAGTAAAACTGTTACCTCTCTTGTCAACCATGACATGGTCTAATTACTCTGCGTAATGGAATAGGAATTATAGGCTAGCTGAACACTAATCCTCTTAACCCAACGTGTTTACTGATGCAAATCATTTTATAGTTTCTTTAGGCCGGCTAAATCTCTATGCAACCATATTTGAACTAAATAAGAATCACTGATGCTTATCGCTTTTATATTTAACGGTATCAATAGTTCTTGAATTCGGAATTCATATTCCTTTGAGATGTTCCGAGTAAATTTCTTGTCTATGAATATATTAGATTACATTACATAAAATATTTTACGTTGATTTCCGATTTCTTAATATCAAGTCTGATTTGTTTCTTGATTTGCTTTTTCACTTTTAAATATTGCAGTTTTACCCTTGCGTTTGGTTAAATCAAATAAAATACGGAGCTGAAGACAACCTATGATTTTCTGCTATGGATCTAATCATTTGTCTCTTCTATCCTTTTCTATTTCGATATATATGATTGATTGATTAGTTTATTGATTGATCCCAGCAACATGTCAACCTGTCGTGGGGCGCTCATGCTATAACAGTTATCCAAGTAAGAAAGAAGTGGACGCGGCTACCCAAGTTCAAATCCTTAACAAGGCTGTGATGTAATCATTCTCTCTGTATTTTAATAAAGAAATAGATGGCTAAGAGTTTTTGAAAATTTATTGCCAATAATTAGTTCATGGTGTCTCAAAATAAATGCAACCCATTAATATGATAATGACTTATTACTGAGAGTGGCAAAATGGTGGTCATTCGAAGAGCGTCCTGTAAAAAAAAACATCCTTTGAGCGTGAGGTATCAGATGAATGTTTTTTTTTTTTATTGTCATTTTATCAGCTTCTAGAACATGCAATCATTTTTGAGTTTCTAGTCTCAGTAATAAATCATTATCATATTAATAGGTTGCATTTATTTTAAGACGGTTTTGAATGATTTTGTCTCCGAATAAGTAGTGACGCATAATATATTTCTTCGCTTGTCTTAGACATTGTGATCAAAGATTAATAGTTGTTATAATATACTCTTTTCAAATCTGAAACAGAAAAAGAACCCAACGTTATTAGTAGTAGATTGATTAGCAGTCAGATGGGTCCCATGTATATTGACACAGTCAACTATTAATCTGTCTTTAAATTTTTTTATGTTTCTTTTTATGATTTTTTTCCACTTGGTCGAATTGAATACGACTAATTTTTAAACAGATCAATTCTTCGCTCCTCATTGCCCTTTGTCGGTCACTACCCACAATTTGAATTCCTCAGATATTATCTCAAGTATAACGGTTACAGTTCTCTGAAGAGATGTGATCGAAACAAAGGGTTCCCTTTTTTAGAATTTCAAAATATTCTAATCGCTTTTAAAATATATTTTTTTACATTTTAAACATCAGTACTGTATTAAAAGCATTATATATATATATATATATATATATATATATATATATATATATATATATATTACTTCTTATATATTGTCATCCACTGAGATACTGTCTCGTTGTATCACAACTCTTCAGTGTGGCTAGACACGTATGACACTTGAAGCTGGGATTGAAACCCTCCCAAGTTTACGTTAGACCTAGTATCAGATCTCTCGAAACTTGAAAGTTTGTATATATATATATAAACTTGAAAGAAGTGATTATTCTGTCTGTTTTTTAATAAAGAAAAAAACGGCTTAAGTTTCATGAAAATTTATAATCATTAATAAGCGTTTTCAGCGATTACTCGTTTTTTTAATTCTATTTTCTGTGATGATCTCCGTTACGTCACGTGTGTCTCTTTGAAAATAATATGCACGTTGATGTATATATTTTGACAATAGCTCAGACTTTTTATTGAATTTTCATACAAACACATACACATTTTTTTAATCATATACAATACTATATTATTGGTACGTCATGCTTTTCTGTGTTTCTACAAAGAAACAAAAAACAAGAAAAAAAAAAAAAACAACAAAATTATAAATGGCGATCGACATTTCAGTTATTTGTATGTATTGAACTCTTATACTAAAATATTTAGATTGAATTTTATCCTATTTGGTACTTGTCAAATAAAACGTCATCATATATTTTTAATATTAAGCATAAACAAGAAAATACAAAAGGATATATTTTTTAATATATTCTTAGCGGAATACAGTTGCAAAATTGTTTAAGTATCGTTTTTATTTCAACGTCACAAATAAATTCTTACAATACACACTTATTAAAATCAATTTTGGCAGCTTCAAATAAAAAAAAAATGTCATATACTCAGATACATCTTTTGTTTCAGCCAAATAAAACTGAAGTAGGTATATTTAAAATGATACGACCTAATGTACACTTAATTATATGCCGTTGCACATCATAGTGTGAAATCCTGAAATTAATGTTCCATAACCAAATATATATATATATATATATATATATATATATATATATATATATAGTCATCTACAGACAGACTGTTTTCGCTGTATTACAACGCTTCAGTGTGGTTAGACACGCAAGAATCTTGAAGCTGGGATCGAAATCCGGCCAGCCAGATATTCTACCGCACTGCCAAAAAGAAACTTTTTATAAGTGAAGGGATTTTAACACATATGAATCATTTTGCTTTATTTGCGTATATACGCTTTACGGTTACCGGGAACTCAATTCATTCAAAGAGCTTTGGATTACGCGAGTGGCAACAGTTAATTCTTTAGCTAATGAGCTCAGATTCACAGACAGACTGTTTTAGTCTGTTTCTTTTTTGGGGGTTATATGGCCTATCAACCTTCGTAATTTATTTAATGCTGACTCCATTTTTATACAAATAAACAGTTCTATTTCAAACAGTTCAGTTTAGCATAAGTACATAGATTAATAATCAAAAACCTTTCTATTCCAAGCTATTCAGTTTAGTCAAACAGTTCAAATCCAAACAATTCAGTTTAGTTTTTATTTACACAGTTAACTGTCAAAACAGTTCTATTTCAGAAAATTCAGATTAGCATATGTTCGGATTCAATGTCAAAAATTGTTCTATTTCAAACGATTCAATTTAGCATCATTACACAGTTTAGATCTATTTGATCCCTAGATAGGACCCAATGAAGTGCTACCATTCCGGGCTAGAATAGACCTGGGAGAGATAGCAATGAAGGAGTACTCTGCATTTCCCAAAGCTCCTGCATTAATAGAACCTCACCATCAGATTGATTAGTTTCATATCAGGACACTTATTGTGGTTGGGGGGCTTAATCCTCTGCAGAAAAGCATTCGGTGTATTCTACAACACCAGCCAATTGGGCGAATAGATTGTTTCGTTGTATATATATATATATATATATATACACACAAACATAGATTGATAGATAGATAGATAGATATGCGTGGTAAAAGTAATGGCAAACTGTGATTGCAAGTAAAACTGCGTATATTACTGATATTGGCAAATTGGTCATTAAAAAGTCTGACCATTGTCAAAATATATTCATCACCATGCATTTGTTGTATATTGACCTCCGACCCAGCCGGGCAGTCAAAATAGGAAATGCATCTATGTAAATAACAGGAGCATCCGGTCGAGGAATATCAGAAATTTAACCTTGACCGTGGATGGGTTTAATGAGTGCAGTTGTGACGCCCACAAGAAGAAGGGGACGTTGAACTATTATATAACTCGTTGAGGTCCGGAAGTCAGTTAGTTTGGAGACCAGACCCGTTGGTGACAAGATGCGGTAGAGAAAGCCAGCATCCAGCAGAGTGGGCTCCCGGGTCTCCGGTTGAGCAGCCCAGTGAGAACAGGAAAGAAACGCGGTTATGGTCAATATGTTGCAGTTCTGTTCGGTCTCCAACTCCTTCTCATACACAACCCTTTCAAATAAAGTGAGAGGTATTTTTTTTCTAAGAACTGTGTCGCTCGTCTTCATTGTGTCATTGTGTTCTGCATGCATATGTAATATGTGTTTGTATAGTTGGTCATGGTCATGGCTATACAACACATATTATTTGCTAAGAGACCCTAGTGACGTAACGGATATCATCGCAGAAATTAGACTAACAAGATTAGTAACTGATAATACTAATTAATGATAATAAATGAAAGCCTAGTAGGCTGGGGTTGTAGAATACTCCGACTGCATCTCTGCAGTGGGTAACCCCCAACAAGGAGTATCCAGGATATGACACTAAACAATCTGATGGTGAGGCTCTACTAATGCAGAAGCTTTGGGCAATTCGTAGTAGCCATTCATAGACATTGTCCCGTGGTTCACTCAGGCTCGGACTGGTAGCCCCTGATAGAGTCCTATCTGTGGGTTAAATAGAACGTTTCACATCTAAACTGAGTCCAAACAAATGACTTATGCAAAACTGAATTGTTAGAAATAGAACCATTTGATTATTTAACTATGTAAACACATTACTAAGTCTTAAACGGATTTTTAGTGCTAAATTGCAACACTTGAAACCATTTAACTGTGTGCAAATGAATGAGATTAGCCTAGTTTAAAAAAACGTTTCCAACAATATGTATATACAAATCATATACATATATGTATATATATAATACAAATTTCGTTGAATATAATAGACATTTTCGGTCTACATATTTTCTTGTTGATCCTTTCATATTGCCGTATTGATTTTATAGTATTCGGCGGGGATTGATTGATATATCTTCCATAATTGTCTATTTCCCAAGTACTTTCTACCCGACTTTGGGCCATCATCAGGGGAGGATGTATTACAAAAGTGATGTAACTTTTTCATGTACATTACAACTTTGTAAGAACAAGACTATCTGGGCCGTTGCAGTATGTAGCGTCGACTTTTATAATTGTTCTATAAATAGTGTCAGTCACTAAAGACATCTAAGTGCATTAGCACTGGTTTGAAAATTAATTCTGTTAAGTTTGGGTTGCATGTTTCTAATATGTAGTGCTTCTAGAATCTGTAGTTTTTGTTTGTTATTTTGATGTTTTAATATTGTTGTGTTTTCGGTGCGAATTTTCCGTAATTGTGCTGTTGGGCATGAATGTTTTTTTTATTTGTATTAATGAATTTTTATTAATGAAGAAATGCAGCTAATATATATATATATATATATATATATATATATATATATATATATATATATATGTATATATATATATATTTAATAGAATCTTATAATAGAATTCGTTTTTGGCGTTGGGCCGGCGGGAGGCCAGACGGCCTCGGTTGAGAAGTGGAGAAAAGTCTAAATGTACAAAACTCTCTAATGTCGAAAGGAAGTATGATCCCAGAATGAAGAAGTAACGAAGGTGATTAAATGTTTTAAGTTCGCCCTGTGCTAGCCTTGTGAAAACAGCGAAGAAGTTTGGCTCACTGAAAAAAATTCAACATGGTGTAAATCTTAACAGTTCCTGACTCTTTCTCTCTCTTTCTCCCTAATGCAACCATTTCGACTATTTCGTAATAAAAAGATATGTATATTATGTATATATAAGAGTTATTGTCTCTTCTTACGTATCTAAAACATATGCAACCAAACGGTAATTCAAAGAGTAAGTTTAAACAGTAAGTTCCTCAGCTTTCTAGTTCGGATACGGATTCGAAACGATAACAAAGACAATAAAGTTTTTAAAAGGAAATTTTATACAAAGAAATGAGAAAGAAAGGGATAGAAAAGATAAAGTGTTGCAAATGTTTGTGCAATTTGTAGGAACTTATCTGAGAGTGTCCGGGGAAACAAAGTACTTTGAATTTGAGTATTTTTCTTTTCTTTTTTTTTTGTTTTGTAGTAATGTTTCAGAGTTATTTGAATTTGAGATTTTTATCTTTTCATTTTTTGTTTTGTAGAAATGTTTCAGAGTTCATTTAATTGCGAGCCTTCTTTAAAGCTCTTTTCAGCAGAATTCTCAGTTGAATTTTCTTTTAGTTGTTTTACTAGAATTTGAGTTGTCGATTTTCCTTTAATTTTATTTTTATTTCTTAGGAAGTTCCATTCAAGAAGTGAGTGAAGAAACTCATCTGCTAGCTTAAGTTTTTCGTTTTTTACAGTTCGGTCCCCGATTTCGTACTGAGGGTCCGAATAGTAGTTCTCGACAAAAAAGAGGAAATCGCTTTTTGGTGCTGCACTGTCGAGGATTACTACTTCTTTTTCCTCTCTGGCCAAATCATGTCCGCACATGGTCGGTTTGATTTTTTCTTAGAAATACATTTTTATATGTCACTGTTGATTAATTTGAAACATCAGTCTATATGATGATCATCATTTATTGAGTTCTGCCGTTTCGGTTGCTTTGGCATCTTCATATATTCTTACGGGACTATTTCGAATAGATTTTCTGCGGATCTTCAAAATTATCTTGTGAACATATTACTTCATCATATTTTCCAACCCCTCCGTTCGAGCAGGATATGACACAAGGAGTTTAACAGGTTTGAATTCAGAGTTTTCCTTCTCTTAGACTAGTTGCCTCACCAAGGCTGAAGAACCCAGTCCATCCTACTATTTACCCATAGCTGGAGGGAGAATAATTGGATTCATACCTTTCCCAAGGGTATTAGTGCTATGTGAAAAATGCAATCATTCTCGTCCAGTATTTGAACTCGTGTCGCCGTTGGCATTGGCGTAAAGAGAAAACCATTTGAACGATGTAACAAGATTCTGTATTCATCATTATTTACCTTTTCATATATATGCAAGAGGGTGTCCTCGTGGTGTAATGGTTAAAGCGATGAACTGCGGAATCGTAGTACGCGAGTTCGTACTCCAGTCGCGCTATTACGTTCACTTTCGGGCAAATACCCTTGGGAAAGGTATGAACCCCCTTATTATCCCTCCAGCTATGGGTAAATAGTAGGACGGACTAGGTTCTTCAGCCTTGGTGAGGCAACTAGTCTAGGAGAAGGAAAACTCTGAATTCAAAACCTGTTAAACTCCGCTTAAAAATTGACCTTGTGTCATATCCTGCCCGAGCGGAGGGGTTGGTAAATAGTACCTTTTCATATAGTTTTATAATATATTTATAGATATGATACATTTTGCTCTCTCTAGTTTACGAGTTCATTCATTCTGTATGGTTGATTGAATGTTTTGCCTTAAAGGCATTTCAATCTATCTCGAGTTATTTTATGCTTAGGGTTTAGGGAATTGCATACATTAAACGTTTATATCTACATTTTTGTGCAGTTTCTTATTAGCTTTTTGGCACATTGTTCAATAATATCTTTTATTCTTATCAAATGCAAATAATTTTAAAACAGATCTATTTGAGTCTTAGATAAGACTTTAATAAGTACAACAACTCTGAGACAGGGTGGACCTGGGAGTAATAGCAATGAAAGAGTACTCAACACCCTTCATATTTCCAGAACTGGAGTCTCACTACTAGATGCAGTATCGTGCTATACCCAGGACAGCCATTTTTGGGGAAGGGGTTTTATCAGTCTGCAGAAAATAATCAGCGCGTTCTATGCCCCACCGACAGGGTGACATCTTGCATGGTTTTACATTGGTCCATCTTATAGCTTAATAAAAAAAAACACTAATTTTTCATTTAGATTAAGAACTGCTACAAATAAAGTTGGACAGTGGGTTGGCTTTACGTCATGTCAACCCTTGTTGGGTTATTTTAAGTCATTTTAACTATTATGGCTTCCAATAACAACCATTTTAAAAAGGTAAACATTTCCTTGTGTCAAATTTATATTTTCGAACCAGAGACAGAATCCTAATAGCTGCCATCTCAATGGGTTAGTGTGAATCTGGAAATAATGGTAAAGAGGTGACTCTCCGCTCATAAGAATTTTTGAACTGGAGTCTCACAATTTAATTCAGTTTATTGTGAAAGCCACATCATTCTTTTGGAAGATAGCTCAAACTCCACTGTAGAGGATGCAGTTGGTGACAACCTGTAAATAAAAAGGAATCTCATTCGTTATTATACTAGCTATTTTCAAAGTCACTCTATGCAGATTTATTGACGTTGACTACATAAGTATGTCTCTGATGAAATCGGAGAAGTAATGGAAGGTCATGATAAAAATAAGTGGAAAAGTTGATAAGTCAGACACTTCCAACGGATTTATTGATATTTCATTCTTTATTCACAGAATTTCTTCAAAATAAACCTCTCCGCATGAGAAGTCTTTTTATCAGAGTTTAACGGGTTTGAATTTAGCGTTTTGATTCATTTAGGCCAGTTGCCGTACCGAGATTAACGAGCGCAAATTGCCTTCCTGTTTACCCATATCTGGAGGGAGATTTGTTGGATTCATAATTATTTTGACCGTATTAGTGCGATGTGAAAATGTAAACAGCCTTGTTCAGCATTTGATCTGGGCTCACCGTCTAAACATAAGTTTGCAGTCCAAAGACGAGAGCGACCCGAAGGCTCTCTTTTCTATAGCTTTTACACCAAGATTTAGGGGAGGGAAAAACTCCTTTCTCTGGATAGCTTCACTTAGCCAACGTTCGTACTTGATAATGCTGATTGTTAAGCAAGGAGGCCCCCCCGTACCATTTTTTGAGTATTTGTTACGACTCGACCTGGGATTGAACCCCGGTCTTCCTTTGGTGAAAACTTTATCATTATGCCAATGACCCGGTTTATGATTGAAATTTAACACTACTAGAGATTTAAAAAAAAATTTAAAAGCTTTACAGAGCTCAATACACGAAAATGCAGAGAAATATTACAATATATTTAAAGTACATCATTATCATCATGTCGCACCGCCAGCACGGATATCCCTGACCCTCTCTCGTCACTTCTCCCTATCACTCATCGCCTCCGGCAGGTCTTCAGGGTTACATCCTGTGTCCTCACATAGTTGCTGTATGTAAGTTCGAGTTGGTCGTCCTGCTTTTGCACGGCCATAAGATAATAAAAAAAAAACAGGACAAAAACTCACTACTCAGTGCTTCATTTTGTTGATCCTCAGGTGGGCTTATAGTGAACACATCTCATCATCATCATAATCATGTCGTGCCGCTAGCATGGATATCCCTAACCCTCTCTCGCCACTTCTTCCTATCAATCATAGCCTCTGGCAGGTTTTCAGGGCTACATCCCGTATCCTCACATAGCTGCTGTATGTAAGTTCGAGCTGGTCAAACACATCTAATGTGTTTTATTATTTTCATTTATATTTGAAAAATATCACGATGTATTTTTAGTATAAACTAAGATAGCAATAATCCAGTCGGCAGGGGTTGTCGAGTACACACACGGCATCTCTGCAGAGTGTCCGATATATGACCCTAAACAATCTGGTTGCGAGTCTCCAGTAAAGATAGAGCTTTCGGGAAAGCAAAGTACCCATTCATTACCATTGCTCCCAGGTCCACTCTGTCCTGGAGTAGTAACACCTGATAGGGTCTTATCTATGGGTTAAATACAACTTTGGGGCGGTGTCCTCGTGGTGTAATGGTTAAAGCGATGGACTGCGGAATCGTAGGACGCGAGTTCGTACTCCAGTCGCGCTATTACGTTCACTTTCGGGCAAATACTCTTGGGAAAGATATGAACCCCCTTATCCTCCAAGCTATGGGTTAAATAGTACCACTATTGTTCTTCGATGAGAATGGCTTTGGCATTAAATAACCTACAAAGGTTGATATGCCATTAAACAAAGAAACTAAACCAAACCAAATACAACTTTGACATTTAAATGCAATGCAAACAAATGATTTGTGTTGAATTAACTTGTTTGAAGTAGATCTGTTTGACAGTTTACCTTTGAGTAGAGAAATAACTTTCTTAATGAATTTTCAGTGATATATAACAATACTTGGAACGATTTAACTATGTGCAAATGAAAGCAAATTTTGAATAGGATTATTAAAGTTAAGTAGCAACAATTACAACTTTTTTTTAACTGTATGCCAAAATTGAATTTTTGATATTACCTAACAATACTTGAAACTTTTTGATTGTGTTTAAATGAATGAATGATGTTGAATTGAATACTTAGTTTCAAATAGCAATGCTTGCTTGGAACCATGTAACTTTCTGTAAACAAATGATTTCTTCTAAATAGAATTATTCCTATTAGATATTGTCCAGTCGGCTGGAGCTGTAGAATACACCGACTGCACCTTTGCAGAGGGGTTAGAACCCACCCCCAATGAGTTTTCTGGATGTGTTACTAAACAATCTGATGGTGAGGTTCCAATGATGCTGGGGCTTTGGGGAATACTGAGCACCAATTCATAGTCATTGCTCCCGGGTCCACTCTGGCCCGGCGTGGAAGCACATGATAGGGTTAAATAGAACTAACGACATACTTATGCTAAACTAAATTGTTTGACTAAGCTGAATAGCTTGAAATAGAAATGTTTTTGACAATTAATCCGTTCTTACATTTAAACCGCGTGATTTTACTAAACTGAATTATTTGAAATAGAACTGTTTCTTGACATTGAAACTGTACTTACAAGAAACTGATTTATTTAGACATTTAACTGTGTATAAACAAAATCTGTACTGAATAAACTGAATTAAAACTGCTTGACTAAACTGAATAGCTTGAAGTAGAAATGTTTTTCACAATTAAACTGTACTTACATTTAAACTGCGTACTTATCCTACACTGAATTGTTTGAAATACAATCATTTTCATAAAAATGAATTTGGTGTTAAATAACATACGAAGGTTGATGTACCATAAAACCCAAAAAATAAACCAACTATCCAATTAGATAGAAATGCTTGAAACCATTTAACTACGTGCAAAAAATCAATTGATTCAAGCTATTTTAAAAATGTCAACAACAAAATGTGTTTACAAATCATATATATCTAGAATATATGCATAAAGAGGATTTGGCATTAAATAACCTTCAATGGCTGATATGCCATAAAACCCAACCAAACCAAATCATATATATTTAATATATATGTATAAAAAAGATTTGGCATTAAATAACCCACAATGGTTGATATACCATAAAACCAAACCAACCCAAATCAAATATATTTAATATATATGTATAAAAAGGATTTGGCATTAAATAACCTACAATGGTTGATATACCATAAAACCAAACCAACCCAAATTCTATATATTTAATATAGTATGTATAAAGAGGATTTGGCATTAAATAACCTACAATGGTTGATATACCACAAAATCTAAACAAAGTCGAGATTGTAATAAAACGGGATTAAAGACTGACAACTCAATTTCACGTTGTCGAGCCTCAAGTGACCTTATATAGAATACATCTGTTTTTTTAATTAAACTGAACAGGTTCGCTCGATATGAATGATTTTTCTGTGAGTTGATAGTTTTATCGTGTTTTATTATAATCTTATATTTGAAATATACATACATATATATGTATATATATAGACCGACTGTTTCGTTGTGTCACAACTCTTCAGTATGGCGAGACACAAGAGATTTTCGAAGCTGGGATCGAAACCCAACTGACTTTTAGGCTGGCCGGATATTCTACTGTACAGCCACGAGTAAATTCAGCATAAGTGAAGGGATTTTAACGCATATTTATTATTTTGTTTTGTTTACACATATACGCTTAACGGCAACCGAGAGCTCAATTCATTCAACGAGCTTTACATTATGTGAGTAGCAATAGTTAATTCTTTCTCTAGAGAGCTCACTTCCCGTAGGTAGGGGGAAGCATATATAATGTCATCAAAAGACACACTGTTTTGTTGTATCACAACTCTTCAGTGTGGCTAGACGCACAAAATTCGCTAAGCTGATATATATATATATATATATATATATATATATATATATATATATATATATATATGAAAGTAAAACATGGAAAATATCCGACAAAAAACATCCATCGTTAATCTAACGACACTCGATATCATAAATCCTGATGATGGTTTATTAAACCCGAAACGTTATAGCGTCAACTTTCTTTCACGTTTAATTCTTCACTTTGGATTTTTTGCTTTTCAATTTTTCTCTAATATATATATATATATAGATATATATAGGGAGAGGGAGTGTGGACAGAGAGAGAGAGAGAGAGAGAGAGAGAGAGAGAGAGAGAGAGAGAGAGAGAGAGGAAGAAACAAAATGACACAGAGTTGTATTGGAATTTTAAGTCAGCTATCGTTAGGGAATGCAGAGAGGAGGAAAGTGAAAGATAGAAAGAGAGAGAGAGAGGGAGAGAGAGAAAGTGTATTTGCGTACGTGAAAGAGCGAGAGAGAAGAGAAGAGAGAGAGAAAGAGAGAGAGAGAGAGAGAGAGAGAGAGAGAGAAAGTAAATATGTGTATGTGAATGTGCGAGCGAGCGTGATAGAGAGAGAGAGAGAGATGATATGGATCCCTAACACAGTTGAAGGTAAATGTCAACTAAAATCATGCTATCCCCAGAGGTGCTCGATGCAGAAGAGAACAAGTAATCCCCGACTGTCTATTGTGAATTAGCAGACGATGACGTCACAATAATCAAGCAGCTCTTCCCGAGATGGACATGCATTGTGACTTCACCGAATGACAATGTATCCGAATAATCTTTCTCGGTTTTTTGGGACAAGCGTCCAAGTCTGTGTATTAAAAGTGTTACGTTTTATACCCCAGGAAAAAATCCTCTCTCTCAACCTTGAAATCACCCTTCCCAATTATGGCACAAAGTAACGGAAAAAATACAAGTATGTTTTCAAAATGTTCCTTCCAGAGATAACAATATTTTTCGTGAGTTTCTGGGAAGACCTAGAAGAGTTGTTATTTATAATCGAGTAGAATTATGCAAGATAACTTTCGAAAAACCAAACAAAAAACAAAATAATTTGAATTCTTTCTGCAGGACTTGGAGATCCTTCCATAACTACATAAAAAGTAAAATTGTCTCCCTTTAGTCGAAGGCGACCAGAAGGCTCCCTTTTCAATAGCTACTACACCGAGGTGTAGGGGAGGGCGCTATTCCTTTCCCTGGAGTGCTCCACTTTACCCTGGATACGTACCTTATATTGCTGTGTGTTAAGCAAGGTGGTATCAAGTACCATTTTTAAAGTCTTTGGAATGACTCGACCTGGGATTGAACCGAGGTCTCCCAGACCATTGGAGAACACTCTACCCACTAGATCAATGAGGGTGTCCTCGTGGCGTAATGGTAAAAGCGTGGACTGCGGAGTCGTGGTAAGCGGGTTCGAACTCCAATCATGCTATTATATTTACTTTCGGACAAATACCGGTCGCATTGGATTATAAATTTATTTCTATCCTGTTACGCATTTTTGAAAAATCCAAAAACACGAAAAAAAATTAACAGGACTTCTTGTACTCCCAGCTATGGGTTGAATAGTACCCCTACTTCTAGAAGGGATGATTTGACATAACTATATAACGTTATTTAAATCTTATTGCAAAGGTGTAAGAAGAAAAGGAAGCAAACAAACATATTCTCTATTAACAGTGATTACATTTCCGTAATATATCGCTCTGCAGAGAAAAAAATTGTAATAATCGAAAACGCATATTCTGTTGAAAAGAATCTTTTTTTTTGTTGTTGTTTATAACACAGCATTTTGATTTTTCCCTTTTTGTCTAAATCCGAGATTTGATATTGTGGGGAAGAACAATCTGTGTGTGAATTGTAACACGCTTCAGGAATCAAAAATTTTGCATAAATATAGAGGAAGATTCACAAATGCCATTATGTGTATGTATGAAGGTTGATGGAATAAACAAGGTCTCAAGTCGTATAAAACAATATAGATAGAATAATGAAATTGGTATCAAAATGAATTCCAAGGCTGTGCTCCCGTAAGTACTGCTTGTATGGACGCAGCACCAAGACTCTATAGAAATTTGTGAAGAAAATGTTAGATGAGGACGACACAAGAATGTTACGTGCTGTTTTAAATAAATCCTCCATTCGGAGAAACCATCCAAGTTAGACGAACCAGACATGTTAATAACTGCTAGTGAAGTAAAGGAGAACTAATAAGCGACGTTTTTCTATGGACTCCAACGCATGGACTCACTAGATGTGGGCAACCTGTAAAGATTTACATTCTTCTTTTCTGTGCGAACACTGGATGCAGAAGTTTAGAAGAGGTACCATGCACACACTCATTAAAGCAATATATATATATACATATATATATATACTTTAAGAAAAAACAACGAAACCGGTCACATAGGATTATAAATTTATTTCTATCCTGTTACGCATTTTTGAAAAATCCAAATACACGAAAAAAAAATTAACAGGACTTCTTCAGATCTTTTTTATTATTGGTACATTGAGCTCTTTACCAGGAATTACTCCCAACTCCGGTTTAACTGGACCAAGAATACTATATATATATATATATATATATATATATATATATATACTCAACACCATTGATAGAACGTGTATATTAAAGTGAGGGTAGCGTAGATATAGAGTTTCACTGAGGTTGGTAACAGTTTCTCGGTTGACGAACGCAGGGGCGAAAAACTGACGGTTACCAAGCATTAATGATATTAAGCATTTTTATTTATTTATAAATACATTATAATATATATATATATATATATATATATATATATATATATACATTTGTTATTGTGGACTTAAGTTGCGAGTTCTTTTTTTCTTTCTGGTGATAATCTCTTCGTGTTTTTTTATATTTTGTTTGGTAGATTTTTGTTGAACGCGATGTTCGATTGTTAAGTTCATTGAAAATGTGGGTTGACAGATTCTCCCTACGTAACATTCACCTGCACGTACATTCTTCACTCATATCGTTCAGGTTATTATATTTCTGAAACACCCTGTACTATTTATTGTAAATCGTTGGTTGCCTATTTTCGAAATTAAAAAGAAAATGGAGTCAGTTATTGTTGAACGAAAATTATAATTAGTTCCCATGACATTAGTTTAACTCTTACTATAAGTATTGGTCGACGCGAGTAAATATAACTGTGCCACATACTTAAGGGTGGCAATCAATGATGATTGTCACTTTAATAGGCGTATTCTTCGGCAAGGAGAACATAAATAGAGCGCTATTAGATAGATTGTACAACGTTGGAGCGCATAAGGAATTCTTGTTTGTTTCTATTCAATTCCACATACCATCCCTCGGTTTCGTTGTCTAAATTATCTTCCTGTGTTTTTCAGACTTGTAATTATACCTTCCATATTAACAAAAGGAGACAAAAAATTCTCCGGAGAAGGTTGGCAAATAAAAGGTACAGATAAACGAATACAGAAATGATTGGCCTTTAAATATTTGCAAAACTTATGTTAGTGATATAAAGGGAGAATAAGCTGTAGTGAGTAGTGGTACTTAGGTCTCATATTGCTTTTAGTTATAATCAAGAAAACAGTGGTCTTGAACTCAAAGTCACATGTTTTTAAGTAACTCTCACCAAGCTGTTCTTTAAGACACACACACACACAGACACACACACACATATATATATATATATATAGAGAGAGAGAGAGAGAGAGAGAAAGTGGGGTGAAATAAATATTCGTACATATGAAACCTTTTATTATTTATCTTTCAAACGTAGCCTAAACTAAATTTTTATGTACATTTATTGTATAAGGATATATTCAACTAATATGTGTATATAAACTTATTAGTTGAATATATTAATTATATTAATGTACATGATATAAATATGTTATATAAATTATATTAATATGTTATGTTAATTATATTAATGTACATAATATAAATATGTGGAAAATTGGATAAATTAATTAATTATATAAATTAATTGTAACCTATGTGTATATAAACTTAGGTTACAATTAATTCTTACAGAAATGAATGCCATTTATTCATTTTCCTTAGTGAAAAAAATAATCCTACAGTCCGAAAAATAACGCATTATCTTCATTTAATACTTTGTAGAAAACCCTTTATTCACTTCAACAGCCACTAATCTCTTCCTGTAGTTCTCACTTACTTCCTTGCAATAAGTATGTATTTTGTAGCATTCTTCCTGGCATATTTTTGATGTTTGTTGGTGCTCTTTTTCGGATTTGAATTTTCAAAAATCGCCACTAGTTCCCAATTGGATTCAAATCCGGGGACTGACTTGGCCATTGCAAAAGTTTAACATTATTTTTAGACAAATACATCCTTGTAGATTTAACTGTATGCTTGGAATCATTATCCTGCTAGAAAAAGTAATCAGAAGGTAACTCAAAACTCCCAACAGAAAACACCAAATTTTCTTGTAACATCCGTTTATACTTTTGGGCATTCATTTTACTGTCTATTACTGATATTTTGCTCACACCTTTCGCTGAAAAACATTCCCAAATCATTACACTGCAACCGCCAAATTTGACAGTTGGTACCGTTTTCTTTGGTGAGTACACTTCGCCATCTTTCCTCCACACATGATTTCGATGATTATGACCAAACAACTCAATTTTAGTTTCATCTGTCCATAATATTCTTTCCCAAAACGAATTTTCCCTTTTCTTACGCTGTCTTACGAATTTCAACCTTGCATCTCTATGTCGTTTCAATAGAAGAAGAGTTTTCTTTGGTTTCCATGACTTTAGACCATTCCTCAGCATTCCATTACTTATTGAACGTTTGGTTACATAACATCCTGATGAATGCAAATCTTCCTGCAGCTCTTCACGCGTATCTATTGGATTTTGGTAAATCAGGCGTCCTAATTTTCATGATAATCTAGGAGAAATCTTCCTTGGAGCACCTGTCCTTTTTTGTTTTCAACTGTGTTATGTCTTTTAAGCCTTGCAATGAATGGACTGATCGTAGTAAAAGGAATATTCCGGTTGCTTGAGATATTTCTATAACTTTTGACATCTTTCCAAAACTTAACAATCAGTGATTTTTGTGAATTACTCAATTCTTTATCTCTTGCCATATTCAGAACCTTCTTGTATGACAAGCAATTGCAGAAAATTCCGCTTAGGATTTGAAAACTAACTATACATACTGATAGCATTATGGGAACATTTTAGAATGTTAACAATGGGTACTGATAGCATTATTGGAACAATCTAGAAAATATTGCAACAACGTTGTAATATAGTAATGAAAATGAATAAATGGCATTCATTTCTGTAAAATTAATTGTAACCTAAGTTTATATACACATATTAGTCGAATATATCCTTATACAGTAAATGTATATAAAAATTTTGTTCAGGTTATGTTTGAAAGATAAAAAATAAAAACTCTCATATGTATGAATATTTATTTCACCCAAATGTACATGATATAAAAATGTTGCAAATTGGATAAATTAAAGACTTAAAACCGATATAGAGGCGTGGTATTTCGTTCTTTTATTTCAAAGAACTTTTTCATATTGAAACCGTTTTCTGAGTTTTTCTATTTATAATAAATGAGAAACATGATAAGATTATGGAGAGAAAAAAAACAAACTCAGAAAATGGTTTCAGTTTGAAAAGTTTTTGGAAATAAAAGAACGAAGTACCACGCCTCTAAATCGGTTTTAAGTGTTTGATTTATCCATCTTTCCACATATTTCTGTCATATTGTCAGATTCACCACAATCTATCATTTCAATATATATATATATATATATATATGTATGGGAACTCAACTGATTTTCTTACGAATAAAAGGGTTTATTTCCGTACAAAAAAATAAGCTCCAGAAACGGTAATTTTCGTGAGTATATTTTTACATTTATCAATTAATCCTCCGCATTCGCTCTAGTTCTTTAATTCTGGGATACTTCGTAGACGATAATATTTGACATGCCGCAAAAAATTTGAAGGATCAAAACCCAAAATAATGTATGAAATCTCCCCACCCTCAAGAATACTAAAAATACACTTTTTTTTTAGAGAATTAGATAAATAGATAAAACGTGAACTTTTAAAAACCCAATTTCAAGCCAACCTAAAAAGCATAAATACGTGAATGAATAAATATTTCTTCGCTAAGTAATAAATTATTACTTACTCAAATAGAACTGTTCATATACGTCGGTAGCCATCTCTCTTCTAAAAGCAATATCAAAATATGCATGAGGATGACGTCGACCACAAATGGTAAGTTATCGACTACATAGACTTAGTTTGGTTTGGTTTCTTTGTTTAATGGCATATCAACCTTTGTAGGTTATTTAATGCCGAAGCCATTCTCCTAGAAGAACAGTAGTGGAACTATTCAACCCATATCTTGGAGGTTAAGTGGGTTCATCCCTTTCCCAAGGGTATTTGCCCGAAAGGGAACGTAATAGCGTGACTGCAGTACGAACTCGCTTACTGCAATTCTGCAGTCCATCGCTTTAACCATGGCACCACGAGGACACCCCCGACTACATAGCAATCTAATCTTCCAGATAAAACAAAACGGAATTTGTTCCAAACTGTAACTGTGTTATTATTACACGAGAATGTTACGTGATGTTTTGAACAAACTCTAGAAGCAACACCCCACAAAACAGTTGATGCAGGATAAACAAGACATGCTGGTTAATACTGGGGAAGTAATGACAAACTCATTGGATATGTTCTCTTGTGGACTGATGAACATGGACGTGTAAAAAAACATAAGGGGTGATAATTAATTGTAACAATTACTTTATTTGGTAAAATATTATTTAATTTTGTAAAATTGTAAATTGTCTTGAAGCGTAAGTCAAAATAAAAAGTTGGCGACCAGAATATCACCTGTTGTTAAAATAACGTTAAGAGGTTTGGATATTGGAAAGATAAATAAATCATGTACTGTTATCTGGCAAGTGTTTAGTTACACGGATCAGGTCAAGGGTGTCATGGTTCTGGTGGCAGTCGGTCGAGGCCGTCTGACATGGATACCGGAAAACCGGCATTCATGCCACGCGCGCAAAGAACGTCGCTCCTTGGGCCTCAGGGGACCGTCCTTCAGGCTCTAACCCTCTTCGGAGAGGCTTGGTTAATCGCGTGGTACCTGAGGTGCCCTTTTTTAGGGAAATTCCGACAGGGCTCCTGGTATTTTGGGGATCACTGAGTGTGGGTAAACTACGGTCCTGCAATCGGACCCACCTTAAAAAGCCCTTGTGCCATACTCGCCCGTTTGGTGAGACGTGCGACAAATACATGGACTTAGTCGGCTGTTGAAGTTTGAGAGAGTCGGCAGTTGGACTTAAAGATGAATCGGTTTGAAGTCGGGGGTGGGTGTCTTTTTGGAGTTTCATCTGGTTGTTCATAGACCCTTACGATGTTTTCCCCCCCTCTCTCTCTCCTTCGTATTGTATTGATGATTAGAATGTTACAATGAATAAAAATTTTCGTATCTGAAGAACGGAGTTGCCATGTACTCTGCGAAGAGTGTGACACCTGTTGAAGATAGAAATGGGCCGAAATGTTACAATGTCAGCGTTAGCAATATGAACTATGAGTTAATATTTCCTCATAGTTGAAGTGAAGATTGTCGGATGCGTACAGTCTCCTTAAGGGAATTAGAACTATATGGAAAGTAAACAGTTTCGTTAAGGATTTTAACTGGTTTCATTCATTTAAGAAAGTTTAAAAAGATCTATTGTCTTTTATCACAGCTATTTGTAAAAAAGTAATATAAATAAAGTAAAATATTACCAATTATAATGTGAATTAATCTAATAAACAGAGACAACTTAAGAATAAAACATTTTATTACTGTAAGCAATAAGGTAAAAGAAATAAACAATTGAAATAAGATGAAATAAATAAGCAATAAAAATAAGATGAAGGAAATAAGTAATAGAAAGATAAAAGAAATATACATCTAAAATTAAATTCAACAAATATCCGTGTATCGGTCTCATTAAGACTCGGCCATTTTGGTTCCGATTTCAAACAAACTAGAATAATTTGTTACAATCATCCCTGAAAATATTTTAAATAATATTCAAATAAGAATATTTTCTTCGTTCCTCTCCGAAATACAATGATTTCTTAGGCTAATAGAACGTTAAGTAATCCCAAGATAACGCCAAGATTTGCAAGGGAGATAACTAAGTTACTGAAAACAAAGTTATGTGTTATTTCTAATTTAACTTAGCATATCTGAAAGTAAGATTGTCAACAATGTTAAACACTAATATAAATTATTATATAACGGGGTCTCAAGATAGGATAAAGTTCACATTTGTATAGATCTTCTATTCTCACATTGATTGAATGCAGTTGGATATTATAATGATTTAAAGTCCATGAGGTGTTTTTGGAGGAGTATATAATTAATCCAAGTGAGTGACACGAAACACTGCTAACATATCTGCCATTTTTGAATTTGCTTTAGTTAACATGTTTTATCGTCTTTTTTTATTAATCATATTTCATCTGTTCTGTGGAGAAATCGAAGACATTTTTTTTCTTTTTGACTATTTAAATTTTCAAGAAAACTAAAGTTAAAAATTGAAAGAGTAAGATGTTCCTATGCTGGGGGTTCAATTTACAATGAGCATAGAATGCTTAATTATACTCCCTCTTTGTGTCCGCCTTTCAGACAGCATATTTTTAATTTTTCAACGTAAAAACTATTAAACTGGGTTCTGATTTTGTGTGTTTTTATTGCAAGACGAGGAAAAAGAAAAGCATGTAAAACTTCAGAAATTTGCTATTAAATCTTAAGTCTATTTTATTAGTTAGATTGAAGTGACTCAGTGTTAATTTGAGGGGGTGTCCTCGTGGTGTAATGGTTAAAGCGATGGACTGCGGAATCATAGTAAACAAGTTCGAATTCCAGTCACGCTTTTATGTTCACTTTCGGACAAATACTCTTGGCAAAGATAAGAACTCCTTATCCCCACCAGCTATGGGTTAGATAGTACTACTACTGTTCTTCTCGACGGATGGTTTTGGCATTAAATAACCTACAAAGGTTGATATGCCATTAAACAAAGAAACCAAACCAATCAGTGTTAATTTGCGAAATTATTTTTTAAAATTGATATTCTCTTACATTCATTTTAAAGATAAGAGTTCATGAGGCCATGAAAATGTTATCCATGTCATGAAGGAAAATAAAATAAAAACTATCTTTCATTATTTTTCAGTTTCGCTCATTTAACGAAACCTACATTCTACGTGTATACTTGGCCCCTTCCCAAAAGAAAACAAACAAACAAGCAACCCCACCAAAAAAACAAACGCCAAAACAAACAAAAGCAACCCCCACACAAATAGACAAATAAGAGACTATTTGAGCAATGTATTAGCAGTGGTCGCCAGTAGTCCGGGAGACCTGGATTCAATCATAGATCGCGTTATACCAAAGACTTTAAAATGGTACTTGATACCTCCTTGCTTAACACTCAGCAATATACGGTACATACCAAGGGTAGAGTGGAGCAATCCAGGGGAAGGAGTGGCGCCCTCCCCTACACCTTGGTGTAGTAGCAATCGAAAAGGGAGCCTTCTGGTCGCCCTCGACTACGGTCGCCAACTTTACTTTTTTTATTACAACTTGCGAGGCATCTAAAAATTAGGTCCAGCTTTTATTTGACTATCATAAAAGCTTGAAAAAAACATTATTGAAAAGTAGCTATTGAAAAGGGAGCCTTCTGGTCGCTCTCGACAAGGGTCTCCAATTTTATTTTATATTAAACACTCAATATCATAAAGACACTAAGTTGAAGTTCAGTTTATTATTATACGTACATTGAAAATTGAACACTTATTTTAGTGCCATTTTACTCGCTTCGACTTTTATACTTTTTCTTGAAAAGAAAATGATTCCGAAAGAAAATGGCTATTTCCATGCAAAGTAGGCAAAACTATATTGGCAAGAAATTTCTCATGGAAAAATTAACATCTAAATAATTGTATGAACTCGGATTAAAAAAAAAATGAAGCAAAGGATGCATTTATTCTACCATTCCACAGCGGAGAAGATTCAACTGGCAATTTTACGGGAGAGTAAACTGTTTTTATTACTCATAGAATGTTTACCTGTTATATAACATAGGTCATGGATTTTCGGTTAATTCCAAGTGACCCCGTGTGCTTTGGCAAGCTGTCACGTTGTGATTATTAAACAAGACAGCACGATCAGGGAACTCAGGTCTAACAGGTGTGTAACCGGATGGATACCACGTGATGAGAACCACGCACTCAGATTTTGACAGAGTGCAGAGAATCGCAGTCGAGCGAGGGACACACAGCCGATCGGAGGCGTCTCTGACGAGCTTGCAAGGAGGTGCAAGCGTTGGCACCCCCTGGATCCTGAAAGAAGATATGGGAAGAAGAATTCCTCTCTGAGTATATATGTCTCTCCACTCATCTCTCACACACCACAGAAACATCAACCCTTTCGAGAATAAAGTGTGAGAGATATATTTTTATAAAGAAGTGTGTTCGTTCATTCATTGAAGTTCGTAAATTATGTTTGATTATGTTTCCGCTCGTATTTGTGTGTGGATATAAGAGTCGTGCCATGCCTAAAAACGTCAGTCTTTCCTATCGATCACCAGTAACAGGAAGGTAAAAAAGATGGTTTCATACCCTACCGAAGATTTTTACCACAAAGTGAAAAGCAATCAGCTATATCAGACTGAATTTAAAGTCGGCTGGTTATGTCTATCTCCTAAGACGATAGCCGTCATGCCATGCATTATACACTAATAATATATATCTTGATTGTTATTAGTGAAAAGAGTACTGCCTAACGGTTATCGTTAAAGGAATTACTTCATTGTTGAAGATTCTGGCTTTACAGAATATACCTTAAACAAACAAGGGAAATATTACGGAATAACAAATATTGATTAGAAAATAATAATGGAATTAAACGCCAACTCGTAATTTGAAACGGTTTGGGGGTGTCCATCAAGTGTGATTGCTAAAGAAACGGACTGCGGCTTCGAAGTAAGTGATCTCGAACTCTATTCGCGTTATCATGTTCATTTTCGGACTAATACCCTTGGGTGGAGGTGCCCGTGGTGTAATGGTTATCGTCGTAGGAAATGGACACGGTGACACGAGTTCAAATCCTGGTCGTGATTGATTGCATTACACATAGCACTAATACCCTCGGGAAAGGCATGAATCCAATTATTCTCCCTCCAGCTATGGGTAAATAGTAGGGCAGACTAGGTTCTTCAGCCTTGGTGAGGGAACTAGTCTAGGAGAAGGAAAACTCTGAATTCAAAACTGTTAAATTCCGCATAAAAATTGACCGTGTGTCATATCCTGCTCGAGCGGAGGGGTTGGGTAAATATGAATACCCTTGGGAAGGTTATGAACCTCCTGATCCTCTCAGGTATATGTTAAGCAGTATCACTGCTGTTCTTTTACAATGATGGGTTTGGCATTTTATAAGCCAGGAAGGTTGATATGCCATAAAAATAGTTTGTTGAGACTGTGTTTTGATACTGCCAACAGGGCGATATGTCATTAGATAACCCTGAAACAAGAGAAAAAGACCTTAATAATTTTTTTTTATTGGGGAGTTAATAAAAGAAAGTCAAGGAAAACTACTTTACAACTGAAGGTCAAGATGACTTTGAGAAATCTAAAGTAGCTTCTAGGAGATATTGTGATACTTGAGGACCATCAATAACTTGAAAGGAGTTCCGCCCTGAATAGATTTTTGCTGAAAACAGGCGAGGAAACGAAAGTTGCAGAAGGAGAACAAAAAGAACTAACGAGAATGAGGTTTGAAAAATGAGCAGATTGAAGCCACAGGCAGAATTCTCACTTTCAATCTAAATAGACTGATTTTTAGAGAAAGACAACAAACACATATCGCATTAAAATATACTTTTTTATGATGTGGGAGCATCTCAACGTCAGGTAATGGTCTGTGATTAAGTCTCACAGGGGGATAACAACTGAGTTCGATACTCACAGCTTTCAGACTTGCGTCAAATTTAAACTGAGCTTAATTTTCAAACACTTTGCGTAAGTGTAATGGTTAACAAGTTAGTCAAGCAGTACATTTTGAGTTCTGGTATAATTTAGTGTTCTATTAGTCATGGCTGAAATTATGGTATTAGTATACTTAGAGGACCTTCTCCTAGTATTTTATTTCGTAGAAAATAAGCTACTAACATATAACATTCCAAACATTTGTTCATTTTTATAGTGGAATATTCTTGTTTCATGAAATACGTCTAAAACAAACAAGACTGAATTGGTTTTGTTTGGTTTTATAGCAGATTAACCATTGTAAAGTTATCTAATGCCAAATCATCTTTATACATATGTAATAAATATATGATTTCTAATAAAAATTTGCTGATAACATTTTTAAATGAGCCTGATCTCACATTTTTTCACACAGATGCTTTCACTTATTTCCATCTAATACGAATAATTCTATTTACTCTAAATCATTTGTTTACACTGTTGAGTGATTTCAAGCATTACTAAGAATCACTAACAACTCAATTAAATATTCGTCATTTGTTTACACACTGTTAAATGATCAAACAGTTCTGTTTCAAGCAATTCAGTTTCGTATAAGTACACAGCTTTTGTTTACATGCAGTAAAATATAAAAACAGTTCTAGTTCAAAAAATTTAGTTTAGCATGTCGACAAATTTCAATAGTTCCAAGTATTGCTATGTATCACGAACAATTCAATTAACATCAGTCATTTGTTTATACACAGTAAAATAATCAAATAATTCTATTTCAAATGTTTCAGTTAAACATATGTAAACACCTTAAATGTCAAACAGTTCTATTTGACCCAAAGGCATGACAATTTCAGGTGCTACCACTCCGAGCCAGAGAGGACCTGGAAGCAATGGCAATGAAGAGGTACTCAGCATTCTCCAAAGCTCCAGCATTACTGGAGCCTCACCATCAGATCGTTTAATATCATATCCTGGACACTTGTTTGGGGAGTCCTACGCCTCTGTAGTGATACAGTCTGTGTAATATGCAGCCGCTGTCGACTGGGCCATAGATTGGATTATTTAGATTAATAATGTTTTTTCAAGTCATGCGGAAGAAAATATGGAATAACATATATATTGAGGAATGAAATTATGAAACTTATTGACAAAAGAATTAAAATTAATACGAAGCTGCTCCTCATCAAGCTTTTATGATAGTCTTAAATAAAAGCTGGACCTAATTTTTAGATGCCTCGCAAGTTGTAAAAAAAAAAGTAAAGTTGGCGACCGTAGTCGAGGGCAACTAGAAGGCTCCCTTTTCAATTGCTACTACACTGAGGTGTAGGGGAGGATGCTACTCCTTTCCCTGGTTTGCTCCACTTTACCCTTGATACGTACCTTATATATCTGAGTGTTAAGCAAGGAGGTATCAAGTACCATTTTAAAGTCTTTGGTATGACGTGAGCTGGGATTGAACCGCGGTCTCCTGGACCATTAGTGAACACTCTGTCCACTCGGCCAATGAGCCAGTATTCGCAAGTTGTAATCGTAAGCAATCTTAGTTAACAGTCGATTGTAACTAAGCGTACTACTATCCCAGAAAAAATCATGTTTTACAAGATTTTACATTTTCAGCTATTTTTCAGATAGGAATTCTGGGTGGTAGATCCTCGGACCTAGGTGGCTTATCATTATTAGAGTTAAGATTACATTCTTTATGAGACACAATATATAAATAGTAAAGTTGGCAACCATAGTCGAGGGTGACCTGAAGGCTCCGCTTTCAATAGCTACTACACTGAGGTGTAGGGGAGGTCGCTACTCCTTTCCCTGGATTGCTCCACTTTACCTTTGATCTTTACCTTGTAGTGCTGAGTGCTAAGAAAGGCAGCATCAAGAACCATTTTTAAAGTCTTTGATATGACTCGATCTGGGATTGAACCCCGGTCTCCCGGACCATTGGCGAAAACTCTAACCATTATGCCAATAGCCCGATTCTCCCGTAGAACATTACAGTTCAAACGGATATTATTAGTTATTATATATTGGCATATTCTACTGCATTAATATTTTGTTAATTAAATTATGAATACTTCCCTTGGAAAAATGAGCACATTTAAAAAATGTTAACATAGGTCTCTTTTTTATTCTATTTAGCATTAAGTGTAATGATTACGAGTAAAACTCCAAATATCATTATTTGATTGCTGAGTATTCTGGCTTCATAAAATATTATTTAACCCAGATTAAATTATCTAAATTAATGTCATAATTTTTTTCCAAATCACGCAGAAATAATATTCACAACAAACAGTTTATATATATATATATATATATATATATATATATATATATATATATATATATATATAAGTTAAAGTCAAGTTGGCGACCGTAGCTACTAAATCGAAGTGTAAGGAAAGGTGCTCTCCTTTCCTTGGACTTCTCCACTTTACTCTTGATACGTACTTTATTGTGCTGAGAGTTAAGCAAGGAGGTATCAAGTCCCATTTTTGAGTCTTTGATATGACTCCACCTGGGATCGAACTCTGGTCTCCCAGGTCATTGGTGAACACTATGTAAGTAGATAGTAACATTACCTTTTACCATTTTTCATTCAACAAAACTTATAATTTCAAATAGTTTTTAATTCAGCAAATATTTAACAAATATAATATTTTACTGTTTCTCCATAATCTTAACGTTTTTCTTTGGATCCAAAACTGGAATGCTTCACATGATAAGAAACAATTAGTTAGTCGTGCAGTAACCGAATATTTTATCCACAATTTCAATGGTTTGATGTGGTTAAACAGAATAACAAATCCATATTGATTGTATAAAGCTGAAATTTTGTTCATTTCTAAATGTTTACTGTCATAATTAAATCTTCAATGTTCCATTGCATTTTTATAAATTGCACTTTTTAACTGTCTATAATAATTTTTTTGTACATAATTATATTGTTTTAAGTATTCCAATCTATCACAAATAATTCGCTCAAGGATCTAGGCTTTCAGACATTCCTATTTATTATTATTATTATCATATAATATTAATCATTTCTTCGCAAACAGTTAAATGGTTTCAAGTAACTTATCATAAGAATCTTTAGTAAATAATCATAGCTTCAAATAATCAACAGAGTATATTCTCAGAATGTGGAATTGATGAATAATTGTGTCATGAGTTAGTCCCAGTCCATCATCCCAGTTGGTGTGTCGCGCTTTTAGATGACGATCATCGTTGGGATTATATTGCACATAAATCTTTCTCCCTTGAGCAATTATTGAAACCTATAGCATTATATGCACTAAAACAAATAAAGGCTGACATTGAAAGGTTTAAATTTGTATAATTTGTTTGACTGTATATCCCCAAATGATGTCTTTTTTTTAATGCCGATATGTTTTTAATTAGCATACTGTCACATGGTTTCAAAAAGTCTTCTCTAATATCAATAAAGTATACACGATTATATGATTGCAAGTAATTATTCCTACTTCATAATAATCATTTGTTAAATGATTTCAAGTACTTTTATTTCAGATTAATGATTTTCAAACAGACTATTTCCTCCAGAAAAGGGACCCTAACAGGTACTCCCACTCCAAGTCAGAGTGGAACTTGGATTAATGGTATTAAAGGGCTGATTTTTAAGAGCTCGAGAACTGGAGACTGATTCATATACACCCAACCCCTCCGCTCGAGCAGGATATGACACAAGGCTAATTTTTAAGCGGAGTTTAACAGGTTTGAATTCAGAGTTTTCCTTCTCCTAGACTAGTTGCCTCACAAAGGCTGAAGAACCTAGTCTGCCCTACTATTTATGTATACATGGAGGGAGAATAATTGGATTGATACCTTTCCCAATGGTATTAGTGCTATGTGAAATGCAATCAGTCTCGTCCAGGATTTGAACTCGTGTCGCCGTGTATAACCATTACACCACGGGAACTGGAGACTTATTAGTGGATATAGTTTAGTGTCATATTCAGGATATCCCTTTTGAAGGGGGCTGTATCCTCTGCAAAGTATTATAAGCCCACCCCTAGAGTTTTTCCAAAGCTTCTCCATACTCTACGTTACTCTTTATCCCCCAGGTATTTATTAAATAGTACCATTACAGTTCTTCTCGAAGAATTACTTTGACATTAAATAGCCCACGAAGGTCGATATGCCATTAAACAAAGAAACCGAAACATACTCTACGCTACATTTTGCAGAGTGCTATAATTTTTTTTCGACATTAGATTTCTTGCTTCTAAGCTTCCAGTAAAGATTTCTCATTTGTTACAATAGTTGAAAAGAATACGAGAATCTGTAGATTTCTAAACAGCACGTTCGTTTCCTGAATGAATATTCAGTAAAAACACGTGTACAGCATTTATCTTTACAAATAACTCCAACTTTCATTTTAATGGAAGATACATATTAAGGACTCAGGGTATGAACTTGCGTGTTTTTTTTTCTGAAAATTAATTAAGACTTCCATTCCGTAGAAGAGTCACGTTGACATTTAAACTGAAAGCAGCAAGCACATCAAAGGAATTTATCTAACGTGTTCAATATATATATATATATATATATATATATATATATATATATATATATATATATATATATATATATATATATATATATAAGTCTAATCCGGATAATCATCATCAAATCTGTTTCGAGCCTGGACATTGCTCAATTAGTCGGACTTAGAATACACAAACAGTATTCCCTGTAGAGAGATAAAACCCTCCCCAGCAAAAGAAACTAAACGGTATCTGATGGCGAGGCTCCTATTCTGGAGATCTGAGGAATAAGAAGAAAACCTTTATTGCCATTATTTTCTGGTCCATAATGATCCTTGAGTGGTAGTATCTATTGGTCAAATAGATCTGTTTAAAAAGTATTAGTATTTGACAGGAGAGTGTGCAAAAAATAAAACTCTTAAGAAACAACAAGATGTAAATATGAATGTACGATTCCTTAACATACCGTTAAAATCAATCAATCAATCGATCAATTAATCAATCAATCAATCAACCAATCGAGCCTGGGCACTCCTGATGAATTAGTGGCTGGACTATAACAGAATTATACGATGACTTACACACTTTAACCGCTAACAAAATCATGATAAAGTCTGCTAACATAAAAAAAGGCGAAAAACAAGTTTTCTTGCGATTAGATTATGTGGGAGGAGAAATCTTAAATACAAATTTAATTACCAGAGTTCCTTGGGGAACAATTAAAAAAGAAATGACGTAAGAGCTTAAATAGGGATAGAGCAATTAAAAATAATCTAAAATAAAACAAATTAAATATAAAAAAAAGAAGATATGCCACTTAAACGTCTGGGAACCAGATAGTTGAAGAGGGTGTGTGAAGGAGAGAGATGACACTTGTGAATCAGAATGAGTTTAGAAGAACAATTAATATCGAACGAAGCAGTTGATGAGAAAACCCCTGTGAGTATCATAAGGTGGAGAAAAAAAAGAAAAGAAAAAGAAATCAGGATCTTTCAGGTTAACGTGAATGGAACATAAAGTCACGTGAGGTCATACGACGAAATTTTGTGTTTTCCTTCTCAAAGGCTCGTGAATTAGGAATAAAATGGCAAATATTAAAGCAATCGAGAGAAAAAAAACAGATATGAAGAAATGTAATTAATAATTCGTCAGGATTTAGAAAAAAAATTGATTCAAACAAAATTACATAATATTTAATTATAGTTAAAAAGCAAACATTTATACATCCTATTTCCAAGACTAGGCACCAAATCAGTGAGGTTTAGAGTATGCTGTCAGTATTACCTACTGGGGAGGTAAATAAAACCTCCACCTTACAAAAATGAGTTTATTGTGTATGACCCAAAACTACCTGTAATGATGAGATTCCAAGTTTCGATCTCTTGCATCATTATTTCCTTGCTCAGTCGGCTGTGGCTGTAAAATACATCGACTGCTTTTCTGCAGAGGGGTAACACTCCCCAAACGAGTGTCCTGATATGACACTAAAAAATCTGATGGTGATGCTCCAGGAATACTGGAGCTTTGGGAAATGCGGATTACCCCATCGCTCCCAGTGGTAGCACCTTATAAGGCTCTATCTATGTATCACATAGAACTAAACTCTGTACTTATGTTAAACTGAATTGCTTGAAATAGGACTGTTTTGACATTTAAGCAGTGTACTTATGCTGAACTAAATTGTTTGAAATAGAACAGTCTTTGGATGCTAAACTGAATTGTTTTAAATCGAACTGTTTTTGATATTGAAATTGTACTTACACTAAACTGAATTCTTTGAAATAGAACTGTTTTGACATCTAACAGTGTGTAAACAAAAAACTATACTTATACTAAAATTAATTATTTAAAATAGAACTTTGACTAAACTGAATAGCTTAAAATAGAAATGTTTTTGACAATTAAACTGTACCCATGCGAAACTGAATTGTTTGAAATAGAACTGTTTGTATAAAAATGGATTAGACATTAAATAACCTACAAAGGTTGATATGCCATAAAATACAAACAAACAAACAAACAAATAATTACTTCCAGGTCCAATCGGGTTTGAAGTTGTTGTACGGTCCCATCTTTGGACCAAATCGATGTGCGTAGATCCTTTGTATTCGATAGGAATACTTGATATCCTATAATTGTAAGTTACTTGTGTTAAGAATAGTTACTTGAAGCTTGGCACCTCATGTAGCAAGCTTGACAAGCAAACCTGCAAAAGTGAGTTCAAGTTTCATTGGCAGCCCGATTCTTTTGGCCTTCTACAACAGCTAAGCAAAACACATAGTGAATTAATAATTAAAGCTATGATTATTTAAAAGATTATTATTAGTTTTTTGTAATAACTGTGCAAGCAAATGATTCTAATTAAATAGAAATAATCACATGAAACCAAATTATTATAATTATTTGATTTTATGAGCTAAAACCAAATAATCACAGGTAAATTTTTTTCATTAGATTTGAAAAGTTCGTATCAGATCAGCGTAGTCGGCCGGGGTTGTAGAATACACCGACTGCAACTCTTCAGAGTGGTAAGACCTCTCCTCACCGACTTGTGTCCTAAATATGACATTAAACAATCTGATGATGAGGCTCCAGTAATGCTAGAGCTTTAGGAGATGCAGGGTACGCTTTCATTGCCATCGCTCCCAGGTCAAGTCTGGCAGGGTCCTATCAATGAGTTAAAAAGAACTGTTTGATATTTATAGTCTGTGCAAACAAATGACTTATGCTAAATAGAATTGCTTGAAATAGAACTGCTTGATCATTTAACTGTGTGCAAACAAATGACTGATGTTAGATTGATACAGTTAAATAGCAATACTTGGACCATAAAACTGTGCACAAACGAAAAAGTAATATTGATGCAACATTTAAACTAAGTGCAAACAAATGACTTATGCTAAATAGAATTGCTTGAAATAGAACTACTTGATCATTTAACTGTGTGCAAACAAATGACTGATTTTAAATTGATACGGTTACATAGCAATACTTGGAACCATAAAACTGTGTACAAAAGAAAAAGTAATATTGATGCGACATTTAAACTAAGTGCAAACAAATGACTTATGCTAAATAGAATTGCTTGAAATAGAACTGCTTGATCATTTAAATGTGTGTAAACAAATGACTGGTGTTTAATTGAATTGTTAGTGATACAGAGCAATGCTTGTTATTATCTAAGTTTGTTTACTCGTGTTTGCAAACCATAGATATCGAATATATTTATATAAACCAAATTTAGCATTGAATAACCTACAATTTTTGATATGACGTAAAACCAAACCAAATCAGGCCAGATAACGGTGTGCAAAATATCTTAAAAAACGAATACATAAAAATGTGAATATGAACGTTCGCTGACAAGATTCCCTAACCTTTAAGCATAAAAAAAACTTTAGACCAGTTGAAAAGCCATTAAACTCAACAAACCAACCAACCATCTACGATATCATCATTCATGCAGTTAAAGATGTTGGAATGCACTAAAAATTACCAATTGAATTATAGAATTAATTTAAATGCAGTCACATCCTATCCAATAAGAATGACGACTATCTTAGGTCGTGCCTACAAAAGGTAAATTACCGTTTTTTTTTCAAAGTAATCTCGAGAAAATGCGTTTACTGCTCTCCAAATGGGCATTTACGTATTTAGCGAATCCCCTTTGCAACAGCCAGTATCTGAGACAAAGGCAAACTTTTAAGTGGAGGAAAGATGATTTTAATTCTGAATGTTCCTTCCTCTAGACTTATTGCCTAGCAATAGAAAAAGAAACCAGTCGACCTTAATATTCTACCCGTATCTGGGAAAGAACATTTGGATTCATGCCTTTTTCTTGGCGATTATCCCCAAGTAAAATGTAAATAGCCTCGTCTTGGATTTTAACTAGTGTCACGAATTCCATTTCCTCCTCCGATAACCATTTCACAAAGTGTGCATTAAGTAACACATGGCAGTTTGTATTGGTTTACATGGTAACAATAACAAGAATTAATCTTTGATTAATCTTAATAAAATATAGTTAAAATTAGTACAATGATAATTTTTTTTTATTGAAATTCGTACGATCAGCAATCTAAGAAAGTCAGAATATGAAAAGAGGATCTTTATTTTCAAAACTTTATATATGAAGTATTCTCATCTAGTACAAATAATTTTCAAACATATCTCAATTTAACCCAATAATGGGACCCTAATAAGTACTACCATTCTGGGTGAAAGTGGACCTTGAAGTAATCGTAAAGAAGGGGTACCCAACATCCCCAAGATCTCCAAAACCGGTACTTCACCATCAGATGCAATTTTGTGTCCTACCCAGCACATTTCTTTGGGTCGAATTTCTTAACCCTCTGCGGCGAATATGATCGGCATATTGTAAGCCCCACCGACAGGGTTTTGAAATTGAAAGTGCAGTGAGATTAAGAAGTTTCAGCAGGTGGGCTACAAATTAAGTTACTAATACGGCAACTCTTCCAAATAATGTTGTTAATTCGCCTTTTGAATCTCCTTGATCAACTCCAAACGAAACCTTGAAAACATAGAAAAACAACTTGTTCGATTTTCATTCTAAAAAAAATTATCAATTAGAAACACAAAACATGACAAAATAAAACTTCTTTCATGTTCATTGTCCCAAAATTCTTTTTTTTCTTCTTGATTATTATTTCACTCCTTGCGTGTTTTTCACACCATGGTTAGTTTGTGATCTTTTTCACAGGAGTCTAAGTGACACCAAGTCTCCTCAGATCTCCAAGCCTCTGCTCAGTAAACTTGCGGATCTTAACAATGCTGTGGCCTGGAGAGTCTCGATTTTTATTCCGATTTACAATTCCTCCAGTCGTTTCTCCAAACCTTTAAGGACTGTTCTTAGTGCGCCAACTACCAGTGGCATTACCGTCATCCTCATGTTTCTCAATAGTTTAGTTTATTACTTTTATTATTATTGCGGTTGACGTTGTTTTGTTTGTTATGCCTCCTTGGGGATCAATGCTTTTTAGTATCTTCTCACATCAACCATAAAAAAAGAATCTTTGTGCTGAATATATACACTATTAAAACAATTCAGATTAAATTCTGTTTAGTAATTTATCCGATAGTTCCCAAAATGTCTATAACATTCTTTTTCTTACCTTTATTTTCTGAAATTTTCCAATTTCATCTTAAGATATTTTATGCTGTTGCCCTTTTCAATAGGACTTAGCAATTTATTCCAAAATATATTGCTCTATTAACAAAAAATTCAAATGTTTCGAGTTTCAGGAAATATTTTAAAAATGTCTCTCATAATTAGAAATTTCAAAAATAATTCTAAAAATTTAGATTACTTCTCATTCTTTTTTCTAGCAAAATTATTAATCCTAATTTCTCTAATCTCTCAATGTAACTCTAATTTTCTACTCTTATTTTTGTTTTTGTCACTCTTCTTTGTATTTGCCCAGTCGGCTGGGGCTGTAGAATACACTGACTGCACCTCTGCAGAGAGGTAAGACCCCCCCAAACAAGTGTCCTGGATATGACACTAAACAGTCTGATGGTGAGGTCCCACTAATACTGGGGCTATGGGGAATACGGAGCACCCCTTCATTGCCATTGCTCCCAGGTCCATTTGAACTGCGTGGTTGTGCCAAACTGAGTTATTACAAATAGAACTGTTTTTTAACATTGAAACTGTATTTACACTAAACTAGCATTTAATATGCTGTTCTTAACCTTGTTCTATATTAAATCTTAATTTCCAAACGTTCTGGCGGGTTGTCCTCGTGGCGTAATGGTTAAAGCGATGGATTGCGGAATCGTAGTAAGCGAGTTCGTATTCCAGTTGCGCTATTACGTTCACTTTCTGGCAAATACCCTTAGGGAAGGTATGATCCCCCTTATCCTCCCAGCTACGAGGTAAATAAATAGTACCACTACTGTTCTTCTCGGAGAATTGCTTTGGCATTAAATGACCAACAAAGGCTGTGTGCCATTAAACAAAGAAACCAAACCAAACCAAATATTTTTCCAATATGTGAAATTAATCTCATCCACCTGCATTGTCATTTTATAATGGTTTAACAAGTAGTTTAAAATCATCAGCAAATAGTTTTATATCTAATTTTGTATCATTAGTTAAACCATTTAAGGATATTAAAAACAAAAAAGGTCCGGGGATTGATCCCAGAGAAACACCGGAGGTTATATGCTATATTTAGGAATAATTGCCACCCTTTCTCTCAAAAATATGTTACATTATTAACGATTTAATTTTAGAGATACCAAAGTTTTTCATTTTCACGAGTAATCGATAATGAGACACCGTATCATTCGATACGATATCTTACTAAAATCTCAATATATGATATCCGCATTATATAAAATATAAATAAATTCCCTGTTGATAATCCGCATAATCTACTTCCATCAAAAATCCATTTATACTATCAATACTTTCCAAAATATTAGATAATATTAATTTACCATTGACGAATCTATGTTAATCACGGTTTACTTTTTCCCCATAAAAGATTTCTTGATAATTTTTTGAAAACCTTAAATAAGATACATTGATTAATTATAGGGGAGGGGGCTTCTGTAGTGTTATGGCCACCATCGACGGAAATGGATAGGGTGATACGATTTCAAATCCTTGAGGAGGCACTTGCTTTTCACATAGCGCTAATACCCTTGAGAAAGGCATGAATCTAACTATTTTTCCTCCAGCTAGTAAAGTAGTTGGGCAGAGATAGTTTTTACCCTTGGTATGGCAACCGGTCTAAGAGAAGGAAAATTTTGAATTGAAACCTGTAAAAACTCCGCATAAAAAGTGACTTTGTGTCACATCCTGTTTATGCGCAGTGGTTGGGTATATAAATAGACTGATTAATTAATTTTAATGGTATGTCAACCTATCAGGGTTATTTTATGCCTAGAGGTTGCGGTATTGCGCTTGTTGTACATTGATATTTACATTGTTTTGTGTAATTGTGTCTTAATTTTCATTTTCTTATATGATATCAAGTATTCGTATCTAATATAAATAATTTCCACACACTAACGTTTTATGAATTCCTAGCAAATCCTAATTATCTAAATCAAATTATTCGGTTTCTAGTAATTATTTCTATTCAACAATACTTACATTTTTACGCACAGTTATATAATTGCAAGTACTTATTTTTATTAAATTATACTTATTTGTTGGCACACAGTTAAATTGTTTCAAGTAATTATTTTTATTCAATAATATTATTTTTTTGCACAAAGTTAAATGGTTTCAAGTAATTACTTTTATTGAATTATACTTTTTTGTTGGCACACAGTGAAATAGTTTCAAGTAATAATTTTTATTGAATAATACTGATTTGTTGGCACACAGTTAAACGGTTTCAAGTAATTATTTTTATTCAATTATTCTTATTTTTTGGCACACAGTGAAATGGTTTCAAGTAATTATTTTTATTCAATTATAATTATTTGTTGGCACACAGTTAAATGGTTTCAAGTAATTATTTTTATTCAATTATAATTATTTGTTTGCACACAGTTAAATGGTTTCAAGTAATTATTTTTATTCAATTATAATTATTTGTTTGCACACAGTTAAATGGTTTCAAGTAATTATTTTTATTCAATTATAATTATTTGTTGGCACACAGTGAAATGGTTTCAAGTAATTATCTTTATTTATTAATGCCTATTTGTTTGAACATAATTATAAGGTTTCAAGTAATTTTATTCAATATTACTTACTTGTTTGTACTGATTATATGGTTTCATGTCATTAATGATAATCTTTATTAAATAATTATGGCTTCAATGACTTATTATTAATGCAAATAATTTACTGATGTATTGCATTAAGTATTTCTATCTAATATTAATACTTATCACCCCCCAAAAAAAATTATATAGTTTCTAGTGATTATTCATATTTATTTATATTCATTTGTTCACAGTTTTATTGTTTCAAGTAGCAAGAATAAATCCCAAGTAAACAATAATAGCTTGGTTTGGTAGGGTTGCTTTACCTTATGGCATATCAATCTTTGATTAGTCAGTCGGCTGGGGCTGTAGAATACACCGCTTGCATCTCTGAAGCGGGGTAATACCCCACCAACGATTGTCCTGGATATGACACAATACAATCTGATGGTGGTGGTTCAGTAACACTGGAGCTTTTGGAAATGCAGAGTACCCCTTCATTACCATTGCTCCCAGATCCTCTCAGGCCCGTAGTGGTAGCCCGTAATAGGGTCCTATTAATGGGTCAAATAGAACTAAAATATGAGCTAATACTAAACTGAATTGTTTGAAATAGAACGGTTTTTGAATTTGATTGTGCATGAATAAATGTCTGATGCTTAATTGAATTTTTAGTGATGCATAGCAATATGTGGAACAATTTAACTTTGTTGACTAAACTTTGTATTTATCCTAAACTGAATTGTTTGAAATAGAAGTGCTTGTATGTATAAAAATGGATTTGGCATTAAATAGCCTACTGTGGTTGATATGCCATAAAAGCCAACCAAACTAAATTATATATACTTAATATATATGTATAAAGAGGATGTGGCATTAAATAACCTACAGGGGTTGATATGCCATAAACCAAACTAAACCTAATCCTATATATTTAATATATATGTGTAAAGAAGGCATTAAATAATATACAATGGTTGATATGCCATAAGATCCTACGAAGACAAGCCGAAAACCATAAACAAATAATGGGGGATGGCCTGTATCTTACACTCAACTACATGGTGGGGAAACGCTCTGAAGTTGGTACAGTCAACATATTCTTGGTTCTTCTTGAAAACTTCTTGTTTAACTTTTAAAACCAAGTGATTTTTCCTTAACACTTAGAAACAGTAAGGGGGGGATGTCCTCGTGGTGTAATGGTTAAAGCGATGGACTGCGGAATCGTAGTAAGCGAGTTCTTACTCCAGTCGCGCTATTACGTTCACTTTCGGTCAAATACCCTTGAGGAAGGTATAAACCCTCTTATTGTCCCAGCTATGGGTTAAATAGTACCACTACTATTCTTCTAGGAGAATAGCTTTGGCATTAGATAACCTACAAAGGTTGATATGCCATTAAAGAAACCAAACACTTAGAAACAGTAGTGTATTAAGAAAAGATACCAGTCCAAAGTCCATTATGATATTTATTACCAATGGCTCCGTATAAGAAAAGGACGAATCAGAGGATATGGATTTAGAATGATCGTGTTTCACTAATCTTCCAAGTTGGTTGATAAAGCTTACGAGATCAATATTTCAAATTATGGCTTTTACCTGAGGTTGTCTTCTTAAAGTGTCGTTCGTACTCATGTTTATGAACATAGACTTCTAAACAATGCTATATTCACTAAGTAAAGTAACGTTGGCGACCGTAGTCGAGGGTGACCAGAAGGCTCCCTTTTCAATAGCTACTACACCGAGGTGTAGGGGGGAGCACCTCTTTTCCCTGGATTGCTCCACTTTACCCTTGATCCGCACCTTATATAGCTGAGTGTTTAGCAAGGAGGTATCAAGTACCATTTTTAAAGCCTTTGGTATGACGTGACCTGGGATTTAAGCGATGGATGATAGGGACGGATGGAGAGAGAGAGAGAGAGAGAGGGAGGGGAGAGAGAGACTCAAGGAAATAGCAGTGCGACTTGATGATTATATATATCTATATATAATGAAATTGATACGCTTCTCTTTTTAAGTCATGAGTATAATATCTTAGTTATTAAGATTAAACTCAGAATATTGCCCAGTCTGCCGTGGCTGTAGAATACACCGACTGCAACTCTGCAGGAGGGTATGACCACACCCCCAAAAAACGAGTGTCTTAAATGTGACACTAAACAATCTGATGGTGAAGTTTCAGTAATACTCGAACTTTGGAGAATGCCGAGTACCCATTTATTTCCATCGCTCGCACATCCACTATTAGTACCTAATAGGGCCCTATCGATGAATCTAATAGAACTAAACTGTGTACTTCTGCTAAACTGATTTCTTGAAATAGAACAGTTTTGACATTTAAATTGCGTCCTTCATTTAAACTGTGTAATTATGCTAAACTAAATTGTTTGAAATAGAACTGTTTATTTGTATAAAAATGGATTTGGCATTTAATAACCTACAAAGGTTGATATGCCAAAAACCGAAATCAACAAATAAACAAACAATAAAATTAGAATAAATTACCACAATACTTAAATGTACTATTTATTGCTTTCATATTCTTGTTGATATTGACCAGTTGATTTAGTAGTGATAATCTCTGGATCCTTAATTACATCAAGAAATCAGTTTATCAACTTCATCTAAATATAATCTGTGTATTTGGCCCATGTAATAATGTAAGCAACCTTATTATTTCATGCAAAAATAATCTTCTTACTGAGGAAAAATTAAGTAGCCAATTTACTTCATGCAAAAATAAGCGGCCTTCTTCCTTACTATATGCAAAATATTTGTCGTCTGTTAAATGCGAAAATAAGCGGTCAATTATTCAAATTAAAAGCAATATATTTACTTTGTGGGATTATATCCCTTGCCTGCAAAATGACTTCCATTAACCAGCTCTCGTAAACAACACCATCCGTTGCCATTTACACACACATCTGATTTTAAAAGGAAAGGTACAAATTCATTCAACTTCATTCGTCTTTTACATTATCGTCTGCGCCACCCGAAATGAAACCCTTGAAGCACTGACTGAAATAAAGACCTCTCAATTTTTTAAAAATTCATCTATGAGTCTCAGCTGCCTCGGGCTAACCAACTAGAATGTTGAATCTTATTCCAACCACACAATTCGTTGTCACATGACTGTAACATACTCATATGCAGATGCATGCAGAAACATATTCAACACAATAAAGACGAGCGGACACAGTTCTTTAGAAAAATATACCTCTCACTTTATTTGAAAGGGTTCGAAAGGGTTACGAAAGGTATTATCTGTGAGAGGTGAGTTGGAGACTGAACAGAACTGCAACATATTGACCCCCCAACTCTTCTGGCTATCGCAGCATTTCTTTCTCGTTCTCCTGGGCTGCTCAACCGGGAGTCTGAGGGCCTAGCCTCTGCTGGGACATGGTTCTCATTCCAGCATCTTCTCTCCAACTGATCAGAACTTCCTGTCACCGGGGTTATATAATAATTTGACGACCGCCTACTTCTTGCGAGCGTCACAATTCGCACTAAATTCAACCCTTCGACAGTCAAGGTTGTCCCCTGATATCTTCGACCGGATGCACCTGTTATTTACTCAGGCGCATTTCTTCTTTTGACAGCTTGGCTGAGATCAATGTTACATAACTTTAAAGACTCAATTAAAAGCCTGATCTCAACTGACTTCAGAAGTGACCACTGGCCAATCAAACTTATTTGTTTTTTCTACACATAACAATCTCGCTCTGAGCACAACATTCTAATTCTTTCTAAATAATCTACATTTCGTACTAAATAGAATATTGGGTTAATCTAATATTTTACAAGTTAACTGGGTACTTTTCAATATGCAATATACGAGAGCTTCGTCGTTTGAGTATTGTAGATCCCCAACCCTATAAAGTTTAATCCTCGGACTGAACCTCAATGCCTGGGCTCTAATTTTGTAACAATTCTTTATACAGAGATCTTTTGCTTTGTTATTATTAGGATGACTTTCTGTATTTTTTAGTCGTTTTACTTGATTTTACTTTTTTTACATTTTTATATTCTCTCTCTGTACTGTCTCTAGAGATTAGAAAACAATGACTACATCTCCATATATTGTATTTTATGTACACCTCAAAGAAATCAATATCAGGCTTATTTACGAAGGGCTTAGAATACAAAATATTGTCGCGACCTCCCACCAAAAAAGGGGGGGGCGTTTGGGGTATGACACTAAACTACATCTGATGATTAAGCTCCACTTCTGGGAAATCAAGGGGGTGTTAATACCTCATCATTTTCACAAATTCCAGATCCAATCTGACTCAGAGTGGAAGATCCTTTTACGGTCCTATCAATAAATCAAATGGATATGTTAAAAAATTATATGCATTTGATAGGAACACTTGATCCCATGTGACTGTAACTTATTTGAATAGTTACTTGAACCAATAATTATTTCCTAATGATTATTTTTTGGTTTGGTTTGGCTTTATGTCATATCAACTATTGTCGGTTATTTAATCCTAGTCCTGTTCATACATACGAAGTTCCTTCAATAAATTTCCAGACTTTTTTGTACAGGTATTTAAAATTGTCCCACACCTCTCATCATCCCTCACAGACTCTCTACCTTCCTTGAATCTCTTATGTCACTCAAGCTGAGGTATTTTTTTCAAGTTTAAAACAGACTTTTATTGCATATCGTTCTTCTAAAGTGTCCTCACGTCCAGATTGCATTTTTGAAATTCATCAGCTGTGACAATTAGACTTTAGTAGGGTGTATTCCAATTTCTGCTGTAGCTGTTGATTTGAATCTGGTATCATAAAAATTGGTCAGTCATTTCATAAGATGTATAGCAATAAGATACTGAATTTTCAAGAGTCTTCGACCATTTTAAATACATATACAAAAAGTCTGGAAACGTGTTGAATGCACCACGTATATATATATATATATATATATATATATATATATGACATACTGCTGTACCAATTTTTTGGTATCAGCTTTTCCAAGAAAAGTGACTTGTTCTACATCAACCTTCACCGCTATAAACAAATCACATGTGTATATAGTAGAACAATTCATTGCTTAACGGTTATCGTCGTGGATTAATGGAATCGGGAATCCGAGTTCAAAACCTGGAGGGGTCCGTCTGCATTTGACATTATGCTAATACCGTTGGGAAAGGCATGAATCCAAATATTCTTCTAAACCTTGGGAAGATGGGGCTCTTTAACCTTGGTATGGCAATCAGTCTTGGAGAATGAAATCTCTGAATTCAAACCAGTATTACTCCACGTAAACATTGACCTTGTGTCACATCCTGCTCATGGCAGAGGGGTTGGGTAAACAATACTACTTTAAAGGAACTCTTCCCAAATATGGAAATCTATCACACACTTTCATGACTTGTATTAACTTTTCACATACGTAAATGTCTTTTTTATATACACACCTTACTCTTTTTGCATCACATTTCGATTTATATATCACCTTTTGTTTACTAAGTTTATCCCGACAATAAATAATGTCAAGATGTTCATTGTGTATATTTATTCTTGAGAGGAAACTACGTTTCTCCAGCCATATTCCTGCACAAAATGGTGTCCCTTACGTCGAACACAGACTCGTTATACTCAAAAGCTTCAGTAAAATATTTAACTTCTCTGGGACTCAGTAGTTGTATTATCATCATGTTTGAAGTATAAATAAAATGTTGGGTTTTTCTCTATTTATACATGTACACTTACAAATAGCATTATGCGTGCCAATCAAAAAAAAAAAAAAAAAAAGAGGAATTATTAGCTAACGCTTCTTCATCGTATCCTTCGAATCATTTTGTCTTTTTTAATTGGTCATCAAGAAAACTGAAAAATCGAATATTCACGTCAAGTAGTAATTGACAAATATTTTTTCAGGCAATTCTCACAGCAGTCCGAGAAATTGGGATTGTTGTAATTTTGAGTGGTAGTACTGCTTCTATTATTACAACCATAACAACAACAACAACGCTCGCTACTACTACTACTACTACTACTGCTACTACTATTACTTTTTCTTATTATTGCTGTATTTTTACACCTGTTTTATCTGGTGGCTTTTCATTGAATTCTGTGGCAGCAAGTATCCTCATGTCTACAAGACTCTTCTCAGTATTCTGGCCGATCTTAATAATATTGTAGTCTGGACGGTCTCGATTCTTCGATCGATTTCCAATTTCTCCCGCCTTTTGGGACTTTTCTGAGTGTATCATCTACAATTGGTTTCACCGTCACCTTCATATTTTACAGCTTTTTTAGTTCTCAGGTAAGGTCCAAGTATTTTTTTTATTATTTCATTTTCTTTTATTTCACTCTGTGGTCAGCCAGAACGACAAAATCTACAATAAGGCAAGTTCTTTTTTTTTGTTGTTGTTTATGACCACAAACACTGGTCTTCTGACCAGTGTAGCAGAAAGAACCTTGTATTTTTTGTTTGGCGCGTAATTTAATTTGACCGTTAGAGTCGCCGAAAATTTTCACTCAAACAGGGTGACCTGTCCTATGCAGCCCGAACCATATTTCCTAGCAGCACCAAAAATTGAAGAACTCTCTCTCCCTCAGAAATCGTCAATAGGAACAGACGTTTTATTGCCCGCTTTTGAATAGCGGCAGCAACCACTGTGAAGAGAGCCATCTAGTTTACGGACCCACTTGCGTCTATTCTTCTAGACCAAGGGATCCTAGTTAAAAACAAATTAGATGTTACACTCTAGCAACTTCCTACCTTCCTTCATTCCTACGAGACTCGCAGCATACCAGCGTAAACCCCTTACTCCATGCTGCCATTAAAACCTTCATTTAAAACCTAACGACGTCTTCGTTTTTCTCCACCACCTTTATTTTCCATCAACATTTAGCGAGGGGATAACAACCAACGTAATATCAACGCTACCAACGAAATACCAACGTAACCAACGCAGTACTAACACAACCAACGTAATACCAATGCAACCAATGTATTACCAACATAACCAACGTAAAAACCAACTTAAACCAAAAACCTAATAATACTAATAATGATAATAATATTACCATCGCTGTACCAGTATTTTGCGATTTGTTTACATCTCAAAATCCCAGAGAATTTTATGTGTCTCTTTCTCTAGGGACGGATTCTGGTTTCTGCATATACCATTTGGTAGTATGGTTGAATTTTAGTTTCTTGCACAATTCCCAGTGGATCACCTTTCCCACCCAGTCGTGCCTAGTCTTGTATTCTTTTTTGTGTTAGTTTACTGTTTTCTCTTATAATTTTGATTAACCGTTTCATCTTTCTCCGCATAATTTACACTTGCTGTTCTGATGTGTCTTATTAATTTTCGCTTTCATATAATTGGTCCTTCTGGTAATGTTTTGTGTTGCTATTAGAAGAGATACAATTTCTCTCTTGAGATTTCTGTTTCTAAGCCATGATCATGTCTTATCATGTGCAATCTCATCAGTTTGTCGCTTGAAATATCCATATAATTATTTTCTTCCCATTTTCGTTTCCTAATTTCCATTGTTTTTATTTGTACTTATCATGCTGTTGTTGACTGCTTTAATTAATCTTTCTTTGTTGTTGTTTTTTAAGTAATCCTCGAGTCCTTCATGCGTTTACGCAATTCTTAATGTTAGCAAATCTTTTTACTCCTTTTTATTCATTTTATTATTATCATACTCCCTTGAAAGTTTTTCAACCCAGCTTTAGCTGAGGGTCTTCTACTGGAGTTTGAGTGACTGCAAGTCTCCTTAAGCCCCCAGGACACTTCTAAGTATTCAGGCCGATCGTAAAAATGCTGTAGTTTAGATGGTCTCCACTCGTCCTCTTATTTCCAGTTCATTCAATCCCTTTATTAACACTTGGGTGACTGCTGAGCATACCGATTACAATTGGTATTACCGTCAATTTCATGTTCCATAGATTTTTGAGCTTCCAAGGTACAGGTAATTATTATTATTATTATTACTAAATTATTTGTTTTTTATTTCTTTATTTTAATTTGTTATTGGAACTCACCAGAGAACTAAAAAAAGCTGTGGAACATGACAGTAACAGTGATACCAATAGTAATTGACGCACTTGAAATGGTTCCCAAAACTTGACAAGGGAGCTTAAAGAGTTGGAAATTGAAGGACTAAAGCTTTGTTAACATTGGCCAGAATACTGAGAAAAGTTCTTAAAACCTGAGGAGACTTGCTGTCACTGAGACTCCAGTCGAAAACCATCAGCTAACGTTGATGTGAAAAACTCACAAGAAATATAATAATAATAATAATAATAATAATAATAATAATAATAATAATAAAAAAAAAAAAGAGAACTTGCAAAATAGTCGACTTTGCTGTCCCGGCTGACCACAGAATAAAACTGAAAAAATGTGAAAAGAAGGATAAGTACCTCGACCTTGCTAGGGAACTGAAAAAACTGTGGAACATGCAGGTGACAATTATACCATTTGTAATTGGTGCGTTTGGAACAGTAACTAACGGATTACTAAAGGGACTAGAGGACTTGAAAGTTGGCGGACGAGTAGAAACCATCCAAACGACAGCATTATTGAGAACGGCCAGAATACTAAGAAGAGTCCTGGAGACTTGAGGAGACTTGCGGTCGCTCAGACTCCAGTGAAAAACCATCGGCTAACACTGATGTGAAAAGCTCTGATGAGTGAATAATAATAGACAGTATTATTAAGATCAGCTTTAATACTAAGGAGTCCTGGAGATTTGAAGAGACTTATCTCTCAAAATCCAGAGAAAAATCATCAGCTACCGCTGGTGTGAAAAATTATTAAAGGAGTTAAATAATAATTACCAATTACATAATAAGCGAATACAGCAAATTAGCACAGAAGGAGTATAAGATTAGACATGACTGGGTGGGCAAGGTGATCTACTGGAAGATGCACAAGAAATTTAAATTTGACTATACGAACAAATGGTATATGCACAACCAAGCATCTATCCTGGAGAATGACACACATAAACTCCAATGGGACTTTGACATAAAAACGTATCACTTAATCAAGGCCAGTAGACCAGACTTTATGGTAATCAACAACAAAAAAAGAGAACTTGCAAAATTGTCGACTTTGGTGTACCGGCTGACCACAAAATAAAACTGAAAGAAAGTGAAAAGAAAGATAAGTACCTCGACTTTGATAGGGAATTAGAATAACTATGGAACATGAAGGTAACGATTATACCAATCATAATTGCTGCATTCGGTACAGCAACTAAAGGACTATTAAAAGGACTGAAGGACTTGGAAGTTGGAGGACAAATGGAGACCATCCAAACTACACCTTTGTTGAGAACGGCCAGAATACTGAGAAGAGTCCTGGGGAGTTTAGGAAAGTTGTTGTCACTCAAACTTCAGTGAAATATCATCCGCTAGCGCTGATATGAAAAACTCTAAAAGAGTAAATAATAATAATAATAATAATAATAATAATAATAATAATAAACTTGCAGGATTGTGGACTTTGCTGTCCCGGCTGACTGTTGTATAACCGAACCGCTGAACAAACAACGAAGGACTCGTAGATATATAAAGAAATAATTTTTAGTTTTATTCTTCGACGGCGACGATTGTATGTTGTAGGAATACAGTCAGAGGGAGTTTGGACATATCTTTCTTCTGTGGCCAGGACTCTTTTGGTGAAGTAGTGCGACAGCCGGAGAATCCACACGAGGCGCTGACAGGCCTGCTTGAGTGACCAGTGGGTCTCTCCCTCCGCTGGAGAGACCAACAGACCTCTCCCCTTCGTTTGAGTGACCACTGGATTTCTACCTTCATTCCAAATTTACAGACATTATATTGTCTTTTCAAGTCTCATGCGGAAGTATGAACATCCTCTTGGCCTCACGTATTTTTCTGTTCGTGGCTTGTTATCGGAACTTACATACTTCCATTTTTTTTCGGTAATTTGTTGATCTTATCTGCAAACGGAAATGTCTGTCACTCTATCCACAGGGAATAAATTATATTCTCTTTCCTGTGAAATCACTGTGTTGATGTTATCTTGCGACCGCATTGAATCTGCTAAATTCATCGTCGCCAGCCATGCTAGTATATTACATGACCACATAGTAAAATTAAGAGAAAGTGAAAGTGCTTGAGATTTGAAGGAACTGTGGAACATAAAAGTCACGTTTATACGAATTGTAATTGGTGCTCTTGGCACAGTCACCAAAGGGTTAATAAAAGGACTAGAGGACTTAGAAATAAGTTGACGAGTGATGACCATTCAAATTACTGCCTTATTGAGATCGGCCAGAATACTGAGAAGAGTCACGGAGACAAGAGGAGACTTGCTGACGCTCATTCCAGTGATAGACCGTCAGCGTTAGCTGACGTGAAAAACTCTCAAAGAATAATAATGATTTTAATTATGAACCAAAAAAGAGCTTGTCATCTAACAGGCATAGATAGGCAAAATACTTCTATCTTGCCAGAAATCTGTTGAATATGTAGGTGACAGTGATACGAATTTTAATCAGCGCCCTGAGAATGACCCGTAAAAGTTTTGGAAAGGAATCTTGTAAGAATTGAAAATCAGAGAAACAGTTAAGACCATACCGACCACAACATGGCTGAGATCGGTAAGAAAACTCAGAAAATCCTGGAACTCTGAGGTGACTTGCTGTCACTTGTTCTTCAGCTAAAACTACCAATTAAAATTTATGTGAAAAACTTGAAAGAAGTGAAAAAAGGAAAATTCTTATATATTTTGTGAATATTTATGGTATGAAATTTTCCTATAATCTTAGAATCTTTTTTTGAAAAAACCCCTTTTTTTTGGTGTCAGATAAAACATTATCAGTGACTATTACATCTGGCCAGAAAATTTTTAATCTTATTTCTCTTGTTTATTTAAATTTTTCAGCAATTAGATGCAATAGTCTAAATTTCTTGGAGCTTTGTCAGTTATTATTTTTTGAATAATATTACTTTCATTTTGTTTTTTTCGTTTATTTACATTTTGCTGTAAAATGATCTAATAATCTTAAAACATCTGAATTCCGTCTATGCAGGCATGGTCAATTACTTTTTAGTTTGCTTGTATATTTTTATTTGAATTTTCTTTCGTTTATTTATACTAAGTAGTAATAAGATAAAATAATTTTAAGTTGTTTGGATTTAAAACAAAAGATTGTCAATTATGACTAAATTACTTAAATATACGAGAAATTATTCAATCTTATCATTTTGACTTATTTTCAAGAAGTTTAAAAGTCTTAAGTTGTAGGAATTTGATAGCAGGAATAGTTCCAAATAACGTTTTCACTTAGTTGTTTAAATTTCTGAGACGAAGCTTGGTGATTTTTATCATTAAGGGTTTTCGGACTATTGTCTTCATCTTTATTGTTATTTCCACAACGTTTCGGCTTATATATCCTCCGGCCTTCTTCAGTAAAGGACGTAGTTCGAAGTTCCGTGAAGGTTAACGAGTTCGACCAACACCTGAAAAAGGCCGGAGGTCATATCGGCCGAAACGTTGTGGAAATAATAAAGATGAAGACAATAGCCCGAAAACCCTTAATGATAAAAATGTTTTTATTTGCCTTTCTTTTTTCTTATTTTTGTGTCATGCGAACCTGGGAGTAATTACAATGAAAGAATACCCTACATTCCCCAAAGTACCAGGACTGTTGCCTCATCATTAAATAGTTTATGGTGGGGGGTTTAGAGATCCTGTCGGAGTATTTTACTGTCTCAACTGACTAGGCTGAACTTTTAATTCTTTAAATTTCGAATCAATATAATATATATATATATATATAATTAATTTAAATCGTGAGTCGAAAATCTTCTACTAAAGTTTCACCTTATCGGATCATCAGGAAGCCTAACTAATTTTATAATTGGCTCCACTTGTGTTGAGCACTTTTGTAATTGTAGCATTGCAGGATTCGTGGAAGGTTTTTAGTTTTCTTTTGACCAACTGACTGCGTATCCCTTGATTTTTTTCAAGGGGTCGGACGAGGTTGGCCTTTTCTTTCTTTTTGACCTATAATTTTTTCTTTTTCCCCCGGGCGGTGATTCGAGATACTTTTATCTCTTGTTCCTGGCGTTTTTTTTTTTTCGTTTTTTCTTGTCCCGTGAATGCTGGTAGATATTAGATTAGTAAATATATATATATATATATAAGATCGCTCAGTAATTTAAGTTTGTCTGGAATTTTCTCTGCATAAATCTGGGGTCTTCAAAATGCAGTTAGCAGCTTGCATGTGCAGAGCAACATACTTTTTCTATGGGATGCAGTATAACAAAATTTTCGCGCCTAATGTTTTCTTATGATTTGGTAATTTGCTCCTGATCATGTTTCTCTCCAGGAAATGATAAAATGTAAAATATTTCAGTCGCTTCTACTACAAGATCAAAAGCTGAAAACTAGAAATAATCTAATTTTATTACCATTAAAAAAGATATTCTTAATATGAAATTTTCATCAGCTTGTTTGATCGACTTATTGCGTGGAAAGATGATTGAGTTCATTGAAAATTAACTCACAAAAAAGAACATGAGGGAATTTCTTTTATTTCTTAACGGAACAAGCGGTAGATTTGTCAACTCATTGGAGAGAAGGGTAATGCACACAAAACGGAATATATGTGCTATAATCAAACGGGTGACATCTCCACTCTAGACGGAACCCCTCTTAAACTAGTAGACAAATTCACTTACCTAGGAAGCAGCGTCGCATCAACCGAAAAGGACATCGACACGAGGTTAACGAAGGCATAGACAGCTATCAATAGGCTATCGATTATATGGAAATCAGACCTAACCGATAAAATGAAACGCAGCTTCTTCCAGACAGCGGTCGCATCGATACTGCTATATGGGTGCACTACATGGACGCTAACAAAACGGCTGGAGAAGAAGCTAGACGGCAATTACACAAGAATGCTGCGTGCAATCTTGAACAAGTCCTGGCAGCAACACCCCACAAGACACCAACTGTACGGCCACCTGCCTCCTATCACGAAAACTATCCAAGTTAGACGAACCAGACATGCAGGACACTGCTGGAGAAGCAGGGACGAACTCATAAGAGATGTACTCTTATGGACCCCCACACATGGCCGTGCAAAAGCAGGACGACCAGCACGAACATACATTCAGCAGCTATGTGAGGATACAGGATGTTGTCCTGAAGACCTGCCTAGGGCGATGAACGATAGGGAGGAGTGGTGAGAGAGGGTCAAGGATATCCGTGCTACCAGCGTGACATGATGATGATGATGATTAAATAAACAAAAATTATACCTGCTATTTTTTAAATGTAATAAAACTTTATTTTTTGCTTTTGATTTCTCTGTTTTAATAATTATAAGTAAAAAAAAGGTAAAGATGGCGACCTTAGTCGAGTGTGACCCGAAGGCTCCCTTTTCAATAGCTACTACACCGAGGTGTAGGGGAGGGCGCTACTCATTTCCCTGGATTGCTTCACTTTACTGTGTATCCTCACCTTATAGTGATGAATGGTAAGCAAGGTAGCACCACGTACCATTTTTGAGTCTTTGCTAGACTCGACTTGGGATTGATCCATTAGCGGACACTCTACTCATTAGACCAATGGCCCGGTAAATAATTATAGTTCAATTTATTGCAACTTATTCATGGAATGCAATAAAATGGAAAAAACGATGTTTATCAAAAAGTGAAATCGGTAGTAAGGGAATAAGGAAAATTTACAACGGAAAATTTGCAACCCCCGACCCCACGACATTTTGTACTCATTCAGATATTTCTCTTACAGTCATATTCTTATTCCTTTTGATGACAAAAAAATTAAAATATCAGCCTTTAGGTTTTATCGCAGATCAGCATTATAACTATTAAAAATAACGACCCCCGCATAAATCTCAACTTTGTCCCACTGTACCTCTTCCCCAGGACGCAATTGCCTTTTTGAATGATTAAGTTGAGAACCCCTGGCATAAATGTTGATTTGTGCGTAAAAGCAGGAGGTTAAGTGTCTTAACAAAGTTGCAAATTATCTCGAAAAATTTTTTTCCATAAAATAAATAATGCATACAAATAATAGATAAATACATGACCTACGGGTACACCATGTACATACATTACTTAAACTCTGAAAAAAAAGGAAATGTTTTTAACAAATTATCAATTATGGACAGGAAATATGCACATAGCAATAATTTTTCAGAAATAAAGCAACCCCTTAGGAGGAGCCCGTGGTATAATAGTTATCGTCGTAGGAAATGGACTCGGCGACACGAGTTCAAATCCTGGACGAGACTGACTGCATTTCACTAATACCCTTGGGAAAGGTATGAATCCAATCATTCTCCCTCCAGCTATAGGTAAATAGTTGGGCAGACTAGATTATTCAGCCTTGTTGAGGCAACTAGTCTGGGAGAAGGAATACTCTGAATTAAAACCTGTTAAACTCCGCTTAAAAAAATTGACCTTGTGTCATATCCTGCCCGAACGGAGGGGTTGGGTAAATATCATAAAGCAACCCCCTCAAATACTCACCACCAAAAAAAAACTAAAAAATATCATGATATTAAAAAATTTGCACCTGTTTGATAACGGAGTAAATCTCATAGCGAGATAGCTTATTCGATTTACGGTATTCATAGACAGGAGTTCTCCATAGGAGTACACAGGATTCCTTAGGTTATCGGTACCAGTTAACTTGTTAATAAGCGACCGTAGTCGAGGGTGACCCGAAGGCTTCCTTTTCAATAACTACTACACCGTGGTGTAGGGGAGGGAGCTACTACTTTTCCTGGATTGCTCCACTTTACCCTTGATACGTACCTTATATTCCTGAGTGTTAAGCAAGGAGGTATCAAGCATCATTTTAAAAGTCTTTGGTATGACGCGACCTGGGATTGAACCGAAGTCTCCTGGACCATTGGTGAACACCCTACCCACTAGGCCAATGAGCCGGTTGAGCCTGTAGGTATCAACAATTGTACGTTATTTAATGCCAAATCTATTTAATGCATATAAGCAGTTCTATTACAAACAATTCAGTTTAGCATAAGTAGAGTTTAAATGTTAAACACTTTTATTTGACCCATAGAAAGGATCCTATCGGGAGGTACCAATCTAGGACAGAGTGGACCTGGTAGTGATTGAAATGAAGGGGTTCTCAGCATTCCACAAAGCTCCTGCCTTACTGTAAACTCAGCATCTAATTGTTTAGTATCATATCCCGAACACTCATCAGTAGGGACGTCTTACCCCTCTGCAGTCGGTATATTCTGCAGCCCCTACCGACTGGGCCAGAATTATTTCAATATTTTTTTCTTGAGAAGAAATGAGTGATCATTCTACATTGAATTAAAATATGAAAGTGAACCCCTTTATAAAATGTAAAATTATTTTTCTTTTCGAAAAATGAAAAAAATATGCATTTGACAGTCGAATTACTTGAAATCGAACAAATGTGAATCTCTCTCTCTCTCTCTCTCTCTCTCTCTCTCTCTCTTTATATATATATATATCATTGGTGCAGACAAATACTAGGGAGACATATGCAATTAGGAAGATAGCAATATGAAAAAAAGTCATTGGAATCGCAAGGGCACTTTTATCTGACATTTGTCAAGCGACAACAGTAGAAGTCGTTTAAAACAATGAAAATATATTAAATTGGTTAAAAAGTGGGGTGAAAGTGGGACCCTGAGTCAAGCAACAATTATCTCATGTAAATTTAAGGAGTACTTAGAGTTTTGCTTGCACAGAGTTTGTCTATAAAGAAAGATGTAAAGGCCCTCTAGGATAACTAAATGTTGTTTTGTCCTAGCTCTATGCAAGACATCAAAGCACTCATCGTCATAATTAACTGCACAACTATTTATAGCATTCAAATGCTCATATATATATATATATATATATATATATATATATATATATATATATATATATATATATATATATATATATATATATATATGCGCAAGAAAAGGTTTTCCCAGTGACATTGAACAGGTGCTCGTGTCTATTAATAACAAAGAATACTAATATTTCATTCATTCTCTGTTTCTGTCTTGAAAAATAACGTTGCAAGAACATTTTTACTTAGGATTTTGCTTGTACCGAGTTGGTCTATAAAGTAGGATGTAAAGGACAACTCGGATAACTAAACTTTGTTTTGTACTAGCTGCGAGGTGCATACAATAAGTTTCCAGACTTTTTTGTACGGGCATTTTCAATTGTCATAGACTCTTGAAAATTCACTATCTTATTCCTATACATCTTAGCAGAGATGATTGACCAATTTCAGCTTCAAATGAACAGCTACAGCAGCAATTGGAATACACCCTACTAAAGCCTGATTGTCACAGCTGGTGAATTTTGAAAAGGCAATCTGGACGTGAGGACACTTTAGACGAACGATATTCAATAAAATTCTGTTTTAAACTTGGACGAAATGCGACAGAAACATATGGAATGCTTCAGACTGCTTTTCGACCATCTTGCATGAATTGAGCATCGGTTTTTGAGAGGCATAAGAGATTCAAGGAAGACAGAGAGTCTGTGAAGGATGAAGAGAGGTGTGGGAGGAGTAAGGAAGTCAATACACCAGAGTTAATTGGCCAAAGGATTAGGCTTAGGGTTACTATGTTGATGTTTTAAGGGAGTTCAGCAAGAGATTCCGTCGGAAGAGGCCAACGCTCTTCAAATTGAGTCAGTGGGATTTCCAACAGGACAATACACCAGTCAACAACTCCATCCTTGTCTCAGACTATTTGACTAAGATGGGCATCAAGACAGTTCGTAACCCTCGCTATAGTCCAGAACTTACTCCCGGTGACTTTTGCTTATTCCCTAAGCTCAGAGGCTGTTTTATGAGGCAATTGAGGAGATGAAAGAGGCTGTGACGAATGTCATTGACACGCGCACACATGAGGACTTCCATGGGGCCTTCCAGAAGTTGTTGGAACGGTACAACAAGTGTATTGCAGCCGGAAGAGAATACTTCGAGGGGGACTAGAGTTTCATGTGTGCACTATCAATAAAAGTGCCCGTACGAAAAAAGTCTGGAATCTTATCGTATGCAACTCGTATATGCAAGAGACTAAAGCACCCATCGTCATATTTAACAAAGAAACAGACAATGAATGAAATATTAGTATTCTTTGTTAATTATGACGATGAGTGCTTTAGTCTATTGCATAAATAACTGCACAACTATTTATAGCATTTAAATGCTCACGCACACAAACACACACACACACACACACACACATATATATATAAATGAAAGAAAAATTTTCCCAGTGACATTGAACAGGTGCACGTGTCTAATAATAACAAAGAATACTAATATTTCATTCATTGTCTGTTTCTGTCTTGACAAATAAAGTTGCAATAACAATTTTTTAACGCATTTCGTATATTATAAGATGTTTATTCTTAAAGTATATGACGAAGCTTGTGTTGTGGTATAGAAGATTTTCGAAAATAAGGCATATATTGATTTCTTTAATGTGTACATAAAATACAATATATACTCGAAAATATGATATATATGACGACTTGCATTGATTATTAACACAGAAAATGGACTCACACAAATCGAATTCAAAATTCTGATACTTACTTTTGCTGAGACGTCATAGGGTAGTGCGACAGTTTAAGAATCTTTATTACAATATCTTACACAGTTTGGGGAACTCCAGAATTCTTCAAGAGTCTCTTCCTATATCTACCTTTAAGTGGGTTTCTGCGGCTTAGCCACTATTAACACTGAAAATGGAATCGGTGAGACGAATTCAGATTCTGACCATTGTGTTTATTATGCAGTAAATGCCTTCAGGAAAGACAGATATACGTTCTCTTTTTCGCTAAAGGTTAGTTGGGCAAACTTGTTTCTCAAGCCTTAGTTGAGCACAGATCCAAGACAATTAGGAATTTACTTCTCAAGCCTTCATGTCAAAGGACATCCTGTTTACTTGTCGTGGTGTAATGGTTATCGTTGAAGGAAATGGATACGGCAACATGAGTTCAAATCTTGGGTGAGACTGCATTTCTCATAGCACTGATACCCTTGGGAAAAGTATGAACCCAATAACTCTCTCTTTAGCTATGGGGAAATAGGGCAGGCTGAGTTCTTTAGCTCTAGTTAGGCAACCAGTTTAAGAGAAAGAAAACTCTGAATTCAAAATTGACCTTGTATCACATCCTGGTGGTGTGAAAGGGTTAGAAAATACATACATATTTAAGGACAATAAAACCATTATTCCAATGATACCAACTTTGGGGAAATCAGGAATTCTCCAAAGACTTGGCAGAGTATGTATTTATCCAGCCCCTCTCCAACAGTTGAATGTGAAGCAAAGTCAAGTCTCTATTTGGAGTAAAGTTACGTGGTGTCTTCAATTAGTTTCCAGACTTTTTTGTACAGGCATTTACAATTGTCGTAGACACTGGAAAATCCTTTTTGTTATTGCTAGACAACTTATGAGATGACTGACCAATTTTTATGATTTCAGGTTCAAATGAACAGCTACAGCAGCAATTGAAATACACCCTACTAAAGCCTGATTATCACAGCTGGTTAATTTCAAAAATTCAATCTTGACTTATATATTATACGCAATATCATCATCATCATCATGTCGTGCTGGTAGCACGGATATCCCTGACTCTCTCTCGCCACTTTTCCCCATCGTTCATCGCCTCAGGCAGGTCTTCTGGACAACATCCTGTATACTCACATAGTTGCTGAATGTATGTTCGTGCTGGTCGTCCTGCTTTTGCACGGCCATGTGTGGGGGTCCATAAGAGTACATCTCCAGCAGTGTCCTGCATGTCTGGTTCGTCTAACTTGAATAGTTTTCGTGATAGGAGGCAGGTGGCCGTACAGTTGGTGTCTTGTGGGGTGTTGCCGCCAGGACTTGTTCAAGATTGCACGCAGCATTCTTGTGTAATTGCCGTCTAGCTTCTTCTCCAGCCGTTTTGTTAGAGTCCATGTAGTGCATCCATATAGCAGTATCGATTCGACCGCTGCCTGAAAGAAACTGCGTTTAATTTTATCGGTTAGGTCTGATTTTCATATAATCGATAGCCTATTGATAGCTGTCCATGCTTTCGGTAGCCTCGTGTCGATGTCCTTTTCGATTGATGCGACGCTGCTTCTTTTTTAAACTTGGAAAAATGCCACAGAAACTTAAAGAATGCATCAGACTGCTTTTGCAGCATCTTGCATGGATCAAGCATCAGTTTTTGAGTGGCATAAAAGATTCAAAGAAGGCAGGGGGTCTGTGAGGGATGATGACAGGTGTGGGAGGAGTAAGGAAGTCAATACACCAGAGTTAATTGGCCAAACAGTTAGGGTTAGGGTTACTATGTTGAGGTTTTACGGGAGTTCAGGAAGAGATTCCGTCGGACGAGACCAGCACTCTTCAAATCGGGTCAGTGGCATTTCCACCAGGGCAATGCTCCAATCCAGAACCCCATCCTTGTCACAGACTATTTGACCAAGATGTGCATCAAGATAGTTCCTCAGCCTCCCTATAGTCCAGACCTTGCTCCCTGTGACTTTTGCTTATTCCCTAGGCTCAAGGAAAACCTTAGACGCTGTCGTTATGAGACAATTGAGGAGAAGAAAGAGGCTGTGACGCAGGTCATTGACACGCTCACACAAGAGGACTTCCATGGGGTCTTCCAGAAAGTGCACTGCAGCCGGAGATGATTACTTCGAAGGGGACTAGAGTTTTATTTGTGTACTATCAATAAAAGTGCCCATACGAAAAAAGTCTGGAAACTTATCTAATGAACCTTCTAGTTTTCCTTCTTCACAATTGATTGATTTTGAAGTCGACTTGCCGATGACATTTCCCTACGACGATAATCGTTACGCAATCTCCTTCCCCGCCTCCACCATTACGTTGTAATTTCAACCAAGGTAAATTCTTACTGTTCTTTTCACCGGATTTGTTTTGATTTTTTTTAATATAAAAATATCTGTTCTTTAAAATTCGTTCTGTCCATCATTAAATACAATAGTTTACCTTGAGAATTTTTATTTATGACAGTTAAAAAATGTCACGAATTTCAAACTCATTTTTATATTTACAAAAAGCAATTACAGAAGACAAAATGTCAAAGTTGACCTCAACATGTTCAGGTGTCAAGCAGATAAATATTTAATGAGAACAGGAGATGGGTAAATGGGAATGGAGGAGGGCTTAAAATTCATCGGTAAAAAAACTGCAAATCAATGAATTATGAAGGTAAAGAATCAAATTTTCTGCAATCATTTCTTCGTATTGAAAAGCTAGCGCTCATGCGGTTATGGTTATCTTCGTCTGAAAAGAACACAGCGATCTGTGTTCAAACCTGAACGAGGCTTACACACACACACACACACATATATATATATATATATATATATATATATATATATATATATATGTGTGTGTGTGTGTGCCTAGGTTTAGGTGTATTTATCCGACCCCTCTGCCACGAGTAGGATGTGACACAAGGTCAATTTTCGGGCAGAGTTTCACAAGTTTGAATTCAGGGATTTTCTTCTAGACCGATTGCAATACCAAAGTTTAAGAATCAAGTCTACCATACTATTTACACTTTGTTAGTGTGACTATAGATGGATTCATGCCTTTCCTAAGGATATTAACTCTACGCGGAATGCAATCAGCTGTGTCTAAAATTTGAACTCGCATCGTCATACTCAATTCATTTGACTTTAATTTAACACATCTAATGCCTACTTTATATATATATAGTCATCCACAGACAGATCTGTTTCGTTCAATCAGAACTCTTCTGTGTGGCTAGACTGACAAGATTCCCGAAGCTGGGATCGAAACCCGGTTGACAAACTCTAATCCAAAATTCTACCACTCAGCCACGAGGAAACTAACGCAAGCGAAGGAAATTTAAACGGTTATGAATCGCAATTGTTTTCGTTTATATATATCCGTTTAACAGCTACCGAGAGCTCGATTCATATGAAGAGCCTGCGAATAGTTTCTTGGTAACTCTATACTGAAACAAATCGTTACACACACATGCATATATATATATATATAATCTCAACTAACGAGTTAATCCGTGATCGAGGCCCTCCTCGTCACAAAATTCTGAACTGCGTTGTGCATACAAAAGCAATTTTATAAATTACTTTTATTCAATACAACTGTTCTTAATTTAACCACTCTTGATTAAGTTCATGAAGAAGACAAAATTAATCGCGTCTATTCTTCTGGTTTACGGTAATTTTTCCGTTGTAGTTTTCTCTCCCTTCCCCCCACAAGCTTTTCGACGGTCACTACCCCTAACTATTTCCTCATCACTACTTGTCTGTCTCTGAATTGTTCTCTGATGAGACGTGACCGAAAAGAAGGTTTCCCTTTTTTAGAATCTTAAGGTATTCATATATATATATATATATATATATATATTGAGAGAGAGAGGGTAGAGAAGCAAAATATGGAATAATTTTAAAACATTATTTTAGTTTGATTTGTCCGATTTTTTAAAAAATCGTGATAAATCAAAATTTTCATGATTATTTTTATTATTCAAGAACTTTTTCATAAAATTCAGCCCAATTTGCGTGAGTAGAAAAAGAAACGACAAAGAATCTATGTTTCGCTTAACATCGAAACCAAGCCAAAAAAAATTCCGTAATAATTGGAGTTTCTTAATGGCTTCCATCAAGCCCAGATTTTAACCCCCTTGATTATGATATATGGGGCGTTTTAGAAAACAAAATAAATGCATTTTTCCATCCAAATATTGGTTCGCTTAAGACTGCAATAGAGGAGGAATGGAATAAAATGTCTAAGGAATTTATTTTGAAGGTATGCAAATCGTTTCGAAGGCGTGTTGATACCAAAATTGAAAAAATGGCCGCTATATTGAGTAAATTTACTGTTTTGTGTCTATCTTCTTATTTTGTTGTTTCTTTTCTTAAAATTGGACTTAATCTCGTTTTATAACAGAATCGTTTATTATCATACAAGAATATTCCCAATTTTGGCTCTGCACCGTATATATATATATATATATATATATATATAAATATACGAGGTGCATACGATAAGTTTCCAGACTTTTTTTGTACATGCATTTAAAATTGTCGTAGACTCTTGAAAATTCACTATCTTATTGCTATACATCCTATAAAATGACAGACCAATTTTTTTTATTTCAGCTTCAAATGAACAGCTACAGCTGCAATTGGAATACACCCTACTAAAGCCTGATTGTCACAGCTGCTGAATTTCAAAAATGCTATCTGACACTTTAGAAGAACGGTATGCAATAAAATTCTGTTTTAAACTTGGAAAAATGCCACAGAAACGCATGGAATGCTTCAGACTGCTTGTGGAGTATCTTGCATGAATCGAGCATCAGTTTTTGAGTAGCATAAGAGATTCAAAGAAGGCAGGGAGTCTGTGAAGGATGATGAGAGGTGTGAGAGGAGTAAGGAAGTCAATACACCAGATTGATTGGCCAAACTGTTAGGGTTAGGGTTACTATATTGAGGTTTTAAGGGAGTTCAGGAAGAGATTCCGTCGGAAGAGGCCAGCACTCTTCAAATCGGGTCAGTGGCATTTCCACCAAGATAATACACCAGTGCACTACTCTATCCTTGTCACAGACTATATGACCAAGATGGGTATCAAGACAGTTCCTCACCATCCCTATAGTCCTGCCCTTGCTCCTTGTGACTGTTGGTTATTCTCTAAGCTCACAGGCTGTCGTTATGAGACAATTGAGGAGATGAAAGAGGCTTTGACGAAGGTCATTGACACGTGCTCACATGAGGACTTCCATGGGGCCTTCCAGAGGTTGTTGGAACGGTACAACAAGTGCATTGCGGCCGGAGGAGAATACTTCGAAGGGGACTAGAGTTTCATGCGTGTACTATCAATAAAAGTGCCTATACGAAAAAAGTCTGGAAACTTATCGTATGCACCACGTATATATATATATATATATATCCGGTTTAACTATCTCGATCCTAATTGAAACAAGAGGAATATATAGGATGGCAACAGCTGGGTTAATTAACAGACATATTAGAAATAAATATAAATCATATATGAGATAGCCATTAGTTAAACGATCTTAGTCTGTTTAGAAAAGCACACCTGCCAAGTAGAAGAAACCACAAACAGAAGACAAAATTTGAACGGACTGACCAGTAGATTAATTCCACTCCTGTTTCTTAATCATTCTAACATATAACATGTTAACACCCTCTGCTAACGCCTATTAACACGTCAAATGTAGTCTAACACGTGCTAAGACAAAAACCCTAAAAGAGAGTTGACTCCTCCTCTCTCCTTTCTTTCTCTCTCTCTCTCTCTCTCTCTCTCTGTCGACCCCACTAGATGACCATGATATATAGGAGTGGAACTTTAATATAAATACTATTAAAATTAGTAATAATTCAATCCTTCATTTGTTAAAATAGTATGCATACGTTGGAAGGGATTCTGATTCCAGAAGTTTTTTCACAGAGGTCAGTAAATTTATTCTTCTAAACTGTTCATTTAAAAATGCACATATTTGAATTAAAATAGTAATGTCTTAAATCTCAGCGGTATTCTGTGTTGTTTAAATGAAGAATGAAGACTTTTATGCGACTTAATTTTCAGGAAAAACTTTACTTTTGGAAGACGAACTTCTAAATTTGCTAAAGAAAACCCCCAAATTACCCCCACCCAGAAAAGAAAAGAAAAAAAAAACCAAAACACGTCAAATGTAGTCTAACACGTGCTAAGACGAAAACCCTAAAAGAGAGTTGACTCCTTCTCTCTCCTTCTTTCTCTCTCTCTCTCTCTCTCTCTGTCCACCCCACTAGATGACCATGATATATAGGAGTGGAACTTTAATATAAATACTATTAAAATTAGTAATAATTCAATCCTTCATTTGTTAAAATAGTATGCATACGTTGGAAGTGATTCCGTTTCCAGAGGTTTTTTCACAGAGGTCAGTAAATTTATTCTACTAAACTGTTCATTTAAAAATGCACATATTTGATTTAAAATAATTTTTTCTTACGTCTCTACTATATTGTGTTCTTATATGAAATACACAATATTCCTCATTTAGGTCGACATATTTAGCAGTTAAAAAAATAAATAAAAATAAATAAATAAATAAATAAAATGAAGTATAACGACCCTGGTCGAATGCTTTAGTATACAGGGCAAACAGAAATAGAACCTTTTTCTAAAGCTTAGAAGTCTGATTGCACACCCTCATAGCCGTAAAAAGAAAGAAAAAAAAAAGCGACCGAGTCAAAAATCGAATTCTACCTATAAAATAAAAACCTGTCAGGGCCGAAATCGGATGATAAGGATTAAATATACCCCAAAATTTCTTTGAATTTTAACATACAGCAGTCCTGGACTTTAACTAAGTTAAAACTTAAGGTAAAAAAGGTTTTTTTTTAAATTTTTTTTTTTTTACCACGTACATGTGGGAAGCAGCATGATGTACGTGTGAGTCTTGCGGCTTAACGCTCAGGATTGTCAGTTCGATCGGGGAACTACTGCTGCTCATCTATAAGAGTGGCTTCTATAGATGAGAATAAAAACAGCCATCGAAAAATAACCATGACTCCTACTCAAATCACATACATAAACCGCATCGCTCTTCGCGCGGGTAAAAAAGGGGCGCGTCCTGCTGAGGTTGGAGCCCTGGCCTCAGTGTTCGAAAAATCAGCTACAGAGCTCAAACAAAAACTACTAAAATGCAAACAACAATACAGATAGCGACATTTAACGTTAGAACCCTAAATAGAATAGGTCAACTATCAGAGCTAACTGCATCAGCCGTAGAACATAAGATAGACGTAATTTGCATACAAGAGCACCGATACACGCACACCGAGGATATCAAATATCACGAAACTGGTAATGGATGGATGCTGGTGACTGTATCGGCATGGAAAAACACTGTCAATGCATCGGTAGGAGGAGTGGGAATGCTTATAGGACCAAGAGCGTTAAAAACACTGAACAGCATTGAGAAAATACAACCTAGGATGATGGCCGCAACGTTTAATGGCAACCCCAAGGCAACAATTATCTCCTGCTACAGCCCTATGAATGTTAGCGAAGAAAACGAAATAGTCACCTTGTACGAAGATCTATCCTCGCTAGTACGTAGCATTCCGAAACACAACCTGCTAGTCATTGGCGGAGATATGAATGCACAAATCGGGAAAAACAGACACAACAAATACAGCCTACACAACGCGTCAAACAGGAATGGACAACATCTAATAGATTTCATGATAGAAAATAGATTAACATGCCTCAATACAAACTTTCAAAAAAGGGAGGGGAAATTATGGACCTACACATACGCGAATAAGAGTAAAGCACAGATAGACTACGTCCTTATAAACAGGAAATGGAAAAACAGTAGGATGAATTGCGAGGCATACTCCTCTTTCGAGGGTGTGTCCTCCGATCATCGAATAGTTACGGCCAAAGTACGGCTAAGCCTACGAAAAAACGCCACACGTAAAGCGACAACCACGCACTATGACTGGGCCCTACTCAACAACAGAGATATTAGAGATAGATATGCATTAGAATTAAGAAACAGATTCGAAGCACTACAGGAGAAGGCAGAAAAAGGTACCCCAAAGTGTATTCCAACAAAACCTAGAACTAAATATAGAGTCCCTTGGGAAACGCTAGCGGTTAGAGAAAGACGCGCACTCGTGAAAACTGCCTCCAAAAGCTATCGAAAGAACCCAACAAACACAAATGCACGAAAACTAGAAAAGGCAAAACATCAATTAACAGGAATATATCTAAAAGAACAGGCAGAATACATACAAAATCAGATAGATAAGATTAGAGACTCGGTGGAAGATAGACAATCCAGGATAGCCTGGCAAACCATAAACGAAGTAAGTAGGAGGAAGAGCACAGCCAAAGCAAAATTAAAAGCTGCAAGCCAACAAGAAAGAGCAAAACTATGGGAACAGCATTTCAAAAATCTACTAGGAAACCCACCGGAAATAATGGATGAACCGATCACCAGAATTATTAGTAAGCAATTAGACGTTAAACTAGGTCCTTTCACCAAAGAAGAACTTGACTCAGTTCTCAGAAGAATTAAAAATAGGAAAGCTGCAGGGCTAGACGAGATCCCCCCAGAAGTGTGGAAGACTAGACAATTCGACGATATACTGCTCCGGCAATGCAACGCAGTCTATAGTCAAAATAGGATAGAAAGATGGACGAAGGGATGCATCCTTCCTTTCCCTAAAAAAGACGACCTCGGACTAGCCAAGAACTACCGAGGGATAACACTTTCATCCATAGCAGCCAAAATCTACAATGCCCTACTACGAAACCGCATAGAACCCAAAATAGACAACATCCTTAGGAAAAACCAAAATGGCTTCCGGAGAAATAGATCCACAACCTCACAAATACTGACCATCCGTAGAATCCTTGAAGGCGTTCGGGCAAAAAACCTTCAGGCGACATTAATATTTGTCGACTTTACCAAGGCCTTCGATTCCATACACAGAGGGAAGATGGAGCAAATCCTACTAGCATACGGCCTACCAAAAGAAACCGTAGCAGCGATAATGATTCTCTACAGAAACACCAAAGTGAAAGTACGTTCACCAGATGGAGACACGGAATACTTCAACATTGTTGCAGGAGTACTACAAGGAGACACACTACCCCCGTACCTCTTTATCATTTGTCTAGACTATGTGGTTAGGACTTCGGTCGACAAAATCAGAGAAAATGGCTTCGAGCTGACTAAGAGAAGAAGCAAAAGGTACCCCGTAAAAACAATCACGGACGCTGACTACTCTGATGACTTGGCGTTACTAGCGAATACGCCTTATCAAGCAGAGACACTACTGCATAGTCTGGAACGAGCCGCAGCTGGCATTGGCCTCCATGTCAATGCAAACAAAACTGAATATATGTGTTACAACCAAACGGGCAATATTGCCACACTAGACGGAGCCTCTCTGAAAGTAGTAGACAAATTCACCTACCTAGGAAGTAGCGTCTCATCAACCGAAAAAGACATCGACACACGACTGACGAAGGCATGGACAGCTATCGATAGGCTCTCGATCATATGGAAGTCGGACCTAACCGATAAAATGAAACGCAGTTTCTTCCAGGCAGTGGTTGTGTCGATACTGCTATATGGATGCACCACATGGACGCTAACTAAGCGACTGGAGAGGAAACTAGACGGAAATTACACAAGAATGTTGAGAGCAGTATTGAACAAGTCCTGGCGACAACACCCCACGAGACACCAACTATACGGACACTTGCCCCCCATCACGAAAACTATACAAGTTAGACGAACCAGACACGCAGGACACTGCTGGAGAAGCAAGGACGAGCTCATAAGCGATGTACTCCTGTGGACCACCACATATGGATGTGCTAGAGTAGGACGACCAGCACGAACTATGTGAGGACCAGCAACTATGTGAGGACACAGGATGTAACTCTGAAGACCTACCGGAGGCGATGAAGGATAGGGAGAAGTGGCGAGAGAGGGTCAGGGATATCCGTGCTGGCGGCGCGACATGATGATGATGATGATGGTAACGCCTATGAACGAAAAAATTTCTAACTTTGTAATTTGATTTCCACTTTATGTTTTTTATTTTTATTTTTATTTTTATCTTTATTTTCTGATTTTTAATTTATTTTTTTAATTTCCTTATTTTATCTTTTGAATACGAACTGTAACTCCTCATTCACATCTCTGGGACAATACAGAGCATGTAAAAGAGTCATCTGATGAGACGGAGAATATACCAACAGTATTCTCCGCCGAAATAAATTTATTATGACGGCTTAACCGAGTTTGAGTCTCCATTTAATTGTACTATATATATATATATATATATAGACAGGATTTGGGATTAAATTACTCACAAGAGTAGATATGCCATAAAAAATCAACCGACTAAACAACAGACATGGCTGACTTTATACTTATTCTTTTTTTTTATCAAGGCTCTATCAGTGAATAATTCTGAAAAGAAATTTTAAATTAGAATGAAGAGTAAAAGGCAAGTAAATAAATTTAAAAAAATATTGATATACTCATGTATAAGTCGGTCGTAAGTCGCACTAACAGGCATTAGCACACAATAGAACCGGTGAGACGAATTTATTTTGCAGCCAATGTGTCTAATATCTTTGGGAAAGCCATGACTGGACCCTTTCTCATCCCGTTGGTAAATAAATAGGAAATAGTCATTTCTTTAGCTTCAGTCTCGGAGAAAGAAAACAACACTGAATCCAATTTTCTCAACCCAGATGTTTTAGGCGGGTGAGGCAGTTTAATGCTCGTAATTCAAGTATCTTAAACATTTTCAGGAAATTATGAATTCTTCAGAAGACTTGAAAAACACTGATTAAATGTATGTGGATAAGGACGTCCATTTTGCGAATAGGTCGACTTTTGATATAATCAGAAAATCATTCATTATTAAAATACATTTTTGAAGTCAAGTTTTATTCTTATCCTTCCAGTTATCTGGTGATTTCAAACTTTGAATATTTTTTCTTGTGTATATATTCATAGTCGATTTGATTACTCTTTTTTTCTTAAAATAGGTCTTTAAAATTTGCTTTAACCACAATTATATACGGTAATTTACCCTGACATTTTTTAATTAATACAAATAAACAGTCACAAATTAAGAACTGCTTTTTATATGCAAAAAAAAAAAAAACATCACGGAAGACAAAATGTCAAAGTGTATTTCAACATGTTCAGGTGTCAAGTGGATTGATATTTAATGAGTGTGAGAGATGGGTAAATGGGTGGGGTAGTTTCACATTTATCGGTGGGAAAACAGAATCCCGACTTCTCCAGCAGTGTTCCGCATGCCTGGTTCGTCTAGGTTGGATAGTTTTTGAAATGGGTGGTAAGTGGCCGTACAGCTGCTGCTTTGTGAGGTGTTGCCTCCAGGACTTGTTCAATATTGCTTGCAGCATAAAATTCGAAGAGACCCACTCAGCGTATTCAACAGCTCTTGCCATTTGGTATATATATATATATATACATATGTGTGTGTGTGTGTGTGTGTGTATGTATATTTAGGCAGCATTTCTTTGTTAATGCAAATTTCATTAAACATAATAGACATTTTATGTCTACATATTTTCTTCTGGATCCGTTCGAATTCCCGTATTACTTTTATCGTATTCGGGGGGAATTGATTTATGTATTGTCCATAGTTGTATGTATCCCTAGTACTTGCTGCCCGACTTTGGGCCATCATCAGGGGAGGATCTATTACAAAAGTGATGTAACTTTTGTTTTAGCATATTACTACTGTGTAAGGGCGTCTTTGCCGTTGAAGATTATGGCGTTTGCTTTTAAATGGAATTCTATAATTAGTGCCAGTAGCTAAAGACATTAGTAATAATAGTAGTAATATGCTAAAACAAAAGTTACATCACTTTTGTAATAGATCCTCCCCTGATGATGTATATGGCACTCCCCTACACCGAAGTGTAGGGTAGTGCGCTACTCCTTTCCCTGGATTGCTCCACTTTACCCTTGATACATAATTTCTAATGCTGAGTGTTAAGCAAGGTAACATCAAGCATTTTGAAGTCTTAGCTATGACTCGACCAGGGATTGAACCCTGGTTTCACAGGCCATTGGGGAACAGTCTACCCACTAGACCAATGGTCTGAACATTGTTTTTAATAGCTCACTCATATTGAAATATTTCAAAAACCATTTTAGAATTAAAAAAAAAACCCTCTTCAAATGGACCCTTTATTTTGATCACGTCTCATCAGAGAATTTTGTTCGTAATACTTGTGAAGAATTCAATTTCATGTTTTCCGTTCTTGAGACCAGTAACAATGTCCTCTTGCTGTCGATCTTAGAAGCTTTGTTGATTACCAGATCCATGACTGAAATCGTTTTTTTTCTTTCTTTCCCAGCCCACCTCTTTGTATCTCCACCGGCCTCTATCGAAATCTTGAATTCCTCACAAATATTATGGACAAAATTTTCTGGAACGTAATCGAAATAAAGCGTCTCTTTTGAACAATTTTAAAAAATATTTTAAATCGTTTTTAAATATTCTAATATGAGTACGCCATTAAAATTGATTATAGTATTATTGTACGTATCACAATATATATATATATATATATATATATATATATATATATATATATATACTATCCCAGGCAAATATTAGAGAATTATTACTCTCAGAAGAGGCCATCTTTTTACATTTAGTAGTAAACAAACGAATAACGACTTTCGCGTAGAACATATTTCTTTAATTACTGAACATTTTAAATTTTAAGAATATTCCTTATACAAGCTACATTAAATAATTTAAATTATGTTATGTTTTATCAAGCCATATGGAGGAAATATCATGAAATGGTTTAGTATTGAAGAAATATAGAATCCATTGGCAAAACAATCAAAATTAATAAATAATTGCACCTTAGTTCAGTTTATTGGAGCAGTAAAGTACCCTGACTGGAGGTCTGAAAAGGGGATCCCCTAACGTGTGTTCTGGATATGATACTAAACCATCTAATGGTGAGACTTTAGTCCTTGAGCTTTGGGGAATGTCATCATCATCATCATGTCACGCTGGTTGCACGGATATCCCTGACCCTCTCTCGCCACTCCTCCCTATCGTTCATCGCCCTAGGTAGAACTTCAGGACAACATCCCGTATCCTCACATAGCTGCTGAATGTATGTTCGTGCTGGTCGTCCTGCTTTTGCACGGCCATGTGTGGGGGTTCATAAGAGTACATCTCTTATGAGACATGCAGGACATGCATTGGGGAATGTAGACACACCTTTATTACCATTACTCCTTGGTCCACAGTTCCAAAGTGGTAGTACCAGTTCGGGTCACATTTTTTTTTCATCATACAACGTGTGATGAAATATATATATATATATATATATATATATATTTCATCACACGATGAAATATATATATATATATATTTCATCACACGTTGTATGATGAAAAAAAAACGTGACCTGCTACGGGAAGATACTGTCTAGCCATACTGACGAGTTTTGATAGAACGAAACAGATCTGTCTGTGAATGACTATAGAGATATATATACTCCCCTACCCCCGTGGGGTTGAGTTCTGTGGCGAAGAAGTAATCGTGTTGCCATTAGCGATTATTGCAAGCCTCTTCGTTTGAATTCAGGTCTCGGCTACCGTTGAACGGATGTATGTAAACAATATTAATTGTGATTCATAACCGTTTAAAATTTACTTCGCAGCTAATATCTCTTCGTGGCTGAATGGTTAGAAGCTTGTGTTGACGTTTGAGTCAACCGGGTTTCGATCCCAGCTACGGGAAGATACTGTCTAGCCACACTGATGAGTTCTGATAGAACGAAACAGATCTGTCTGTGGATGACTATATATATATATAATCATTTTCTATACATGGAACCTTATAACTACGTGCAAACAAACGACTGATGTTAAATTGAAATATTAGCACAACATAGCAATACTTGAAACCATTATAAACTGCTTGCCAGGAGGTGCCCGTGGTGTAATGGTTATCGTCGTAGGAAATGGACACGGCGACACGAGTTCAAATCCTGGTCGAGAATGTTTGCATTTCATATAGCACTAATACCCTTGGGAAAGGTATAAATCCAATTATTCTCCCTCCAGCTACGGGTAAATAGTAGGACAGACTGGGTTCTTCAGCCTTGGTAAGGCAACAAGTTTAGGAGAAGGAAAACTCTGAATTCAAACCTGTTAAACTCCACTTAAAAATGACCTTGTGTCATATCCTGCCCGAGCGGAGGGGTTGGTAAATAAGATTATAAACTGCTTGCCCAGTTGGCTGGGGCTGTTCAATATACCGACTGCATCTCTGCAGAGAGGTAAGACTCACCCAACAGTTGATCTGGATATGATACTAAAAAACCTGACGATGAGGTTCCAGTAATGCTGGAGCTTTGGGGAATGCGGAGTAGCCTTTCATTGCCATCGCTCCCAGGTCCACCCTGACCCGGAGAGGTTTGCACCTGATAGAGTTTATGGGTCAAATAGAACTAAACTACGTACTTATGCTAAACTGAATTGCTTAACATAAAACTATTTTGAGATTTAACCATGTGTAAACAAAAACTATATTAATACTAAACTTAATTGTTTAAAATTAGAACTGTTTGATTAAACTGAATAGCTTGAAAGGCAACGTTTTTGACAATTAAACTGTGTACTCATGCATAACTGAACTATGAGGATCAATAAATAAGTTTCCAGACACTTTTATTGATGTTACACACATGAAACTCTAGTCCCCTTCGAAGTATTCTCCTCCAGCTTCAATGCACTTGTTCTACCGTTACAACAACTTCTGGAAGGCCTCGTGGAAGTCCTCTTGTGGGAGTGTGTCAATGACCATTCTCACGGCCTCTTTCATCTCCTCAATTATCTCATATCGACAGCCGCTGAGCTTAGGAAATAACCAAAAGTCACTGGGAGCAAGGTCTGGGCTATAGGGAGACTGAGGAACTGTCTTGATGCACATCTTGCTCAAATCGTCTGTGTCAAGGAGGGAGTTGTGGACTGGTGCATTGTCCTGTTGGAAATGCCACTGACCCGATTTGAAGAGTGCTGGCCTCTTCTGGCGGAATCTCTTCCTGAACTCCCTTAAAACCTCAACATAGTAACCCTAACCCTAACCGTTTGGCCAATTAACTCTGGTGTATTAACTTTTTTAATCTTTCCACACCTGTCATCATCCCTCACAGACTCCCTGCTTTTCTTGAATCTCGTATGCCACTCAAAAACAGATGCTCGATTCATGCAAGATGCTCCAAAAGCAGTCTGAATCATTCCATACGTTTCTGTTTCATTTTTCCAAGTTTAAAACAGAATTTTATTGCATATCGTTCTTCCTCACGTACAGATTGCATCTTGAAATTCAGTAGCTGTGACAGTCAGACTTTAGTAGGATGTATTCCAATTGCTGCTGTAGCTGTTCATTAGAACCTGAAATAACAAAAATTAGTCAGTTATGTCATAAGATGTATAGCAATAAGATAGTGAATTTTCAAGAGTCTACGACAATTTTAGATGCCTGTTACCAAAAAATGCGGGAAGCTTATTGAATGCACAATGAATTTGAAATAAAACTGTTTATTTGTATGAAATGGTTTTGTTATTAAATAAACTACAAAGGTTAATATACCATAGAAACCAAACAGTTCAAATCAAACCAGTTAACTGCGTGTAAACGAATAAATAATTTTGAATTGTATTATTTGTGTCAAATAGCATTACTTGAAACCTTTTAACTGTTTACAAACAAATAAACTTTGTCTCGACTAAAGATTGTTTCCAACAAACTATTCATTAACAAGTCATATTTTATCTGTACATATAAAGATATTTTTACTTGGTCCTAGCTGAAGTTGAACCATGAAAAAAGAGGTAAAACATATTAATTCTTTTGAATTTATTCCAGTGTTTGAAAACCAAAGTTAGAGTAAGAATAGAATAAGTATGTAAAGTTGGTGACCGTAGTCGAGGGCTACCAGAATGCTCCCTTTTCATTAGCTACAACACCGAGCTGAAGGGGAGTGCACTACTCCTTTCTCTGGATTGCTCCACTTTACCCTAGATACGTACCTTATATTGCTGAGTGTTAAGCAAGGAGGTATCAAGTACCATTTTTAAAGTCTTTGGTATGACGCAACCTTGGATTGAACCCAGGTCTCGCGGACCATAGGCGAACACCCTACCCACTATGTCAATGAACTGGTCAATAAAATTGGGAATTTTGTGTTAGATGATGAAAAGGTAGAAAAAATGATGAAGATAAAATGAATCTCCTCCCCAAGGAAACCTGCTAGAAAACACGTGTATATCTGTATAAAAGATGGAAGATTTTAGAACTCTCCAGAATGAAGTTACATAAAATTAAGAAGGCTGAAAGTAAAGCAAACCCTCTCTACCTTCGGCAGTGGTCAACTCACAGTTAGTTATTCGGTCTTTTTACTATATTGTCATTTAAAAATGCATGAAAGATTTCAATATGTGTAAAATCATTGCTGTATCAAATTTAAAAGATTTACGGTAAATCCAAAAGCTGAATTTGAACCATGAAAAAGGAGGTAAAAGATATCAATTCTTATGAATTTTTTGAAAACCTAAGTTGGAGTAAAAATAAAATTCCTCGAAAAATGCAATGAACCATTAATAAGGACTCACTGATGAATTAAAAAATAATAAAATAACTGTGGACTTACTATAAGTAAAAATTTTATACATGCAAGAGGGGGAATGTTTTTTTTTTAGATACACTTTGGAAGCCATAGGAAGCAGGATGGTGGACGGAAAGGTGGACGTACCTAACGACAGGTAAGCGGCATGCCTCACAGGTGATGGGCGGGCAAATCCCACGGGAAAACGCCCAGGATCAAATAGTTCGACCGGGAACTACTGCTGTTCTCTATTAGAGTGGCTTGAGGAGAATAAAAACACAGATATCGAAAGATTACCATGACACATACTCAAACCACTAGTCGAAACTGCTTCGCTCTTAGCGCGGGTAAAAAAAGGACGCGTCCAGCTGGGGTTGGAGCCCTGGTCCCAGTGTTCGAAAAATCGTCTTCAGAGCTCAAACTAAAACAAAAACCGCTAAAATACAAAAGCACAATACAAATAGCGATATTCAATGTTAGAACTTTAAATAGAATTGGCCAACTACCAGAGCCGACAGTTTCTGCGATAAATCATAAAATAGACATAATATGTATACAAGAACACAGATACATTTATAGCGAAGATATAAATATCACGATACCGGCAATGGATGGACGTTTGTCTCGACAACTGCATGGAAAAAACTCTGTCAACGCCGCGATAGTAGGTGTAGGTATACTTATAGGACAACGGGCTCAAAAATCATTTAATAGCATCGAGAAAATACAAGAGAGGATGATGGTAGCAACGTTTAACGGCAACGCCAGCGCAACAGTAATCTCTTGCTACAGCCCTATCAATATTAGTGAAAAAATGGACCTCATCGCCCAAATAAATAAAAATGTGAACAACAAATTCAGCTAACATAACTCATCAAACAGAAATGGGGAACATCGAACAAATTTCACGCTAGAAAATAGATTAACATGCCTAAATACTAAATTCCAGAAAAGAAACGGAAAACTATGGACCAACTTCAACGCCAACAATGCTAAAGCACATATAGACTACATCCTCATGAATAAGAAATGGAATAATAACGCATTGACTTGTGAGGCATATTCCTCTTTCGAGGGTGTGTCTTCCGATCACTGAATTGTCACGGCAAAGATACGACTGAACTTACTTATGCGTTCCGAACAACTCCAGCTGTACACTATGACTGGTCCCTGCTTAACAACAGGTATATTAAAGATAACTGTTAACACTAAGAAACAAATTCGATGCTCTTCAGGAGATACCAGAAACACCTACTGCGAATAACGAATATGAGAACTTCGTCAATGCCCACTAGGAAGCGGCAGCAGAATACATAACAGCTAAACAAAGAGTCCCATGCGAAACATTAGCGGTTAGAAAAAGCGCGTAGATGTGAAAATCGCTTTCCTATGCAATAGGAGGAACCCAACCAATATCACTACTCAGAAACTTAAGAAGGCATAAAATGAATTAACTAATGTATACTTAAATGAACAAACAGAATACATACAAAATCAGATCAATAAGATTAGAGACTCGGTTGTAGATAGGCAATCTATGATAGCATGGCAGACGGTAAACGAAGTGAGCAGAAGGAAGAGCATTGGGAATGCTAATCTGAAAACTGCCAGCCAAGAAGAACCAATACACCTGTTGAAACGACATTTCGAGAACGTTCTCGGAAAACCTCCGAAAGTTACGCATAAACCAATCAGAAAAATTATTAATAATCAACTAGACATCAAACTTGGATAGTTTAATTAATACTAAGAAAAATTAAAAATAGAAAAACAGCAGGGCTTGAGGAAATACCCCAAGAAGTATGGAAGACCAGGGAATCTGAAGAGATACTGCTCCGACAATGTAGTACCGTATATAACCAAAACACAATCGGCAAATGGACAAAAGTATGCATCCTCCCTTTCTCTCAGAAGAATGACCTCGTAATAGCCAAGAACTACCGAGCTATAACCCTTACATCCATAGCGACCAAGATCTACAATGCTCTACTACGCAACCGCATAGAATCCAAAATTGAGAAAATACTTTGGAACAACCAAAATGGCTTTTGGAGAAATCGATCCACGACATCACAAATTTTGACTATTCGTCAAATTCTAAAAGGTGTACTTTCAGAAAACCTTGAAGCTATGATATCATTAGTCGACTTCTCCAAGGAATTTGACTCCATACACAGGGGGCAGATGGAGCAAATACTACTCACCTAAAGACAACACAAAGTAAGCGTCGCAGCCATAATTATGCTGTATAAAAACACCAGAGTAAAAGCCCGCTCTCCGGATGGGGACACAGACTACTTCGACATTGTAACAGGTGTGCTACAAAGAGACAAAGTAGCCTCATACCTGTTCATCATCTGCCTAGAATACGTGCTTAGAACATCTATAGATTTAATGAAGGAAAACAGTTTCAAGCTGGCAAAGGAAAGAAACAGAAGATATCCAACACAAACTATTACGCGCGTGGACTTCACCGATGACGTTGTGCTTCTAGCAAATACACCCGCCCGGGCCAAATCCCTGCTACATAGTCTGGAACGAGCTGCAATTACCATAGGCCTCTATGTCAACGCACAAAAGACAGGATCCATATGCTTTAATCTAAGAGGTGACATCTCCATACTAAAGAGTAGTCCTTTGAAACTAGTGGACAAATTCACCTACCTCGAAAGTAATGTCTCATTAACCGAGAATGACATTAATACGCGACTAGCAAAGGCATGGACAGCTATCGATAGGCTGTTATATGGAAGTCAGACCTAACCGATAAAATAAAACGCAGTTTTTCCAAACAACTGTTGTGTCGATACTGCTATATGGATGCACCACATGGACGCTAACTAAACGTATGGAGAAAAGGCTCGACGGCAATTACACAAGAATGCTGCGAGGTGTATAGAACAAGTGCTGGAGGCATCACTCCTCAAAACAGGAGTTTTAAGGCCACCTACCACCTGCCACCCATCGTGAAAATTATCCAAGTTAGGAGAACCGGACATGCGGGACACTGCTGGAGAAATAAGGACGAACTCATAAACGATATACACCTGTAACCCCCTAAAGATGGACGAGCAAAGGCAGGACGACCAACCAGAACCTATATACAACAGCTCTGTGTCGATACAGGATGTTGCCTAGAAGACATGCCGCGCGCGATGGGCGATAGAGAGGGGTGACAAGAGAGGGTCAGGGAGGGTCAGCGAGACACGGTGATGATGATGATGATGTATCAAGAGGGCCTACCATTAAATAATCAACAAGAGATGATATACCCTAAAACACAAACAACTGACTAACCAATAGATATCCCTGTGGGGATTTTATGGGAACCATGATTCTTTTAGCTGTTAGTTTCTTTAATTTAACACGATATTCTTTATTAAAGTGGTTTCGACTTTCCTTAATTGTAGTCAATAGATTTTACTCGGTGAATGGAATCTTTTGATAGACCATTTTTTTAAAATTTCAAATATGATTTTAATTGGATTTAGGTTCGAACTGTTCGCTAGCTATGTCATTGATTTTTTATACCGTTCTTGAAGAACAGCTTTAATCTCTTTCGCCGCTAAAAACTAAAGATTTTGATTGGGATTATTTTTCCAGTTGGTCATACTATTGACTATAATGAAATGCTGCATTTTTTTGCCCTTTTTGAAGAACTTGTCCAAGACTAAACCCACTATAATTCACTGGTTTCGTTTTAATTCTTTTCGTTGGTAAAGTTTTGGTTTAAATTTTGGAACTTATTCGTATTTTTTATCCAGAACAACTGGTTTTTCAACTGGGAATAAAAGAATTAATCTAAATTTTGTCATTTAAAAAATTATGACAATATTCTTGATTTTTTTTTTTATTGTACTTATAGGTTTTTTTTTAATTCTTTCTCAAAAATGCGAAATTCCTTTTCGAATAATCTAATGTTTTGGCAAGTTCCTTTTTAATAAAGCATCATGTTTTTTTTTCTTAAAAATGTCGAAAACACTTGATTGAATTCCAATAGTCAAATAACGTTTTTAATAACAGCGTGTGAATGAAACTTTTATCGCTATGACTAACAATTGTGCTTTTGCTGTTCCAACATCGAAACAGAAATCAATGATGTCAGAAGGACGGCAGGTTGTTTAAACATCTGTTCTTTCTTTCTTTATTTATTTTATTAAATATCGATTAACACCAGTGAATGCTTAACGTCTTTCGAAAGAACAAAAAACAACGTTTTGAATATGAGCGAGTGTATTAATATATGGATTTATTGACTAATCGTCCTTAAGCCTAAGAGGCGAGTAATATAAATTGGCACTTTTTAGCTTGACGAATACAATCTTTTAGCGTCATACTATAAAAAAATCATTATAAGTATCATATGAGGGATTATTATCATTCTATAGAGCTGAAGACTTTTGAATGATGACTTGATTATTCCTAATATGTATTGGTATTATTTGAATAACACTGATTGATTGATGAATCGATTGATTTTAACGGCGTATCAATCCATCTAGAGTTATTTTATGCCGAGAAGTTAGAGACTTGCCTTCATAGTATATTCATATTTACACTTTTAGGGAGTTTCTTGAGCAGGCCAGTCGGCTGGGGTTGTAGAATACACAGACTGGATCTCTGCAGAGGGTTACCACCCTCTAACCAGGGTCCTATATATAACATTAAACAATCTAATGATGAGGCTCCAGGAATGCTAGAGATTTGGGGAATATTGATTAACCCTTCATTACCAATGGCTCCCAGGTTCACTCTGGCCCGGAGGGTCCTATCTATGAGTCAAATAGATCTGTTTGAAATTTAAATTGAGAGCAAACAAATGACTAAAATGAGTCGTTAGATATAGCACTGTTTGATCATTTAAGTGTGTGTAAACAAATGACAAGTGTTTAATTGAATTGTTTATCATTATCATCATCATCATGTCGCGCTGTCAGCACGGATATTTCTGATCTTCTCTCGTCACCCATCCCTATCGTCCATTGCTTTTGGCTACATGCAGTATCGGCACAGAGCTACTGTATGTATGTTCATGCTGGACGTCCTGCCTTTGCACGTCCCTGCGAAGAGGTCAACTGGAGTACATCACGTCCCTACTTCTCCAGCAGTGTTCCGTATGTCTGGTTTGTCTAACTTTGATAGTTTTCGTGACGGTCGTACAGTTGCTGTTTTGTGAGGTGCTGTCTCCAGGACTCGTTCAATATTGCTCGCAGCTTTCTCGTGTAATTGCCGTCAAGCTTCTTCTCCATACGTTCTGTTAGCGTTCACGTGGTGCATCCCTATAGCAGTATCGATACTACCTCTGCTTGGAAGAAACTGCGTTTTATTTTATCGATCAGGTCTGACTTCCATACGACCAATAACCTATCGATAGCTGTCCAAGCCTTTGCCAGTCCTGTGCCGATGTCTGTCTTGGTTGATAACACACTGCTCCCTAGGGAGGTGAAATTGTCAACGAGTTTCAGTGCGTTACCGTTTAGTGTGGAGATGTCGCCTGTTTGATTGAGGCATATATATTCCGTCTTGTGTGAGTTGACATGGAGGCCGATGCCTGCAGCAGCTCGTTCCAGACTATGTAGCAGGGTGTAATATAATGGCCGAGGGATTTCGCTTTATATATCTTGCCTTTCGGTTTAGTTAGGCTGAGAAGCTTTCGCTTAGTGCATGGGTTAGTTAGGTGCAAACATGAGCTGACGTATGAAGTTTAGAGATGTCAAAATAAAAATACCAGATAGAAATATGACCGGGGGGGGGTGAATGACGTTATGCACCGGAAGCGTGCACGGAGGATTTTGGGGATTTGAGAAAAGTCAGTGAGTTGAGTTTTAGCGTCCAAAGACGACGGTTGACTTTCAGAGCTCGCTGAGGCCTTGCGGCGGGTGCCACACTTGGTGGTGATGGTGGTGGGGGGGCAGATGGAAGAGTCAGCAAAGAAAGATTGTGTATCACTCTCCTTACGTCGAAATACCTTTAACTCAAAGGTAATAAAAAGTTTCGTACCTGAACTAAGAAGTCGTAAGTGTTTTTTGTGTTTCGGGATTCCCATGTTATGAGTATGTATACGAGTTATGAATATTCTATGTACATTTCACATATTCATGTATGGCTATGTTACAAGGGTTTCAAGACTTGGAACCATATGACTGTGTTCAAACAAATGACAAATAGTTAATAGAAATATTAGTATTAGATAGAAAGATATGCAGGAAACCATTTAACAAAAGAATATACAAAAGAATGAGTTCAGGTTCGTCCAAAAATACATCTTCAAAATGAGTTTACAAATCACATATATTTAATATAGTAGGTGCATACGCTAAGTTTCCAGACTTCTTTTCGTACAGGCATTTAAAATTGTCGTAGACTCTTGAAAATTCAGTATAACGGCTGGAGAAGAAGCTAGACGGCAATTACACAAGAATGTTGCGAGCAATATTGAACAAATCTAGGCGGCAACACCCCACAAGGCACCAACTATACGGCCACCTGCCTCCCATCACGAAAACTATCCAAGTTAGACGAACCAGACATGCAGGACACTTCTGGAGAAGCAGGGACGAGCTTATAAGTGATGTACTCCAATGCCTGTACGAAAAGAAGTCTGGAAACTTATCGTATGCAACTCGTACATTAGATATATGTGATGTGTAAACTCATTTTGTTTAGTTTACTTTAACATTAAATAAGTTTATTATGTCATTAGGCAAAGAAACTGAACTAAATCCTTTTTCACCGCCAAAATCTAGTGGATCAGAATACCAGCTCTTATACTATACAGCAGTATAGTATATATATGTGTTGAACTATGGCATCATACTAAGAGAGTTTATACTCTGGTTGTGCTCCTACGTTCACTTATGAGCAACTACCCTCGAGGAAGATATAAACTCCCTTATTCTCCAAGTTGTTGGTTAGAAAAAGCAACAACTATTCTACAAGGATGACTTTAGCATTAAATTATTCAATAACTTTGATATGCCATTAAAACAAAGAAACCAAACTAAACCTACACAGTAGCAGTCCAGTAGTCTAAGAAGACAGATTTATTCTTGAGACGCTCCAGCCGCTAAAAGAAAAATATTAATCTCTAATTTCAGGATTATATCCAAGTTTTGGTTGGTTGGTTGTGTTTTATGGCATATCAACATTTGTAGTTTATTTAACGCCAAATCGATTTTTATGCAAATAGTCAATTCTATTTCAAACAATTCAGTTTAGCATGAGTACACAGTTTGATTGTGAAAACATTTCTATTTCAAACTATTCAGTTTATTCAAGCAGTTCTAATTCAAGTTATTCATTTTTGTACAGATTTTGTTTACACACAGGTAAATGTCAAAAAGGTTCTATATTTAGTGCAAGTACAGTTTCAATGTCAAAAACAGTGTCATTTCAAACAATTCAGATTAGTATACGTACACAGTATAAATTTAAGTACACAGTTTAATTGTCAAAAAGATTTCTATTTCAAGCTATTCAGTTTAATCAAACAGTTCTAATTCAAACAATTCAGATTAGTATAAGTATGCAGTTAGTTCTATTTCACCCATAGATAGGACCCTATCAGGTTCTACCACTCCGGGCAACAGTGCACCTAGGAGCAATGGTAATGAAGGGGTGCTCCGCATTCCCCAAAGCTCCAGCATCACTGGAACCTCACCATCAGATTGTTTAGTGTCATTTACAGGACAATTATTGGGGTGGGAGGTCTTACCACTATGCAGAGGGGCAGTCGGTGTATTGTACCGCCCCAGCGAACAGGGCAAATATCCAAATTTTATCCTTAAAGGACTGACGTGCAAGTAAGCAATAATTGCAAAAATAGATAAATGAATGAAAAAAAAAAAGAAAAAAAAAAAGAAGGAAAACCAACAAAAACAAGCAAAAAACGTTTACGTTCATATACAAAAATTTATACAAGCACAAACACATATTTTGTAAATTATTGCTTATTCTTAAATTAATACATTCAATGATAAGTTCTATTCAACTCAACCTCCTTTTATTTGTTATACAGTGAAATTCTTTTGTTTATAATACAGTTGAACATTAAACTTTTATAACAGTTCTCGGAAGTCTTCACTGAAACAATATTATGCTACCTTTTCTTACAAACTTGTCACTGTGATTTGCTCAGCAATAAGTTACAAAATTTGAGGATTTTTGCAAAAAAAAAAAGACGTTTGATGCTGACGGATATGCAATATGGCACAATAATCGATATGCACTTTTTTTTAATGATTCTCTGCTGACAGCTCATATACAATCTACTTTCGAACATTTACCCAAGTTTTTTCATTTCACGGTGGGCAGTCACAAGATTCACTTTGAAGTGAGCACTGAGGTTCTTAACTGTAATGATAGGTTGAGCTCCAACTGTTATATAGTCATCTGCTGATTCATGCAGAAATATACATATATATGCTGGATACATACCGATGCAATAATAATTAAGACGCCCGATGATAAAGACACAGGAATAAACGACGCACGCTGGAAAGAAGACGCAGGAAGACTTCTTTATAAAATATTTTACCTCTCACTTTATTTGTAAGGTTTCGAAAAGGGTTACTCAAAGTTTGCGTGTGAGAGGTAGCTGTGGACCGAACATTACTGAAATATTTTGACCCCGAAGTTATGGCCGTCAGCGTTGTGTCTTTCTCGTTCTCCATGGCTGCTCAACCGGACCCTGGAGTAAACTCTTCTGTGATCTGGCTTTCCCTACTACATCGCGTCTACTTCCGTCTTCCACTGTACTGCTTGCCCTCCTTCTCGCCTATCTCCCACTGTCCTCAATTCGTCGGCCTTATATTACCTTCAAACTCCCACGCAGTAATACAGACACGCCTCAACGCCTACGCAACCTCTTCCGATTTCCAGCGACCGGGATGTGTCACTTCCTTCCGGTGTACCACCTTGAATGGCATTTTTGGCCGGGTCAAAAGGTCAAAACATAACATAACGGCGACTTTTAGTGTCTCAGAATTGAAAACTGTTTACTCTGACAGTAAAATGTTGCAGTTTGTTAATAAATAATACCCATTACTATCCGTTTTGATTGTGTAAGGATTCACGAGGAATGAGCTTTTTCAAGCTGTAGTTGTGTCAGTACTACTGTATGGGTGCACTAGTTGGACTCATGTCCAAAACGCTTCATGACAATTTGAGGCGCGCTGGCCTCAGAGACTCCTTTAAATCTCTCATACTATTATCCATATTGGTCATCACTATTTGTAAGTCTTCTAGACGGCATTTAGTGTCCGCACTGGGCTAGTTAGTTTGTTTTTACTGGTCAACCAACACTGCCGTATACATGTGCAATAGTCCATAAGAGAATGTCACTTAACTGTCCGTCTTTAATTGGAATCATTTTGAGATGAGGCTTCTTAATCTGAGAATTACGGTTGAGATGAGGCTTCTTAATCTGAGAATCTACGGTTCCAGGTGAGCATTGTCAGATGATAGCGGTTTCAAATCCTACCCAAGCCGGCCAGAGGTTTACTTGGTCAAAAACCTGGTGCGATAGACAACAATTATGGAAGGCAATAATTACTGGGGATACGGTTACAAGACTCATCATTTCCTATCCGAGGTCGCGGTAAATCACCTGAAGGAGGCCAGAGGTGAAATTTGGCCGAAACGTAGTGAAAGAAAAACAACACAAAAAACTACCAAGATGAGGACAAAAAGTCTGCAATAAATAAAAATCAATCCTCAGATGTCCGTCTTTACTTCTACAGCAGTGCTTAGTATATTTTGTTCGTTTTACTGGGATGTTTTGTGTGAGGGGAGATAAGTGGCCGTACAGCTACTGTTTTGTAGGATGCTGCATCAAAGGTATGTCCAAAAAAGCATGTGGTATTTTTGTATTATTCTACTTGTTTCTCCGAGCTTTTCACTGAGTCCAAATGGTGCTGCCATACAGTCGCACTGATACGTCTACAACTTGGAAGAAACCCTGTTTTATTTTCTCTGAGAGATCAGATTTCCATATGGTCGATAATCTTCCAGCTCTGAAGGCTGACACAAAATCGCATAAGGGCTTAAGATGTTTCGAACTGTCGTTGAGAGTTCCTTGACTGCAACAAAGATTGGCAACTCAATGCTGACAAGCAAACATAATGACAATATTGAACAAGTGTCTTCGATAGCAGACAAGGTATGGGAAGGTGTCAAGAATAAATTGAATTGTTGCTGGGTCTGAAAAAAAACTGGAACCCTTAGCCCGCAGACTTCTTGCTCCTGACTTATCAACAGATGAATCTATTCAAATAGCTGTCAGTTAATTGCCACTTAAGGAAAAATATCTTGCAATGTTCAATATTGGACATTCCGCAAGAAGTAACCAGATTCCCTGCTTAGAAATATCCTCAAGTCTCAATGAATTTTCAATATTTGTCGCGCATTCACAGAGCAAAGCAAGTTTGTTGCATCTTAATGTACATAAGTATACAGTCTTATCATATGAAAGTTTTCAGGTGATCGTTCCTCGGATGAACTGACAAAACCAGTATTCAATTATCAATGTATTTTACCAGTCTGTGAAACGATAATTTTAGTTTAGATTATTTAGTTTAATGGCATGTCAACTCTTGATGACTATTTTATGTGCGCGCGCACACACACACACACATATATATATATTGTGCACTTTAGCAGCAAGTTTTTATCTCAGCATGTTCGGTTGAAGATCGCGGGGTGTTTTCTCTTTAAGATCTTTAAGTGAAGACGTTCAAGTCTTCCTGTTATTTTTCTTATATCTGGATCAAGGTGGAGAAGAAAAGTGTCCTATGTTAGTTCAAGCGCTATTGACCACTTCGCTTGTCGTCCTCAGAGGTAGAGTTTAATTTTTTGTTGCAGTGAGTTGTGGTGAGATGGTATTTGTCATACGCCTCACCAAGCGTACAAGTGTGGCACAAAGCGGTTTTTTTAGTAGGTACAGGTGGTGCATAGCCGTAATACATGTACAACCATACACATGTACATGCAGAAACAAAATCAACAATAATGACGAATGAACACACTACTTTAGAAAAATATACCTCTCACACTTTATTCGAAAGGGTTGCAAAAGGGTTGCGTGTGAGAGGTGAGTTGGAGACTGAACAGACTGCAACATATTGACCCCAAGTTCCTCTGTCTTTAGCAGCACTTTTTTCTCATTCTGCTGGCTGCTCAATCGGGGGTCCAGAGGGCCCAGCTCTCTGCTTGGAGCTGGTTCTCACTGCCTCGAACTACAACTCGAACTTCAACTGCAACTGACTCCAACTAACACGAACTCTCCGTGGATTTAGCAATGACACTAAAGGTTTACTCCGCGTTCCCGAAAGCTTCAGCATTACTGGAGCCTCACCATCAGATTTTTTTGGGTCATATCAAGGACACTCGTTGGGATAATCTTACCCCTCAGCAGAGAAGCAGTCGGCGTATTCTACCGCCCCTGACGAGTTTGATAAACACCGGACGACATATCGGCCGAAACGTTGTGAATATAACAATAAAGGTGAAGATAATAGTCTGAAAACCCTGAACGATAAAAATCATCAAGCTTCGTCTCAAAAATTCCGACAACTAATGACAACATATTGATTAAATTGAAGTTGTGATGATTTACGTTTTTGTGGTGTATCATTCATCACCATCTTGTCGTGCCACCAGCACGGATATCCCTGACTCTCTCTCGCCACTCCTCTCTATCGTTCATCGCTTCTGGAAGGTCCTCAGGGCTACATCCTGCATCCTCACAAGCTGCTGTATTTAGGTTCTAGCTTGTCTCCCTGCGTTTGCTTGGCCATGTGATGGGGTCTATAGGAGAACATCACTTATGAGCTCGTCCCTGCTCCTCCAGCAGTGTCCTTCATGTCTGGTTCGTCTAACTTTGATAGTTTTCGTGATGGGAGATAGGTGACCATACAGTTGCTGCTTTGCGGGGTGTTGCTTCCAGGACTTGATCAAAATTTCTCGCAGCATTCTTGTGTAGTTGCTGTCAAGCTTTTTCTTCATCCGTTTAGTCAGCGTCCATGTAGTGCATCCATATAGCTGTATCAACACGACCGCTGCTTGGAAAAAACTGCGTTTCATTTTATCAGTCAGTTCTGACTTTCATATGACCAATAGACTATCGTTAGCTGTCCATGCTTTTGCTGGTCGCGTGTCGATGTTTTTTTGGGGTGATGAGACACTGCTTTCTGAGTAGGTAAACTTGTCAAGTTAAATTATTTTGTGCAATATATGGCTTTAATTTTTGA